>VWZG01006807.1:11368-22688 GCA_013396735.1 Grallaria varia
GGGAACTCGGGGCCAAGATGATTTGCCAATTTAGGACAAAAATCTGGGAACCTGGGGCCAAAACCTGGGAATTTAGGGCCAAGATTTGCCATCTTGGGGCCAAAATCTGGGAACCTGGGGCAAAATTTGCCAACTTGGGGCCAAGATTTGGGAACTTGGGGCCAAGATGATTTGCCAATTTGGGGCCAAAATCTGGGAACGTGAGGCCAAGATGATTTACCAGTTTGGGGCCAAAAGCTGGGAATTTTTTGGGGCCAAAATCTGGGAATCTGAGGGAAAACGTTGCCAACTTGGGGCCAAGATTTGGGAACTCGGGGCCAAGATGATTTACCAGTTTGGGGCCAAAAGCTGGGAATTTTTTGGGGCCAAAATCTGGGAATCTGAGGGAAAACGTTGCCAACTTGGGGCCAAGATTTGGGAACTCGGGGCCAAGATGATTTACCAGTTTGGGGCCAAAAGCTGGGAATTTTTTGGGGCCAAAATCTGGGAATCTGAGGGAAAACGTTGCCAACTTGGGGCCAAGATTTGCCAACTCAAGGCCAAGATCCGTGAACTCAGGGCCAAAATCTGGGAATGTGGGGCCAGAACCTGGGAACTCGGGGCCAAACTCTGGGAACTCGGGGCCAAGATAATTTACCAATTTGGGGCCAAACTCTGGGGACTCGAGGCCAAAATCCGAGCCCTTGCAGACAAAGCAGCTGTGCTGCTCCAAAGGCAGGGTTAGATCTGTTGTCAGTGAAGGAGAAGGATCTTTTCCGGACTCTCAGGGAAATCAATTCCTGTTCCAGGCCCAGGAACAGCCCCTAAAATCCAGTCCCAGCCCAGCTTTGCCCTTCGGGCAGCTGGCACTGCCGGAATGGTTTCCTCACCTCCAGTGCTGTCAGCAGGAAGTCAAACATTCCTCCTTGGTTCGTGGGATCCATCAAGTCCCGGATCAGGTGGATTTCGGCTCCCAGGTGCTGTATCCTGAGGAAAAGGAGAGGTCACAATTGGGATACAGCTCGGGGCGCTTGCGGGGGTGTGTTTGGGATCAGGTTTTGGAGAGGAGGAGACACAAATTGGGAAGCCCAGTGGAGATTCCTCGCGCTTGACCTTCCAGAGGCTGAGTCCAGGGGGAATCTGGCACGGTTGGATCTCAGCAGGGAGAGAGTCCCAAAATGCTTTGGGTTGGAAGGGATTTTAAGGATCATTCAAGTGCCATCCCCTGCCATGGGCAGGGACACCTTCCACCAGCCCAGGTTTCTCCAACCTGGCCTTGGACATTTCCAGGGATGGAGGGGCCACAATTTATTGAGGATCATAAGAAAACTTCCTTTTTTCCACTGTTTTATTCCCTTCTGGTCTCATCTGCTTTTGAGAAAGATCCCTGGAAAAAGCCCATCATCCAACACGGCCACGGGATATTTTGACAGGAAAAGGGGAAACAGCCTCAAGTTGCACCAGAGGAGGTTTAGATTAAATATCAGGGAAAAATTCTTCATGGAAAAGGGTTGTCAGGCATTAGAACAGGCAGGGGTGGAATTCCCATCCCTGGAATTGTTCAAAACCACACGAATGTGGCACTTGGGGACATGGTTTGGTGGTGACCATGGAGGTGGTGTTGGGTTGGCATGGTGACCTTAGAGGTCTTTTCCAACCGTCATGATTCTATGGTTAAAAAAAAAAAAAAATTATTAATTTTGTGCCTCCAAGTTTAAATATTTCACCCTGTTTTGGAGACCAAACACATCCAGGGAATCAGTCCAGGATCTGGGCTCAAATTTCCCGGGAAATACAGTTTCATGGTGCTGGATGGGAACATGTTCCTGCACTTCCACTGGAAGCAGCACAGGCAGAGCCTCCCTGGCAGAAAAGGTGCCACATCCACACCCATTCCCACCCAGGAAAAATCTAATTAACAAATACGATGTTTGAGACCTTCCCGGTCTCCAAACTGAATCCTGGTGCCCTGCTGAGAATGGAAAGGAGGATCTCGATGATACCTTGAAGGCATCAAAAAATCCTCCTTCAGAAACTTCATGTTCCTGTTTTCCATGGGAAAATGAGACTTCATTTCCCATGACAACCCGGAGTTATCCCAAAGGATGTAAGAGCTGGACGCTCAGCAAGTACTTATCAGAGAATCATAGAATTGATTGGGTTGGAAAAGACCTCCGAGATCATCAAGTCCAACCCTTGGTCCAACTCCACTCCATTTCCCAGATCATGGCACTCAGTGCCACGTCCAATCTCAGTTTAAAAACCTCCAGGGACGGTGAATCCACCCCCTCTCTGGGCAGGCCATTCCAATGCCTGATCACTCTCTCTGCAAAGAATTTCTTTCTAATATCCAACTTCAATTTCCCCTGGCAGAGCTGAAGCCCGTGCCCCCTTGTCCTATTGCTGAGTGCCTGGGAGAAGAGACCAACCCCCACCTGGCTATAACCTCCCTTCAGGGACTTCTAGAGAGTGAGGAGGTCACCTCTGAGCCTCCTCTTCTCCACACTAAACACCCCCAGCTCCCTCAGCCTCTCCCCACAGCACTTGTGTTCCAGTCCCTCAATCCCTTTCTATCCTGGCCAAGCCCATCCCAGCAGAGCTGGCACATCCCAGCCCACGGAAACCCAAACCCTGCTCAGGAAAAAGCTCAACTGAACCCCCAAATCCTGGTTTTCCTTTCAATTCTTCGTCCTGGGATCATGGCCGGCCTTTCCCTGCAGGATCCCACACCAACGGTGCCGGGAAAAGAGAAGCTCCCACTTACTTGGCTCGGGACACCACGTACATCAGGAGGGGCAGCAGGTCATCCATGGGCAGCTTGTAGTCCTTCTCCAGGACGCGGGACACCGTGCTCTCGATCTCCTCGTAGGTCTTCTGCAGGATCACCAGCTTTTCCCTGGGATCCACCGTGGTGCTGCCGGGTGGGAAAACAGCCCTGTCAAAGGTGCTCCCACCACGCGGCTAAAGGGACGAAGCAGAGCTTGGAGAAAAAAGCCCCAAAGCCAGGAGACTGTGAAGTCCATGGATCATCTTCACCAAAAAGGAGTCACCAAGGGACATCTCCAAGGTGGAACACAGCACTTCTGCCCGTGACATCCTGTTAAGGTGCCACATTGGCTTTCATGGGAAGGCTTGCTTTGGGATTTTGGGATCTGAGTGCTCCAGGCCCGATGGATCAGCAACACTTCCCTGCTCCCCTGGAACTTCCTTCTCGGCACCATCCCCCAGGTTGGACTTCAAAAAATAAAGCCAAGCTTCTACAGTTGAGCTCTGCTTTGCCACGTCAACCTCTGGGGATGCCACACTGGGGGATAATCCTCGTGTGGCTCCACGTGTCTGGAGCACCGGGACCAGGAGTCACCCCCAGGCCAATTTGCTCTCCATTTATTCCAGAATGTGATTTGGTGCAGAATCCTCATCCCGGAATGGTTTGGGTGGGAAGAGACATCAAAGCCCATCCAGTGCCCCCCCCTGCCATGAGCAGGGACACCTCCCACTAGCCCAGGCTGCTCCAACCTGGCCTTGGACACTTCCCAAGGATCCAGGGGCAGCCACAGCTTCTCTGGGAATTCCATCCCAGTCCCTCCCCTCCCTCCCAGGGAGGAATTTCTTCCCACGGGATATCTGTGAAGAATTCAGGCGAGGTCAGAGCCATGGCACAGCCGCGTTTGAACGTGGTCGATGTCGCCTTCAAGGAGTTTTGGAGGGGAAAAAAAGTCTATAAAAGTCATTATTTCCGTTTCAAAGTATCACAAATGGGTTTTGTTCCCATAATCTGGTGGGCTGACCCCGAAACACTTTTGGGAACAAGTGAGAATTCCAGGTGAGAATTCCAGGTGAATCCCAGAAAAGCCCTGGTTTTCAGGAGGAGGGGCTGGGCGGTGACTTACATCAGCTTCTGCAGACACTCGGTGGCAGAGAGGAAACACTTGTCCTTGACCAGGGAGCGCCTCTGGAAGGGAAACAAGATGCCTTTGGAACATCTCCAAGCAGAGCACTCATTCCCACACTTCCCGGAGCTCTGATCCCCCTGGATAATTCCCTGGAGCATCCCCAGCCCCAGGTCAAGACACCAAAGTGGGGCAGAGCCGTTTCTTACCTGGTTGGTCGTCAGGGTGAGGTCCTTGAGAGGCCACAGGTGCCTGAAAGGAGAGCACAGAGACATTTAGAAGGTCTGAGGCCACCCTGAGTCACTTTGGAGTCTTCCTGTCTCCTCGTTCGAGGTGGTGCTAAAGCCTTGGAGGAGCATCACGCTGGGACAATTAGTGGCTCTGACTGATTAACTTGAGCGTGGGGTTTATTTTCCTCAGAGATAGAAAAGCCAAAAGTTCCCATTAATTAAACCCCTCTCCCCGAGCACGGAGCAAATCAAGTTGACACTCTGGGTCTCCCGGAGGTGCAGAAGATGCTGTGGTGGGAAAGCTGCTCCATTTGGCCCCACATGCCCCTTCCAAAGGTGGATCAAAGCAGCAGGAATGGATGAAGGAACCATCCCGCTGCCCTCTCTGGACTCTGTGTGTCCCCACTGGGAGGGCAGAAACCGCTCCTGCCCCTTCTAAGACATGTTCATAAGCTCTGGTTGGTCCCAGGTTGGAGCAAAGCATTTGGTGAGCAAAAAAAAAGGAGTTTTTCCACCCCAAAATTAGTACAGACAATTGCAGCTTTTCTCTGGTCAGCACTGTCCTTCCAGGACAGGCAGGGACACCAAACCTTCAGTGCTACAGCCACGGATGGACCAGGAGCACAAGGTCCAGGTCATTCCCAGGATCACGGGCTCGCAGCCTGGGATGGAAAAACGCCACTCACTTCTGCACGTCCAGGAACTCCAGGAGCTTGATGTCAGGGAACAGGCTGAGGTCCACAATGCCCTGGCAGTAGAGATCATCTTCTCGCTCATGGTAGAGCATGTAGAGCATGAAGAGCTCGGGGTAGAAGCAGGGCAGGATGAGGGGCAGGACCACACTGGAGGCCTTCTGGTCACTGGAGCAGAGAAAAAACAGTCCTACAGTGAGATCACAATCTGAAATATTCCCCAAACCCACAGAGCACACGGGGCAAGGAGCAGCTTCCAAAGACCTCCGGGTGTTCTTCTCCCCCTCCTTCCTCCTCCCGCGTTCCATGCCCCAGCTGGGCTCCAGTGACCTACAGGACACTCATCCATGTGCCCACAAGCTGGAGATCCCAGTGGGATTGTGGGATGGGAACAGGTCTCCACAAGATATTCTTAATCCCTGGGAGAAATCTGGAGCACCAGAGACTTGTCACCAGCCTTTCTTTCTGGGTCAGGAGAAACATCTCCAGCTGTTCCTTCTGAGCTGTGTCAGTAGAAACATCCCCAGCTGTTCTTTCTGAGCTGTTTCAGTAGAAACATCTCCAGCTGTTCTTTCTGAGCTGTGTCAGGAGAAACATCTCCAGCTGTTCCTTCTGAGCTGTGTCAGTAGAAACATCCCCAGCTGTTCTTTCTGAGCTGTTTCAGTAGAAACATCTCCAGCTGTTCTTTCTGAGCTGTGTCAGGAGAAACATCTCCAGCTGTCCTTTCTGAGCTGTGTCAGCAGAGCATTTGTCATTTCTTAAGGAAAAAGACCAAGGAAATTCACCTCAAGCCCTTTTCCAGCTCCCACAATTCTTGGCTTCCTTTGGCCCCCCCGGAAACGGCTGCAGGTCCGAAGAGAAACCCAGACCAAACTGGTACAGCGGCACAAAGACATTTCTTCTCACTCCCAGAGCCCTGCCCCTGGGTCTCCCACTCTCATTCCCACTTTCTCACCAGGATCAACACATCCTCTACCTCCTCTGCCGGCACCTTCTGCTCTGGGACAGGAGGAGAAGTTGTTGTTTCCAGCGGAACTCCTGGAAACGTCGCGCTCAGAGGGACACGTGGGCACCAAATCCACCTCACCCTGACCCCTACGATGAGCTCAGCACTGGATGTGCTCCAGAAGACATCCTGGGTGGCCAAACAGCCCAGAACCGAAGTCCAGGTGGTGGCACCTACCTCGTGTCCCCATCCACACTCTTGGTGGGCAGTTGGCCTTTCTGTTCCAGCGCCAAGTGGAGCAAACCCCTGAAAGAGCAGCAGAAACAAGGCTGAGTTCCCTTCCTCCTTTGTTTTTTTGGGATTGTTATTCCCAAGAGAGGAGCTCAGCTGTCCCAGCCCCACGTGGGATATTGAAGCTCCCTGGAATTCCTGCAGTGCTGAAGTTTCACTCTTTGAGGGGGTTTTTCCTTTTGACAGCAGAAGCACCAGGAATGGCCGAGGGTTCCAAAATCTCTGCAGCTTCTGAAAGGCAGGGTGGTCCCTCTGGAATCCCACCTGAGCACCATCTCTGAGTGTTCCCACTCGAGGGACATGAGGCTTCAGGACTTGTCACAGCAACCAGTTCTCCAATCCATCCAGGAACATGAGAGGATGATCCAGCTCATGGAATCCCAGAATGGTTTGGGTTGGAAGGGACCTGAGGGATGATCCCGTTCCACCCCCTGCCATGGGCAGGGACACCTCCCACTAGCCCAGGTGGCTCCAACCTGGCCTTGGACACTTCCAGGGATCCAGGGGCAGCCACAGCTTCTCTGGGAAATCCATTCCAGCTGGGAATTCCTTCCTAACATCTGATCTAAACCGTCCCTCTTTGAGCTCAGAACCCTCATTCCTTGGCCTAGCCCTGTCCACCTGGGGGAAAACTCCCTCTCCCACTATTTTATGAGCAACCTGGAATTACTGGAAGGCCGTCCTGAGCTCTCCCCAGAGCCTTCTCTTCTCCAGGCTGAACTGCTCCAGCCCTTTGGTCCTGTCTCCATAGGAGATGTCCTCCATCCCTCACGTCCAAACCAACTTCACCCTCTTAAAATGGGGCCTGGAGAGTCTCTGCCCACGTAAGCCGAGCTCAACATCACACCTACACTCCACCTTCTAAACTCCTCCTGGCCTGGGGCTTGCTGAGCTTCAGCTGGTGGTGGGGGAGAGGCTGGACGTGCCCCATCTGTGTGCTCCGACAGCCCAGGAAGCCAGTTGTGTCCTGGGCTGATCCCACAGCGATTGGGGAGGGAGGGATTGTGCCCCTCTGTCCCCTTGGGTGAGACCCCCCTGCAGAGCTGCTCCAGCCCAGGGCAACAACAGCGCAAGGACCTGGAGCTGCTGCAGAGTCCAGAGGAGGCCCCGGAGATGCTCCAGGGCTGGAGCCCCTCTGCTCTGGAGCCAGGCTGGGAGAGCTGGGAATGTTCACCTGGAGAAGAGGAGGCTCTGGGGAGCCCTGAGAGCCCCTTCCAGGGCCTAAAGGGGCTCCAGGAGAGCTGGAGAGGGACCTGGGACAAGGGATGGAGGGATAGGACACAGGGAATGGCTTCCCACTGCCAGTGGGCAGGGATAGGGGGGGTATTGGGAAGCAATTCTTGGCTGGGAGGGGGGGGAGGGACTGGAATGGATTTCCCAGAGAAGCTGTGGCTGCCCCTGGATCCCTGGAAATGTCCAAGGCCAGGTTGGAGCCACCTGGGCTGGTGGGAGGTGTCCCTGCCCCTGGCAGGTGGTGGGAATGGGTGAACTTGAAGTCTGTTTCCAGCCCAAACCATTGTGGGATTCTGTTTTTCCTTCCGACACGGACACCACCCGGCACTGCTGCCCCGGCACACTGTGCCATCCTCGGCTCTTGGGGAGGTTTCTTGCTCCATGTCTGTCTAAATGAAGTTTCCTCCTGGGCACCAGCCCATTGAGGTGCCACAGCCCCGTGGGATTAACTCCCAGCAGAGCCCCTGGGTCAGGTACCAAGCACTGGGCAGAACAAAGCGGGGGTTTAGGTCCATCTGACCCACTCCTGATGCACCTCTCCGACATCTGAAGACCATCCCAACGTTCTCCTCTCCGAGTCCCCCGTGCCCGTTCCCACTGGGAGTTCTCGACCTGCTCCACTTACTGGTAGAACTCCCAGATTTTCTTTGCGTAGTGCTTGACCTCCTCCTGGGCCATGCTCAGCAGGTGCCTGTTGGCCCCGATCCCAGAATACGTCGCCTGGAAAGCCACCGTCAGGGCCCTCAGCAGCTTCCCCAGGGGGTGCAGGGAGGACTTCAACGCCTGTAGGGCAGAGGAAGATTCAATTCCACACGTCAGTCCTTGCCATCGGCAGAGGACAACACCGGAAGGCCACCCAACCTCCTGCTGGTGGCAAAGGAGAACAAGCCCAGGGGTGATAAATCCTGATTTTGGTCTGGTTTTGCTGCCACAAGCCCCTTCTCCTCCTCTTCTCAGGCAGGACGAGCTCGGTGGGATCATTGAGGAGAATTGGTACTCCATGAGAACCAAGGAGGCTCCAGGGTGAGGGAAAAACACCCTCCAAGGGCAGAGGGAACTTCACTAACCAATTCCAGCAGCTTGAGAGCCAAGAGGGAAGTGATACCTTCCCTTCGTGGCCTCTGCACAAAACCAGCGGCCAAAAAGCATGAGGGACAACCCACTCCTTCGCACAACTCAAGAGAAGTTCTTGAAGCCTCTGGCAACATTTCCTGTGCTGTGTGATTTCCCCAGACCTGTGTCCATGTCTGGACCATCGTAACCTTTACCTTCTCCAAATAACTCTGCAGCGACTCCAGCTCCTGGTGCTGGACGAGCTCTTCAAGGATATCTTCTGTCCTCCAGGATATGTCCTCAGTGCCCCTGGAAAGGTGAGAGGTGAGGTGGGAAAACCCCCACGAGGAAAAAGCCTGGGATAATTCCAGGTTGGCGTCACGGATGGATTCCAAACGAGCAGTAAGACAAGGAGAAGACATGAATTTTTCCCTGGGAAGAATCAATCTCAGCAGCACAACCTTAAAGCGAGGGGGAAAATTCACCCTCCTGGGAAGGACCAACTGGAAAACACTGAGGATCGTGACTTTAAATCACAGAACGCCCCGATTTAAATGTGCCCCTCGGTGGTGAGGAGGCCCTGGCAGAGTCCTACCTTTGGCAGAAGAGATATTCCTGAGATTTCCTCAGCTCCTTGCTCGTTTGGATGTGGAAGCCCGTGAAAGACTCCTCCGTTTCTTCTTTGCAGCCGGACTGGATGAATTCCAGGAACTGGTCGTAGATCCCCTTCCATCTCTTCTCCACTGGGAACTCCCGGAGGCCCAGCTGGCTGAAAAACGTAACGTGGCATTAAAGGGGGACCCACAAAATCCTGAAGACTTCAGACTTCACCTTCAAATCTGGAGGAGTCTCCAGAACTGGATATGAAGAGAGGGAGATGGAACCTCTGCTCTGGGAGAGCTGGGAATGTCCACTTGGAGAAGGGAAGGCTCCAAGAACACCTGAGAGCCTCTGCCAGGGCCTAACGGGGCTCTAGGAGAGCTGGAGAGGGACCTGGGACAAGGGATGGAGGGACAGGACGCAGGGAATGGCTTCCCACTGCCAGAGGGGAGGAATAGGTGGGATATTGGGAAGGAATTCCTGGCTGGGAGGATGGGGAGGGACTGGGATGGATTTCCCAGAGAAGCTGTGGCTGCCCCTGGATCCCTGGAAGTGTCCAAGGCCAGGTTGGAGCACCCTGGGACAGTGGGAGGTGTCCCTGCCCTTGGCAGGGGGTGGAATGGGTGATCCTTCAGGTCCCTTCCCACCCAGCCCATTCCACAATGACCTGTGGGAGCAGAGGGACGTGGCAGGGCCCGACTGGTGCTTCGACAAAAGCCACCCAAGTCTCCTGTCCTGTCTTTGGGGGAATTAAAATTTCTGGTGCTTGGGGCAGAAACCATCTGGCGAATGGATGGTGGGCTTTGGGCTCCACGGATGGATGTCCCTAAACACGGACCATTCATCCCACCCAAGAGCCTGCAGGAGGGGCTGAGAGCAAGAGGAGCTGAGCACCCACCACCAGCTGCTGCTTCTGTCCAGAAAGAACAGCAGCTCCTGCACCAGAAATACCCCGACGGACTGGGAACGTTTTGGAGAGGAAAGAGGAGGCGACCGGACCAGGTTGGGTGAGAGGAAATGGAATTTGTGAGGACGGGCAGCTGGGAATTGAAGGGGCTGGAGGCAGGTCCTCCAGCTTGGGTTCAGCCCTGGAAGAACAGTCTGCGTGGTGGCCTCGGCCCTGCGTTCCCAAACCAGCAGCAGGAGCTCTGCTGCTCCATGTGGAGCCACCTCAGGGTGGACAGGGGCAGGAGGGGAGCAGAACATCTCCTTTCCACCTTTAACACCGCGCCAACCCGCGCTCTCCTGTCCTACTCCTCCTCCTCCTCCTCTCCCCAAACAGCCCTTTTTAGATGAACTCTCCGGCTGCCCGGATCCCTGTAGGGATGGGCTCCACGGCTCCTCCCGAATCCCAAATCCCAAATCCCAAACCCAAGCCGGGAGCTGGGGCAGGCGGTGGCTCTGCTCACGTTTTGGTGACCCTCTCATCGGGCTGCTCGCCGGCCGTGTTGAGGATGCCGTGGGTCTGCAGCCCTTGGCCCGACTTGGTGGTGAAAGTTCCCTCCAAAATGAAGCCGTTGGCGAAGGAGAGCTTTCCCTGCGGAGGAGAAATCCGAGGTCACTCCACCAGGATCTCGTTGGGGGCAGGAAACGAGCTGGGCCCAGAGCTCCAAGGCTCCGTTGAGCGGCACCAGCTCCTGGGACAACGTCCACGGCGGAGGTGGATGGTCCAGCAGCCAAAGCAATCATGTCATTGAAGCGGCAGCAGCTGGAGGCCACCCATCCCACAATCCCAGATTAAAACACTGGGATTATTCCCTGCAAATCCCCCCAAAACAACCTCCGAGCTGTGAAATTCTCTGCCTTGAATGTGAGTGGAGTTCTTTCCGACTCCGGACAAAGCTCCGATGTCCGAGGAATTCTGCCCTCCCTCCAGGTGTGGGGAATCATCTGAGCTGCACCTCAAACACCTCCCGACGCCTTTGAAAACCCGGAGCTTGTTGGCACCCAGAGAAACCTTCAACTCTCCGAGGACACGCGGCAGCTCGACTCCAAAACTTGGAGGATTCCATTAAATCCAGAGGCAAACAATCCCATAACCGGCTTGGAATAGGAGCCTGGAATGGTCCTTGCTTGTGGCAGGAGCCACGTTCCACCCTTAGATAAAGAAGGGGTTTCTCCAGACCAGCCACTTGAGATGATGTTAATTTTGGAGGATCCAAGTCTTGCCCGGAGTCCTCTGGTCGAAGCACGGCCAAAAATATCCCACAAAAGGAAATTAAAAAAAAAACAAAACAAAACAAAAAAACACAAAAGGAAACAAGGAAACCACAACAACAAAAAGAAAAAACACAAAGCAAAAGAAAACCAAAAAAACCTCCCAAAAAACCAACAAAAAAACCACACGACAAAAAAAAACCACAAAACAACAACAACAAAAAAAACAGCAAAAAAATCCAACCAACC
>VWZG01006807.1:38021-56582 GCA_013396735.1 Grallaria varia
ACCCAGATCCCAAATGGAAACACGCGGGATCCCAGATGGAAACACAGGGGATCCCAAAAGGAAACACCCGGGATCCCAAATGGAAACACATAACATCCCAAAAGGAAACACACAGGATCCCAAATGGAAACACCCAGGATCCCAAATGGAAACACACGGGATCCCAAACGGAAACACCCCGGATCCCAAACGGAAACACCGAGGATCCCAAATGGAAACACACAGGATCCCAAACGCAAACAACGCTGCTCCAAACCCGCTGCCACCGAGGCAAAGCTTGTGCAGCTCTTCCTAAAACGACATCCAAGGGCAACAAGACCAAGAGTGGTCCTTCCTCCCTTCCAAAGGCTGAAAATGCATCCAAAGCTGGGCTGGATGAGCGGCATTCCAGGATCCAGCGCACCCACCTCCCGCTCCTTCCAGGATCCCCAACCGCTCCCGTACTCACTGGATGTAGAGGCTGAGGAACAGGTCCCCTTTCCAGATGGTGTAAATGTCCTGGATGCAGAAGGGCTCGGAGCTGCCGCGTTTCTGTTTCAGGAGCCGGTGGTTTTCCTCCGTGAGGTTCCACAGGGCTTGGAACCGATCGTTGAGGAGCAGGAAGAGCTTGAAGATCTCCTTCCCCTTCTGGTCATTGGGCTCTTTGAGGAAAAAGTGGGGGAGAAACCCCATGAGAAAGGCTTGGCTCATGGAAGGCTTTGCCTCGTTCTAATCCTCAGCCGAATATTCCAGTGTAAAGCATGTTCATGGAATGGGAGCAAGTCCAGTGGAGGCCCTGGAGATGCTCCAGGGCTGGAGCCCCTCTGCTCTGGAGCCAGGCTGGGAGAGCTGGGAATGTTCCCCTGGAGAAGAGAAGGCTCCAGGGACACCCGAGAGCCCCTTCCGGGGCCTAAAGGGGCTCCAGCAGAGCTGGAGAGGGACTGGGGACGAGGCACGGAGGGACAGGACACAGGGATGGCTTCCCACTGCCAGAGGGCAGGGTTAGGTGGGATATTGGGAAGGAATTGCTGGCTGTGAGGGTGGGGAGGGACTGGAATAGATTTCCCAGAGAAGCTGTGGCTGCTCCATCCCTGGATGCATCCAAGGCCAAGCTGGACAGGGCTTGGAGCACCCTGGGACAGTGGAAGGTGCCCCCTGCCCTTGGCAGGAGGTGGGATGATCATGATCCTTCAGGTCCCTTCCAACCCAAACCACTCCATGAACTCTGCCATGCTCAGGCAGGAGCACCAGAGGGAAGTTTTGTGTCCCTATTCCCAAAGAACATTCCCAGTGTCCTCGGAGGCCAGACTGAAAAGGCAGTGACACAAGAGGGAACCACCCCAGGAGCCCAATCCAGTCCCACCACTTGGGGTCAGACAGGCTTGTGAATATTTATAGGGGTTTGTTGTTTCAGTGGAGCTGCTCCGGTTTCCTGCCAGCTCCCAACCTGCCCCCACAGGTTCTACCCCCAGGGACGGGCACGACCACGGAACCCAAGCAGGGAGAACGGGAACAGTTTTGGGATCACGCTTGGACGAGGCGCATTTTGGATTCCCGGACCCCACTGGAAACCAGCCAGGGAGTGGGTTTGTGGGGCATCCTGGTTAAAACAGGGACTATCCCCCAAAAAACCACGGAACCACAGCCCCAGGCTTCACCGAGTGGCCACAGACACCCCAAAGACCTCACCATCCTAAATCAAACATCCCCACAAACCACCTACTCCCACAGAGCCACCCACAGACATGGAGTTTCCGCTTTAAATCCCTCCGGGGCCGTGCCGGTGGCTCGGGGGACAGAACGGTGACCAAAGCAGCGCCCCGTGACTCACCTGCCTGGAGCAGAGGCTTGAGGACCAGGGCGTCGATCCGCGCCAGGCACGCCAAGAAGGTCTCCTCGCCCTGCAGCAGCGACGCCGTCGCTTCGGCCACCCACATGTCCTGCACACAACGCAGAAGGCACAGATCAACCTCCTCGCTCTGGGACCATCAATGGGACCCTGAAACCTCCGAGGTCTTTTCCAAGCTGGACCATCGCGTGGATTTTATCTACCAAGGTTTCGGCGCTCCCGGCGGCCTTTGGCAGCATGCACAGGGAGTGGTCGCCGTCCCTAAAAATGTTGGAAGAGGAAGCAGAAACCAAACGCGCGGCCACAGAAGATCACCAAAGGTTCCTGATGCCCCAAGGTGAAGGTCTCCTCAGGTGGGTCACAACCACCCTTCCACCTGCCTGGAGAAGCCCTAAATTCCTCCTGTTAACCCTGGTTGGTGCCAGATCCATCCTCCCAGCAGACAATCCCAGGACAAGGAGCAGGGGATGAAGCAGAGCGTCCCTCTCACCGCTTTCCTGCCCGGGTGCCTCAGCCGGCACGTTTTGGGGTCACAAGGTGCCGTCCGGCGCTGCAGGGCAGTGCCAGCCATGCCAACCGCCCGGTCCCACCAGGAGCAGAGCTCTGGGGCCGCTCCCGTCCCGGCAGGACGGGGCTGTGTCACAGCCCCTGCGTCACCGAGGAGGGCTGTTGCTCAAAGTGGAAGTCGGGAGCGACGTCCAGCAGCTTCCTCCTTCCCAGCCTCACCTCCCCAAGGCAGCTGAGAGTGTGTCAGCCCTGCTCCGGAAAAAGCTCAGCCGGTGAAGAAACCCGGGGCAGGGTCAGCTGATGGCCCCAGAGGCGGCGAAAACACAACCCCCCCACCTTCTTGGAACCCTGGGAAGCAAAACAGGGAACTCAAGGGACGGGGTATAGAATTCCAAAGTGGTTTGGGTGGGAAGGGACCTCAAAGCCCATCCAGTGCCACCACCTGCCGTGGGCAGCGACACCTCCCACTAGCCCAGGTGGCTCCAAGCCCTGTCCAACCTGGCCTTGGGCACTTCCAGGGACCCAGGGGCAGCCACAGCTTCTCTGGGCACCCTGTGCCAAGCTCTGTCCACCCTCCCAGCCAGGAATTCCTTCCCAATATCCCATCTCTCCCTGCCCTCTGGCAGTGGGAAGCCATTCCCTGTGTATTGTCCCTCCCTCCCTTGTCCCCAGTCCCTCTCCAGCTCTCCTGGAGCCCCTTTAGGCCCTGGCAGGGGCTCTCAGGTGTCCCTGGAGCCTTCTCTTCTCCAGGCTGGACAATCCCATCTAACCCTGCTCTCTGTCACTTTGAAGTCATTCCCCCTCGTCCTGTCACCACGTGCCGCTCTGTCCCCATTTATCCTCATCTCAAAGCCTCCCACTGGGAGCACTTGGAACAGGTAGCTTGGAATCATGGAATGGAGTTGGAGGGGACCTCCAAGGATCATCCAGTCCCACTTCTGGCCCTGCACAGACATCCCAGCAATCCCACCCTGTCCCTGTCCTGTTGTCCAAAGGCTCCTGGAGCTCTGGCAGCCTCAGGGCCATGCCCACTGCCCTGGGGAGCCTGGTCAGTACCCACCACCCTCTGGGAGGAAGGACCTTCACCTGAGATCCCACCTAACCCTGCCCTGGCACAACTCCAGGTCCTGCCACTGCTAATGGAGAGCAGGACTCTGCTCTGGCCATCACTGATGGAGACCCAACCAGCCCTGGAGAGCCTTGCACTGTTCCCAGGGAGAGCTGAACCGAAGCTCTGCTGGTGTCTACGACACTCCAAGCCATCCCCGAACCTCCACCCTGCCTGCTCCGAACAACAGGTCCCATTAGTTTTCCTCGTGATGGTCCATCAGGAAATTAGATTTACAAACCTAATCCTAATTTCTGCTCCCCGGGAGGAAATCCCTCCAGGATCTCAGCATGACCAAAGCTCACCCGGGGCCGGGTGACTCACTTGGGTGGGGAGATCTCATTTTTAAGCATCACCCGTGGGTGGATTCTTTGCTAAATAAGAGTCTGAGCTCCCTAAAACAAAAACCCTCTGAACTCTGAGCTTCCTTTTCCAGGCCATCCTGGAGCTTGGGCCGAGGTGGTGCTGTAGAACAAGGAACTCCTCGCAGCTGGAATGCTCATGCACATCCAGCCAGTCCCACTGCAGGGATGAAGGACCACCTGCCTCTGGAATTGCATCCATCCGAGAAACGGGAGGAATTAAAAGAAACCCGTAATCTCATTCATTTGCAGGTTTTCCTACACCAGGCACTGCGTCCCCGGACTGCTTCTCGCAGCGATTCCCCCCAGAGGAAAACTCCAGGTACACAAGTGGGTTAAAAAACAGGAATCCAAACTTCTCCAGGGGCAAAAAAAAAAAAGCCAAATAAAGGAGCAACCAGGCAGGTCTCGCCCAGGAGCTGAAAGGGGATTTTTCTTGCCATCATTGAACCCCTTGCCTCGTAGATGCAAAGACCAAATTTGGTTCTCGGAGGTTCCTGAGGGTACTGAAGAAGCTGCTTGGAGAATTTTGAGGATAAAGAATTTGTTTAGTCTGGGGAGTAAAATGAGGCTGATGGGGGACAGGATTCCGTTTTCAAATGCAGATTATCAGTGTATGAGGCATACCGAGGAAATCTGGGTTGTTTATTTAATTATATTTTAAATAATTAATTATATTATTTAATAATTAATTACACCAAAATTATAAATTTAATACTAAAATTATTTTAATATTTTAATTCTATTAAAGTTATAATATATATTATTATATTTAAATTATATTATTATGTATAAAGTTTTTATTGGCAGTCAATAAAATCTTAATTGACAATTAATATACTTGGCTATTTTGGGGATTATTTCTGGGGTTTAGGGAAGGAGGAAAGACAATTCCATCCAAGAAGGGCCCCAAAGTCCAAATCCATCATTTCAGATTACTCCGATGTGAGATGGTGTCTCCACCCGGCCCTTATTTAATCCCACAAGAATTTGGTTCATCCCGTGGAAAACCTAAAAAAAGTGGACACCAAATGCCAAACTCCCAAAGTCTTCCCTGAAAACTTAATCCCACCCATTCATGGCACACAAATATGGCTTCATGGAGAGGGAATTACTCCAACCGAGGGTGGAGACACCACAGCTTTGCTCCACAGGACCAGGATGGTCCACGAGCAGAGGATGAGGAGCCTCCTCAGGACACCTGGAAGAAGAATAAATGTCCAAGATGGACCTGGATGAAGCATCACCCCATCCAACCACCAGCTGGGTCCACACTGCTCCTTGCCTCATTCACCGAGGGTCTATTGCCCATGGAGACCCTTTGGGATGATCCCAAAGCCCCCAGCAGTGACACCCGAGGTAACTCTGCCAAAAAAACCCAAAACAACCCTGGAAGCATCTGGATCTTTTCCATCAAAACCTGGGACAGAGTCCCCAGAGTGCTTTGCTTTGGGTTTGGATTTTCAGGACCTGTGTTCCCACCCTTCCTGGGAAGACTTAGGAGCCCCTTCCAGCCTGAGCACATCAGCAAAGTGTCATTTGGGGGCGGGACAGCAGCAGCACCACCAGCTTTTGAAACAGCCCTTCTGGCCCCACAGAAACCCCCGAGTTGCCACATCACCCCACAAAGTAACATTTCAACCACCACTTCCAGGCTTTCCCCATCCTCCCTGTCAGAGCAGCACGTCACGGAGTCATGGAACGCCTTGGGATAGAAGGGACCTTGAGGATCATCCAGTGCCACCCCCTGCCATGGGCAAGGACACTCCACCAGCCCAGGTTACTCCAAGCCCTGTCCAACCTGGCCTTGGACACTTCCAGGGATGGAGCAGCCACAGCTTTTCTTTTCTAGGACCTCACCACCTTCCCAGGAAAGATTTTTTTCCCAAATATCCAATCCATTTGCACACTTCTTCCAGCTCAGCCAGGAAATCCCCCTGAAGAGTGGGTGGAACAGATGGGAAACCTAGGGAAAATACGTTCTGGCGGAATGCTGGGACTCACTGCCAGCTCTCCACAAAACCCCTTCGGATTCCGGAGCCCTGAGGCAGCTGTTCCACCAGGACAACACCTGGAAAGACCCACAGATTCCACGCATGACGCCGAGTTCCCCATGGAAACGCACGTCCAGTCAGACAACCTCATGGGCTCCGGGACGTTACGGAACCAACTGCACATCCCCGGGAGGACTATTCATTTTCCACCTTCCTCCCGGGAATCCCCCTCTGTGCCGAGGGGAGGATTGCCAGGCCACACGAACCCTCGGGTGGGACAAGCCCATCACCAGCTACGCTGGATTTAGGGAGTGCCGAGAGCATTTTCCCACTAAACCGGGTGGGAAGAGCTTCTTTCCAACTACAGCCTGTGACAAGTGAGTAAATCAACCTTCCAGAGGCTGGGATGAGAGAATTCCAGAATGGCTTGTATTGGAAGAGACCTGAAAGATCATCCAGTGCCCCCCCCTGCCATGGGCAGGGTCACCTCCCACCAGCCCAGGTTGCTCCAAGCCCCGTCCAACCTGGCCTGGGACACTTCCAGGGATCCAGGGGCAGCCACAAGTTGCAGTTTAAAAGCAAATAAAAGAATTGCAAGAGGCACCAAAGCCTACTCCTCTGCCAGGGGAACGAAACTCTCCCTCTCGTTGGGTTTTGCCTCTCAGTCACTGAGCACAGACCTTGTTATCTGTTCCCTCCCCTCGTCATGAGGATTAATCTGATCCCAACCAGGCTTTTATTGGGAGGGAAATAAGGTTTGGCACTAAGAGAGGTGTGAGGGGAGAGGAAAGGTTGGTTTGAGTTGCATCTTGGACCCTAAATGTGCTTTGCCAGGTTATTTTTCCCCTGGCTCTGTCCCCAGCTGTGATCCCCACCAGCAGCTCCTCAGGCCACAGGGGCCAACTCTGGTGGACAACACCAAGCCCTCGCCCCTCTTTCCATCCCAAATTTCGCCTCTTTTCTCCACTTTCCAAACATCCTCCTGCATCCCAATCCCAACCAGTAGCTCCTCAGGCCACGGGGGCCAACTCTGGTGGACAACGCCAAGCCCTCGCCCCTCTTTCCATCCCAAATTTCGCCTCTTTTCTCCACTTTCCAAACATCCTCCTGCATCCCAATCCCAACCAGTAGCTCCTCAGGCCACGGGGGCCAACTCTGGTGGACAACGCCAAGCCCTCGCCCCTCTTTCCATCCCAAATTTCGCCTCTTTTCTCCACTTTCCAAACATCCTCCCGCATCCCAATCCCAACGGGAAGCCCCCTCACGTGCCTCACTCCGCCTGAGCCCACGTTCAGGCTGCCACAGAGACCGCCCTGCCGCGTGGAAAAACGATCCCACCCTTTGTTTAACCACCAGAGCAAGTCCTGGGAGCAAGTTCTCCTGTTCAGGTGGTGACCGGGGAGGAACGAAGTGTCCAGCGTGCTGCTGGAGCCACCTTAGGAGCAGGAACAGACATGGGGGGCGAGTTGGGAGGTAATTGGGAATAAACAGGGCAGAAAGACAAGAAAACCCTCATTCCCTGTTTTGTTTTTTTTTATGCTCCCATTTAGCAGCAGGAAAAGGAGAGAGGGAAGAACCAGAGGAGGGAGTTACGTGGATTGGGATTTGGGTGTCAGGGAGGGTCCCACGTGGAGGAACCAGGTGGGGTGTGACTGAACATTTTCTGTCCTGTAGAAAAGTGCTGAGCAGGACAACAAGAAAGCTGATCTCAGCTTTCAGCTCAGATGGCTTCAGTTCTTTCTCTCTCTCACCACCTGCCTCCAGCACCTTTTTACTCCCCCACATTCACCAGATGGTCCAAAACATGCACAGCCATCCAGGCTGTGGGTCCTCAGGAGTCCAGGGAGATGAGCTGCTGCATCCATCCATCCATCCATCCATGAAACAACGGACCCTGCTTCTTCCGGGGCCCACTCCGAGTTCAAAACCATAAGAGAATGAACATCCAACGTGTGGAGCGCAGCACAACCACCCAAGAGCTCAGGATGAGCAGCAGGACTTTGGACCTCATCACGTCTCCTTAAGCCACAGAACTCCTAAGGGAACACTGCACATCCATCAAAACCAGCTGGATGAGCCCAGAGAGGGAGGGGGAAAAAAAAAAATCAGCTGAAAGGTAATAAAGTCCTGCAGGAGGCAAAAACCAGCCATAGAGGGAATATTACCACAACCCTTCCCAATTTTTGTGGCAGTCTTCTCCAGGTATGGTGGGGATGGAGGGGTTGAGACAGCCTGGCTGGGTGTAGAGGATTTTAGTCATCCCTCAAAAGTCTTGGAGCACCCACAAGGCTGGACCTCAAGGAGAGGCAGGGCAAGGCTGGCAAAGTATCGGCCGGGTTCAAATCCCAAGAAATTTCAGATAACTCCGTGCCCAGAAGCTTCAGAAGGGCCAAATGAGCATTCGTGACTCTCCTTCAGGAAGAGCTGAAACTGCTGAATCAAATTTTCAGCCCGAGGAGAACAATTTTTTCCTCCCCAGATTTCAGTCTTTCCTGCCTTTAAACAGAAAAGCAGGAAAACCGGGAAGTCCTGTCCGAGGGAAGGGAGTGTTTTAATCTGGTTTTTTTTTGGTTTTGGAGGAACAAGGGGACACAGACTCTTTACCCAATCCTTCTCTCACCCAGCTCTTCTTTTCTTCCTTCCCCAAACATGCCCTGAAATCTCACATCCCTTTCCTTGCAAAATTCACTCCCGAGCCCCCTGGAAAAAAACCCCACAAACCTCCAGGCGACCTGGAAAGGTCAAAATCCACCTGCCCTTTTGGAAGGCTCAACTACCCACCCCAGGCTTCCACCCTTGGAAACCCAAAAACGAGCCATGGGAGCAGCTTGGCTGGAGCCAGTTTTAGGGAGAGAAGTGGATTTGGGGCACCCTGCTCTCTCTCCATGGCAGAATTAATCGGCTCGAATGACTTGTTGACAGCCGAGGCTGAAGAGGATCCCTCTCGCCGTAATTAAGGATGTCATTAAGCTACAGCAAGGCCCACGGGCAAGATGATGTTTACTTAGTGCTTTAATCCCCCAGGAGTTCCCATTATCCTTATCACTTACAAGGAGCTTACGAGCATGGAAGTGGAACTCTTTCAATCCAGCACCCTGGAACAGCTCGGCGTTCCCGGATGGAACTCCCAACCAGGACCTGAAACAGCTCCAGGCAGGCTGGAGGCAGCAAAGAAAAGGGGATCACTGGGAGAGAGAACTCAAAAATGGAGCAGAAGTGCAGGAAAGGTGGAAAACGGAGCCTGGGACAACTTTTGTGGCACAGGTCACAGGAGCTCCTCTCCCTCAACATCACCCTCCCAAAACCATGGAAGCACAGGATGGTTTGGGTTGGAAGGGACCTCGAAATACATCCAGACACCTCCTACTAGCCCAGGTTGCTCCAATCCCAACCCAACTGGCCTCACACACAACATGCCAACTCCGCTTTCCCAAAGGAATGGGATTCCAGCACGGCCTCGAAAAGCGGGAGCAGTGACGGAGCCCGGCACAGCTGGGGTTTAAAATGTGTCACCACCCTCATCGAAGGGGTTTGGGGTCACACCTGGAACATCCCGGTCAGAATGACACCCCGGAAACCACCCCAGAGGCACAGAGAAGTATCCTTGGGGGCAGTGGGACAGCTGGAAGCAGAAGTGGCTCCCGGAGGAGACGGAGTTCTGGGCGCAGTGATGTCACCCTCCCAACCCATCCCCGGCCACTCAGCACCTCTAGAACTCCAGCAGGGCCAGAGGGTGATAGAAAATCCTCCTCAATCATTATAAAACCGAAGACAGGCACTTTGAAGCTGGCTGGCTCCACCAAACATTCCCAAGTGTGACTCTGGATCCGTCCTCTGCCCTTGGACACCTCCACTGCCTCTCCTCCCATCCCACCGCTTTCTGCTTATGCCAAATGTCACCTACAAAACTTCCCAGATCTGCCCAAAAACTCTCCAAAAAGTGCCCTACCAAGTGATCCACGGAAAGCCCAAAACTTCACGGCGTCTTCGAGACCTGCCAGAAACCGGGCAGGGCTGGAATCTGCACGAAGGAACAGGAAGGAGGAGGAAAAAAAGACTTGCTTGGATAAGTTTCATCCCCGCACCCAGCCCAACCTTTCTCTGCTTTACTCATAGGATCGTGTTTGGGTTGGCAGGGACCTCAGAGATCATCTCATCCCCCCCCCTGCCATGGGCAGGGACACCTCCCACCGGCCCAGGTGGCTCCAACCTGGCCTTGGACACTTCCAGGGACCCAGGGGCAGCCACAGCTTCTCTGGGAAATCCATTCCAGTCCCTCCCCACCCTTCCAGCCAGGAATTCCTTCCCAATGTCCCACCTATCCCTGCCCTCTGGCAGTGGGAAGCCATTCCCTGTGTCCTGTCCCTCCATGCCTTGTCCCCAGTCCCCCTCCAGCTCTCCTGGAGCCCCTTCAGATACCAAAAAGCTGCAACTGAGTCTCCCCAGCGCCTTCCCTCTTTGGAAAATCCAGGACCATCCCCAGCAGTCACATGCAGCACCCCTGACAACAACCTTAAACGAAGAACTCCTAAGTTTTTCCCCCTCCCTTTAGTGCCCGGGGCCTCTACCCAAGGCAGAGCAGTTGGAAGCGTCTGGTTTTGCATCAAACCCTTCAGGGCGCTCTCGGAGGCCAAATTAGAAGGTACCAAAGGCAGGACAGAGCCCCAAAGAGTCTCCAAGCACTTCCCAACCCCTGATCAACATTCCAAGGCACCACAGCCCAGCGAGCGCCAACCCCCAAGGTGCTTTGATGACCTGAAGAGCTGGTCAGGAGCTCTGACAAAACTCTTTCACAACGAAAATTCCTGCCTGTTGAGCCCTTTCCAATTCAGCAGGAATGTAAACAATGCCCAAGCCCGGCTGGGCCTGCGGTCCAGCTGGTCTGGCAGTGAAAATAGGAGCTGTTGTTGAGCAAACAAACACAAGCTTGGCCACTCTGGCGGGTTCTTCGCCCTGGTATTCCCTCAACAACCGACCGCGGCATTAAAGGCTCTCCAAACCTCCAACCCTCATCCCTGTATCACCCTACTGTCCCTGAATTTATCTTATCCCTCCCAAACTTGCTGATAGGGCTTCCGAAATGCCCTGCTGAACCCAAGGCAGGCTTTTGAAGGACAGTCCCTCCCGCTTTCCCCGCAGATCCTCACAAATCCCATCCTGCAGCTCGGTGGGAATCGAAGGCATTCCAGGAGGAACAACGAAACTCCCGAGCTCAGGGAAGCAGCAGTGAATTCCAGGAAGCTCCCAGGCAGAGGCAGCTCCCACCAGGAGACACGGCTTTGGGTCAGGGCCAAGTTCAACTCAGCCAAAGTTTAAAACCAGCCCCTCCTGTGACCTGCGGCTCCTCCTCTTCTGGCTCTGAACACGGAATTGCTCGTTATGTTCAAAAAGCCTCCAATTTGTTGCTTTTATCCCCCGTAACCGGGCACTTGACATGGACTTTTCCCTGAACACCTGGAAGTTTTTTGACCGCAGAAACCCAGCCGGGCTTATCAACATCTGCCCCCCCCCACCCTCCTAATTAGCAGGGGTTTGATTTCTCCGCTGGCTCAGACAGGATGGGCAAACCCCAGGGCCAAGACACATCCCTGGCCTTCCTTCATCCAGGCTGGCACTGCCAGGAGAGCCAGGTGGAAAAATCCCTCCTCCAAACGGGAGTGAGACCCCCAACACCCGGAGGATCGGCCAGGAGAGACACCACCTTCCCCTCCAGCATCCCTTGGAACACGAGGCGGGAGCGAGGAGAGGGTTTGACCGAGTTGGGAATTAAACACCTCAAAGACAACACTTTTCACGCAGAGCCAGAGCGTTGATGGAGCAGAGAGGGCTCAAAAACATGGTTCACACTCCACACCTTTGGTCTGTCCCCTCACCCAAAAAGAAACAACAAAAATAAAGCTCCACCAGGGGAAGCCACACCAAAAAAAAGCAACAAAAATAAATCT
This sequence comes from Grallaria varia, assembly GCA_013396735.1. Taxonomy (NCBI): domain Eukaryota; kingdom Metazoa; phylum Chordata; class Aves; order Passeriformes; family Formicariidae; genus Grallaria; species Grallaria varia. Next base: position 49,766 of record VWZG01006807.1, read on the forward strand.
CTGCCTGGGGGAAGCCACCCAAAAATAAAGAACAAAAATAAATCTCTGCCTGGGGGAAGCCACCCAAAAATAAAGAACAGAAATAAACCTCTGCCTGGGAGAAGCCACCCGAAAATAAACAACAAAAATAAATCTCCACCCAGGGGAAACCACCCAAAAATAAAAACCAAACCACTCAGGGGAAGCCACCCCCAAATTTTACTTCAGGATTCACGGCAAAATCTCCTCGTCCTTAAATCCCACCCTTCCGACGTCCGAATCAAACCTCGGGAGCAACTGGCAAACACCCAACCAACCCAACGGGAGCCAAGGAAACCCAAAAAAAACCCACCCTGGCGTGCCGAGAACGTACCTCGCCAATTGAAACTCCCCCGTGGCCGAGGCTCCGGCGCGGCAGCTCCTCGGAGCTTCCAAGCCCTGGAAGGCTCGGAGCTGCCTCCGTGCCCTCCCACGGGACACAGATCCGGGCCTGTCTGGGAGATGAGACACCCACGGGGGCCCCGGGAGGTGGTTACGAAACGCCCGCCGAGCTTTCGGGAGCCGCTCCGGGTTTGTTTGCCCTCTTGGCTCGGAAAAGGGACGAGAGGATTTGGGGAGCCGCTCTCTGGCTCCCGCGCCAGGGAACTGAGATTGGACGTGGCACTGAGTGCCATGATCTGGGAAACTGATTGGAGCTGGACCAAGGGTTGGACTTGATGATCTCAGAGGTCTTTTCCAACCCAATCAATTCTAGGATTCTATGAAGCTGAAAAACGCCAGGAACCGAGAGGGGGAAAAGCACAGGATGTGTTTTTTGGGGTGTTTCTCAGCTCTGGTCACTTTTTGCCTCCTCTGTGTTCCCACAGCCTGTTGCCAAATGAAATTCCATGGTTTTTTTCTCCTTGTCCCGCCAGTCTCTCCCCTCGTGCTGTGGCTCCGAGACGGAAATGCCGGGAAATGGGACGGAAACATTGGGAAACGGGACATTTCCTGGTATTCAGAGCCTGCTGCTGAGGGCATGTGACAGCCCGCAAGTGACACACATGTCCTCTGCTGCCCCTCAGCCACCACTGCCCCTCCTTCTGAAAAAAAACTAAAGCCAACCCCAAAACCTCCGGGTCCATTTCTCAGGAGGACCCAGAGTCCCTCCCAGACCTTCTGCAGCTCCTAAAGCACAACAGCAGTTTTCCTGCTGATCCCAAATCACGGCAGAGTCCTCTGCTGCCCAAATCACGGCAGAGTCCTCTGCTGCCCCTCAGCCACCAGCAATCATCTCCCCTCCTTCTGAAAAAAAAACCTTAAAACCAATCCCAAAACCACCAAGTCCATTTATCAGGAGAACCCAGCCCATCTCCGGCAGCTCAGCCACCTCCTAATGCGCCACAGCACTTTCCCAGTTGATCCCAAATCATGGCAGAGTCCTCTGCTGCCCCCAGCCACCAGCAATCATCTCCCCTCCTTCTGAAAACAACCCTAAAACCAATTCCAAAAGTCCGAAGTTCATTTTTCCAGGAGGACCCAGCGTCCTCCCCAGCCCATCTCCTGCAGCTCCTATAAGAAGACAGCACTTTTCCAGTCGATCCCAAATCACAGCAGAGTCCTCTGCTACCCCTCAGCCACCAGCAATCATCTCCCCTCCTTGAAAAAAAACCAGTGCTGAACTCAACCCCAAAACCTCCAAGTCCATTTATTTGGAGGACGCAAAGTTGTCCCCAGCCCAGCCCCTGCAGCTCCTAAAGCACAACAGCACTTTCCCAGTTGATCCCAAATCATGGCAGAGTCCTCTGCTGCCCCTTAGCCACCAACAACCGTTTTCCCTGCTTCTGAAAACAACCCTAAAACCAATCCCAAAAGCCCCAAGTTCATTTTCCCAAGAGGACCCAGAGCCCTCCCCAGGCCCATCTCCTGCAGCTCCTATAAGAAGACAGCACTTTTCCAGTCGATCCCAAATCACAGCAGAGTCCTCTGCTGCCCCTCAGCCACCAACAACCGTTTCCCCTGCTTCTGAAAACAACCCTAAAACCAATCCCAAAAGCCCCAAGTTCATTTTCCCAAGAGGACCCAGAGCCCTCCCCAGGCCCATCTCCTGCAGCTCCTATAAGAAGACAGCACTTTTCCAGTCGATCCCAAATCACAGCAGAGTCCTCTGCTGCCCCTCAGCCACCAACAACCGTTTCCCCTGCTTCTGAAAACAACCCTAAAACCAATCCCAAAATCCCAAAGTTCATTTTTCCGGGAGGCCCCAGAGCCCTTCCCAGCCCATCTCCTGCAGCACGATGGCCCTTTCCCAGCTGATCCCAAACAGAGTTTTGTGGGAGCAGCAGCTCCTCCTCCCTGTCAGCAAAAGCCAAAAAGCTGCCCCAAAAAAAAGCCTCTCCTGCTTCAGACTGTGCCAAGGAGCTCCAACAAAGCCCCGCTCTCTCCCAGGCTCCGACATGTTCCCACCCGGAATTTGGCCTCCCCTTCCCTGGCAAAACGATTTTCCAAGCCTTTCACGAACTCCTGGAACTGACTGTGGACGATTTTCCAAGCCTTTCACGAACTCCTGGAACTGACTGTGGACGATTTTCCAAGCCTTTCACGAACTCCTGGGACTCACTGCGGCATCAGGACAAGCTGCTTCCCAGGGGAGGATGCTCAGGGAGTAGCAGGAGATGGGAGATGCCTCAGTCCCCTTTGGCCCACAGAGGTTCTTCCATTGTGTTCGTTTCCTTCCCGTTTTCCCGGGGTTTTTAAGGAGACAGATGTGCCCAGAACTCCTTGCCTGGCTCAGCAGGAACAGGGAATAATTCCTTGCCAGGGGATGGGAAGGAGGAGCAAACAGTGAGCTCACTGCCTGCTCTGCAAGCTCAGGAGTCCAAGCTGGGCAGCAGGACTTGGGCACAATTCCGGACCTCGGGCACAATTCCAGACCTCGGGCACAATTCCAGACCTCGGGCACAATTCCAGACCTCGGGCACAATTCTGGACCTTTGGCTTCCGGGGCCAAAATTTGGGAATGCAATCCATTTTCCACACCTCACCCGCAATGGATAAGGCACCTCAGATTCCTTTAAAAGTCCTCGTGCAGGTGCTTGAGCCGAGGAGGAATTCCCAACTCCAGAAAGCAGGGAGGGTTTCAGAGATCCCAGTGCTGAGCATTCCTTTTGGAGGACAAAGGTCTGGGAATCTCTGGCTCCCCCATGGAGTTGCAAAGGCCAAGGAGTTCTGCTCCACACCGGGAAAGACAGGTCTGGAGAGCCCTCCTTAAGGTCTTCTGGTTCAACCACCGAGGGTGTGAAGGTCTGGGCTTCCAGCCCAGCTTTGGGGGTTGTTTTTGCACAGCTCCGGCCAAGGGACGCGTTGTCCATCCTTTGGATCCGTGTTTTTCCCGGCTCTGTTTTAATCCCAGACTGTGTTGAAGCCGTGCAGGCACGGAGGGTTTGGGACAACTCCTTGGGCTCCCTCTGCAAAGTTCTGCCTCGGGTCACTCGGCCACATTGCCTGAATTTGCACAATTGGCTCAGAATTTGCACCAATGTCACAGCCGGCCCGAGGACAAGCAGCACGAGCCCCAAGTCCTGACGTTTGCACTTTTCCCTTCGGTCCCAGGAACATCCCTCCTGGATGAGGACAAGGAATGGCGTGACCTGACCATCCCAGTCCTCAGCAAACTCCCACTCCTTTGCTGCTTTTCCTCTTCCTGGAATGCCAGGAGGGTTTGGGTGGGAAGGGATCCTTAAGGATCATCCACAGGCAGAGACACCTTCCACTATCCCAGGTGGCGCCAACCTGGTCTTGGACACTTCCAGGGATCCAGGGGCAGCCACAGCTTCTCTGAGAATTCCATTCCAGGGCCTGCCCACCCTCCCAGCCAGGAATTCCTTCCCAATAACCCATGAAAATCTACCAGCTTTTCTCCTCCCCAGCCCTAATCACCCTTTCCCTTTAGATACTTCCGATAACAATCCACATAGCCAGGATTTTTTTCCACATTCCTGCTGCCCTCAACAGAGATAAGACCTCCAGAGTCCAGACCAGGGTAATTCCCACCATCCTCAGGCTCCAACCTGATCACAGGAGGTTTGGAACAAGATGATCTTTAAGGTCCCTTCCAAATAAAACCATTCCAGGATTCCATGATAAATCCAAAGCCACATTTTGCAAAGAGTTAAGTTTTAGTCCTGACCAACCTGAAGATGGAGAGGCCCGTTTTGATCTCGGGAACTTTCTGGATATAAATCTTGAAGTGGAAAAAAAAATAAAAAAATAGACCTGAGAGACACTTTCAACTGTAATAAAAAGACAATTAAAAACTAACCAGGGACAATTTGCCGGAGGCAGCTTCTCTTTTGGACACAGAGGGGTTTCCTCAGAGCTGAGCTGCCCCCCCGAGAAGAGGTTTTATTTCATCAGGGCAGCCGTTTCCTCCTGAAGCCTTTAGAAACCCTCCCTGTCGGCTCCAGCTCTCCCTCCTGACCTGGCCAGATCATTATTAATTCAATTGTCTCCGGCTGCAGCCGCAGATCCGGAGCGCAGAGCGCAGCGGGACCATTTCCAGCCGGGAGCTTTGGGAACGCTGCAGACAAAGCAATTCCAGGTGGGTGGGTCAGGCTCTGAATTTTGCTCTCCTGCTCGTCCCCAGGTTTAAATCTCTGTTTCCCACACATTGTCACCACGGGGCATGCGGTTTAAAGCCGAGCTTAACTCCATCCCTGGAAACATCTGCTGAGGGGATCAGGAGGGACACGGTCTCCTGGAGGTCTGGTTCTAGCGGTGTCACAAATCATCACTCATTAACCAGCCCAGGGCAATTAAAAGCATTTTCCAACCTGGAAAGGCCCAAAGAGGTTTGATGAAGAAGACTCTTAGAGGATGAGCCCACCTCGCTCCTCCTGCCGAGGGTTTTCCTCCTGGAGAACAGAAGCACCTGCCCAAGTTCACCCCAATTTGTGCCTTGGGAGAAAATGTTTCCTTTCACAGAACTGTGGAACATTTTTGGTTGGAAAGGATCTTAAAGTCCATCCAGTGCCAATCCCCTGCCACGGGCAGGGACACCTTCCAACAGCCCAGGTTGCTCCAACCCGGCCTGGGACACTTCCAAGGATGGGGCAGCCACGTCTCCTCTTGGCAACTCCACCAGCGCCTCCCCACCCTCAGCATTTCCCCCGCACGCAGCTCCCCTGGAACAAACTTCTGGTTTATTTTGTAATTTTTGGGTTTTTTTTAATCCAAAGTCTATTTATAGTCCCCGTTCCCATGTTGAAACCTGATCCCAGAGGAATTCCTGAGCTCCGGGACAGCGGTGCTGAGTCAGCTCTGCTGGCAGCACATCCCTGTGTCACCGGGACAATCCCACCCTTCGGCACAGGAACCAGCCCCTCTGGAAAGCGCTGCTTTATGACTCACTCAGGAGAATATCCCAGACTCCAGCAGCTCCAACGCAGCATTCCCGAGGCATTCCCAGGAGCAGCCAAGGGCCTGAAGGCTTCCCACTCCCGCAGCATCACCACTCAGGGATAACCTGCTTAGTCCAGGGAGAGGCTGTTTGAAGATTTGGGGGCTGGAAAAAACCAGGGAAAAACTCCTTTTTGCCCTCCAACACCATATGGTTGGACTGGATGATTGTTGGGGAGTTCTCCACCATATTTATATATATATGTGTATGTGTGTGTGAGAGAGAGGGATATATAGATGTACATATATATATATGTGATATATGTATGTGAGATAGATGCATGAGAGATAGATATACACATGGGAGATATACACATGGAAGAGAGAGATATATACATGTGAGAGCGATACATATGTGAGAGATGTGTGAGAGAGAGATGTGTGTGCGAGAGAGATGTACGTGAGAGAGAGATGTGTGTGAGAGAGGTGTGTGAGAGAGATGTGTATGTGAGAGNGAGAGATGTGTGTGAGAGAGAGATATGTATGTGAGATGTATGTGAGATATTATATATATGATACATATATGTGAGATATATATATGTTAGATATATATATGTATGTGAGAGATACATACATGTGAGAGAGATACATATATGAGATATATATATATTTCTCTCACATATATCTTCTATATGTATCTCTCTAACACACATATATGTGAGAGATACATATACGTGAGAGAGAGAGATATGTGAGATATATATATATAGCCCTGGCACAGTCCTGACATAAATCCCAGTGTTATAAAGCTTCCTTTTCCTTGCAAAAAGGAATTTTTTTAAAAGGATTTTTCAAACAATCAGCAGCTTCATTTGCCCCTGAAGACATCCCAGAAGCACATCAGGCTCAAGTAAGAAGACCGAGCCGAGAGGTGGAGAAGTCAACACGAATCTCCTCATTCCAACGGGATATTTCTGCTCCAGGGATGCCACAGGGCCATCCAACACGGATTTGGCAAGGCACAGGGCAGTCACAGCCCCTGGGATCTCCTTGGATCCACCACCCTTTAAGGATCTGATCCCCCCGGAACGGCAGCAACGAGCTGAAATGCTCAGATTCCCCCCACCCAGGGGCCTCCCAGCCCAGAGGGAGATCTGATCCAAATCCCAGGAGCCCGGGATTTGTGTGTGCCGTTGGGAAACCGGGCATGGAAACGGGAGCCAAGCGTGCAATTATTCCTATCTCATGCAAAAGAAGTTTCCCAACCTTCTCGAGACTCAAACTTGTCCTGGTTCCTCTCACTGAGGCAACATGAGGCTTTTCCCTAAAGGGTGAGGGAGGGGCGACTGGAAAACAAGGCATGAGAAACGGGATCGCTGATGGGCACGGACACGTCTCCAGCTGCAAAACAATCTAGAAATTCCGTATTTGTTTCTAGAAAATTCAATTCCAGAGCTGGGGC
>VWZG01006807.1:56627-71553 GCA_013396735.1 Grallaria varia
GGGGGGGGGGGGGGGGGGGGGGGGGGGGTTGGGCTCTGCTCCCAGGGAACAAGGACAGGAGGAGAGGGAATGGCTTTAAACCTCCTTTGGCACAGCTTAGGTTGGATATGAGAGGAAACTTCTTCCTGGAAAGGGTTGTCCAGCCCTGGCACAGCTGTCTTGGGCAGTGGTGGGGTTGCCATCCCTGGTGGCACTTGGCCATATGGCCTCGGCAGTGCTGGGGGAACAACTGGACTCAATGATCCTAAAGACCTTTTCCAACCTAAACAATTGTCTAATTCCATGAAGGATGCACAGCATGGACATTTCAGCCTTAGCTGAGCAGCCACATGACCCAAATCCCATTTTCCATACTGTTTCCATGACCTTTGACAAGTCCCCTCCTCCCGTGCTCTCCTCTGTGGAGCAGCAGTGGGTCCTGGTGCTGTCCCTGGCCTGTGACAGATCCAGTCCTGAGCCTGGGGTTGCCAAAGCTCCTTCTCCACCACGGATGGACCACAACTTGAAGCTGGAGAAGTTAAAGGTCATCCAAGGCACAGATGAGACCCTGGAGAGACGGTACCTGTTGATGGCCTTCACCAGGGAACTCCTGGATCTCCTCACACTAAGGAAGGGCTGGAAGGGGGCAAAACCCACCAGGAGCTCACTGGGACAAACCCTTGGTCCTGATCAGCGTCCCCAGGAGCGACAGGTCTCCTTGTGCCTGTTGGTCGGGCTGTACCAGTTCCTTCACCCGTTGGACCAACTCCAGCTGCAACGAGGTGGTGCTGAAACTGCAGCAGGAGCTGCGCCCACGAGTCCCATCCCCTCCTTGTCCCACACAGCACGGAGGAGGCTGCCAAGGCAGGAGAACCTGACAGCCGTGGTGGGGATGGTCACCAGCTCCGGAGGTGTCCCCTCCCCATGACCTGCAGTGGTTGTTTCTGCCCTGAGGGCACAGGGGTGAGATCAGATGCTCATCCCTGTGGATGCAGCTGCCATCCAGAGCCCAGGGATGGCATTGCTGTCAGGCCCTTGGGAATCCCACACGGTTTTCCAGGCACTTTGGGAAGACACTGAGCACCGCACCACACCCCACATCCCACCCAAAGGCCCCTCAGGACACCACGGCACATGTCCCAGGTGCCTTCTGCTCAATACAACCACCCTAATTCTTATTCCACGGAGCAGAACAGACAGAAATTCCAGCCCTTGGAGCGGCGCCTTCCACAGTGACAGCCGGTCAGCCCAGCAAATCCATCAGGATTCTACTCGAGGATTCATTTTCCGCAACAGCAAACACACAAACAAGGAACCCTTTGATAAACGAGCCCCGTGGTGCCCTCTTAGTTGCAAGAATTAAACAGGACTCATTAGTCTAAACTACTTCTGGCTCTGTGGTGGCCTGTCCAAACTCACGCCTTGCTGAAGGGCACCAGCAGTCAATCCTAACTCCATAGGCACCACTTTCCATGCAGGAAGCTGGAAAACCAAAGACTCAAAGATCCCCCACTTTGTTCTGTCAGCACCAACCCATCGCCTTTCTGCCCAGAACTGCTTCTCCCTCCCTGCAGAGTTCCCCGAAGCCACGAGTGGCTGGGTGGTGGTTGGATGGATCATTTCCCAGAAAACTACTTGATTCCGTGAGTTTTTCTGGGGCTTTGGAACAGCCAGAGGCACCTGGAAGGTGGAGATACGAAAGGGGAGCAAGGGTGCTGAGATACAGGGAGGTGGGACACCCACTGAAAGGGGAGCAAGGGTGCTGAGATACAGAGAGGTGGGACACCCACTGAAAGGAGAGCAAGGGTGCTGAGATACAGGGAGGTGGGACACCCACTGAAAGGAGAGCAAGGGTGCTGAGATACAGGGAGGTGGGACACCCACTGAAAGGGGAGCAAGGGTGCTGAGATACAGGGAGGTGGGACACCCACTGAAAGGGACGGAGAGCAAAGATCTGCTTGATTTTGTTTCTTAAGACACTAGATGTTCCCTGTGACCATGACCAGCCCTCCAAGGGGGTTTATGGCACCTCCTAAAAAATCCTCTGCTGGATCTGGGAGGGCTGGGAAAAGCTCCCCTCAAACACGGGCAGGGTGGGAGGCGGTGACAATGACCAGCAACTCTGAACTCAGAGCAAGTCCTGGCTCAACCTCCCACTCATCCCAACCCTTCCCAGCTCCCAGATTTCCATGGAGAGCCCATCAGTGCCACCCCTGGGCTGTGAGAGCAGCAACAAGACACAACAAACCAGGAGGACATCTCAGTTGAACATCCCTGCTCGCTGCAGGCATGGTGGCCTGGAGGACCTTCAGAGGTCACATTCAATCCAAACCATTCTTTCTGTGGCCACAATCAGTGGCCTCTCCTTGCCCTTGAGTGACCTTCCCCCGGCGCCAAGCCATCCGTATCCAACCTCTCCCTCCCATGGGGACAACGCGGCACCGTCCCACCGGGCTGGGAGCCACCCCAAGGCACGTTGGCTGCTCCACAACTCCAACCACCTCAAGATGAACGGAGACAAAGGCACCTCATCCCACTGCCATGAATCATTCCACGATATCCCACCACCGCTGGGGGGGCAATTTGGGAATATTTGCCTCCGCGCAAGTAGGGAATGAGCCACATCCCTGTTTTAGAGGCAGAACCATCAGGATTTGGCTGAAGTCACAGCTCTCCAGACTATCTGCTGGCTTAAACGTGGATGGATCTTTTCCTAACCCTACAAAATGCCGAGGCGATAAAATTCAGGGAGAGACCCCATCGCGTGCCGAGCCTCATCCCATTCCCAAAGCTCCCAAGCTCCAAGCCCCCGATCCCTCAGCTCGGCATGGAGCCAAATCCTCTGGGATGGCACCACGACCTCCCACCGGCCTCGCAGCATCTCCCGGCGGCCGAAACGTCACCCGAGCCAAAAAAAATAATACAAATTTCATCTTACCCCGGGATGAGCCGTCAGCCGGGACACGAATCCATGGGAATGGGAAGAGAGAGGGGCCGCCTGCTCCGAGAGCTTGGCTGCTTTTATTTACCCGACTCCTTCGAAGGGAGGGGAAACAAAACTCGAGGAAGCAGCACAACATTCCTGGTAGGCATGGAAACCCCTGGCAGGATGCCCTGCCTTGGCCGGGCTCCACGTCGAATTCCAGGCGCCAGCTCGAGCCCCGAAGGGCTTTTTTGAGGATTTAAAGGGAAAAGGCACCGTCAGGGGTGAGGCTGCTGCTCCCTGCCGGCAGAAACTCGGGAGGTTCCCAAACGCTCGGGCTGCAGGTTGTGATGGAGGGGAGATGCAGCCCCCGCGCTGCTCCAAAGGAGAATTCCCAGCCACGGAACACAGGGATAAAGAAAAGGGAACCTCCAGACATCTAAAGGGAAGCTGCGAAGATGCAGGGAAAAATATTTCACCTTGCTCTGGGGATTAAACTGCAGCCAAAGGATTCCAGAAGGTCCGTTCTTCCCTTCTCCCAGTTTTTCCCTTCTCATTAAACTGCAGCCAAAGGATTCCACAAGGTCCATTTTTCCCTTCTCCCAGTTNCGGAACACAGGGATAAAGAAAAGGGAACCTCCAGACATCTAAAGGGAAGCTGCGAAGATGCAGGGAAAAATATTTCACCTTGCTCTGGGGATTAAACTGCAGCCAAAGGGATTCCAGGAGGTCCATTTTTCCCTTCTCCTGTTTTTTTCCATTCTCATTAAACTGCAGCCAAAGGGATTCCAAGAGGTCCATTTTCCCTTCTCCTGGTTTTTCCATTCTCATTAAACGTGCGGCCAAAGGGATTCCACAAGGTCCGTTTTTCCCTGCTCCCAATTTTTCCATTCTCATTAAACTGCATCCAAAGGGATTCCGGAAGGTCCGTTCTCCCCTTCTCCTGGTTTTTCTCTTCTGGTTCCCGGCTCTCCTTCCCTGCCCTGGAGTTTCCCTCTCTTTGCTCATGGTTGGACTGAGGAACGTTGGGGTCTCCCTGGAAATCTCTGACCATGAGAGCAGGGCTTGGGACAGCCCAGTTTTTATTGCTGGGATGGTTTGTAGGATTAGGAAAGGATGTATCCATGTTTAAGACCCAAGTTAGTTTGGGAATTCACCAAAAATAGGAATGTGCCTCCTTTCCTACCTCCATGGAGACAAATATCCACACGGGCTCGGGATGTCACTGCTCTGGGGGAGGAGTGAGGAGGGCAGGGAAAGCCTGGAAGTTATTGCTGGAAGGCACGGGAGCTCTGGGAAGGCTTGGACAGAGAAAGGAAAGGACTCCCCCTCCATCTTCCCTCAAATCCCTTATTCCCACTCAGGCAAAAGGTTATTCCCCTCTAATTCCCTAACCCTGTGTCCATCCCTGTGGCTCCCGGGGACTCCGAAGGGAAGCAGCAAATTCTCTTCAGGGGCCTTCCCACTAAAGGCATTTCCATTAAAACTCTATTTAGAAATCCCAGCTCCTTCCCAGACACCAAGAAATCCAGAGTAAAGGCAGGACATTCCCTTCCCTGCTCCCTTCTTACATTTCAAGGCTTCTCCAGGGAGAAAAATCCTCAAGTGGCTCACCCTCCTTTTCGCCCCTCATTCCAAACGCAGGCGGATAACCAAGAAACCCCGGGATGGGGAAGGAGACGAGGCAGGAAAGGGCCACATCCCCTTCCAGTGGTTTCACCCCGGGGGCTCTCACTTACCGAGCTCGCTCAGTTTGGGCAACGCCAGCACCGCAACGACCCAACGGGGTGACACGTCCGACCAGAACCACAATTCCCGGACTCCCTGAGGAGCCATAAAGGGGAAGGTGACAAGTTCAATGGCACCCGTGGCCGTCCACGACGCAGTGAGTGCCTCCAATGGCATGCAACGCGGGCTGGGAGTCACCTCAGCCGGGGAGGGATCGTCACCGCCAACGGGGCTTTATTTGGGAAAGGGCAAGCGGTGCCCTTCGCTCGGCAAAAGCCACTTCCCCCGCTGTTGCTCAACCCAAAAGTTTCACAACCCCCTTTTTCATTTCTCCGCCCCGGAAGGTTCAGCTCCAGGGGCTGTGCGGCCGAAAGAGAACCCCAGAGGCTTGCAAAAGAGTCCTCTTCATTGAAACAGGGTAAATCGAAGGAATAAAATAAAGCTCCGAGAGGTCAAGCTCTCCCGTTGGCCTTTTGTTCCCTTATCATTTAAAATCCCATCGGGAGATGCTCCTCTGACCTGCTCCAGAAGATCCACCAAAGGCAAGAAGCCCAACTGGAGTTCCAAAGCATTGAAAGCTCTGGAGTCTGTAGGTTCCCCCACCCCACCCTGAGAACTTCCACTCTGGTGACCCGGATAAAGGATCAGCAATGCGGGGATCGGGAATAAAACAGATCCTGTTGGTTTGTGCTGGTTTTGCCCAGCTCTTGGCCCCGATGCCTCCAGCAGGGGTTTGATGCATGTGGAGAGGGGGGAACTCCCCTGGGAAAGCCACGGTTTGATTTGCTCAACACACTTCCAAAAGAAAATCCCCAAATCCCCCCGAAAATAAAGGGATGGAGCACTCTGGAAGTGCCAGCCCTTGGGGAAGGCACTGAACAATCCTCCTGCACCCTGGAAAGAACATTCCAGATCTCGGGAGTTCTGCATGTGGCACAGAGCGCAGCAGATGCATTTCCCTAAAATCCCCTCAAACCGGTGTTGACACAACATTTCCCAGAAGGACACAATCCCATAAGCAGGACTGGCCCAACTTTCGACACAAAGCAAAACTCCCCATCCTGGCTGGTCACCCCTGTCCAGCAGGAATCGTCCACAGATTATCCTTCTTCCCTCCCTGGGGAACTACAACCGGTGGCATTTTTGACCAAACACCCGCCTTTTGAAGAAACTAAATGCACCAAAATTCCTTCCTGTCTCCCAGAGCTTTATCCCGGGGCCAACTGGAATTTAAGCCGAATTTAAACAGCAGATTTCAGAATTCCAGGGGAGGGAAAGTGAGGTGGAGGGAGGAGGAGGAGGAGAACAAGAAATGTACGTCCAAAAGCCTCATTTCCAGGATAAATTAAGCTGGAAAACATTCAAAGCAGCTCGGAGAACCACTCCTTGGGATCCTGGAGCTCCAGGCTGGATTGTCACTGGGAAGGGAGGACCAGGCTGCTCAGTTTGGGATGCAGATGTGGAATTCCCTGTCTCGGTGCTGCCACTCTCTGCCGTTTGCTCAAAACACACCCTGCCTTTCCCTCTCCCCTGCTCCCAATTCCTGTACCTGTTTTCCAAGCTGATTCCCATCACCTCGGCTCCCCGTAGGAGTCCTCCAAAACGATGCACTCCTTGGCATCACTCCCACCTTCCCGATCGGATCCAAAATCCAAACCTCAGAGCCAGGCAGCCCATTTGAGCTCGTAAAATATTCATTTCCTAAGGAGCTAGGGTTCGGTTTGGTGTTTTTTTCCTGGAATTGTGTTCAGTTCCCTAAAAGTCCTGGAGCACAGCAGGAGAAGGATTGTATCCTCCTGGATATCTGCTTGTTTTCCTTGCCTAAAATCCCAAGCTTCCCCCAAGCAAAGAATCCTACAATCCTCTTCCCAGTTCCCTTCAGCTCCCTGCAGAGACCAACTTCAAACAGAAAGAGAGTAGGTTTAGGTGGGATTTGGGAAGGAATTCCTGGCTGGGAGGGTGGGCAGGCCCTGGCACAGGTTGGGCAGAGAAGCTGTGGCTGCCCCTGGATCCCTGGAAGTGTCCAAGGCCAGGCTGGAGCAATCTGAGATAGCAGAAGGTGTCCAGGGGGGTTAGAACTGGATGGGCTTTAAGGTCCCTTCCAAACCAACCCACTCTGGGAATCCTGTGATTCCAAGAAGTCCCGACTGCAGCAACAGAGCCTTCTGATTCTGAGATCCCTGCGGAGCAAAAGATGAGTTCAAAATCCCGGGATGTGCAACGCCCACCTCCAGCACCTCCAGACCAGGACAATCCCGATGCTGCTGAGGCACCAGCTTGGCTTTCAACCTTTTTTTTTTTTTTAAATTGAGGGAAGAAAATTCCCTCAACCAACCGGGAGCAAAACCAGAGCTGGAATGGCTCCGGCAGCCGTGGAGAAACAAGATAAATCAGCAAATCGGGGATTTAAGGAGCGAATTTCCTGCCTCTGGGCGAGCAGGCAGAGCTCTCCCAGCTCTGTCTTCTCCCGGCATCTACAGCCAGGCTCGAGGAGCAGCTGAGCCCTGTAAGTGACACCGGGGTAATTAATTAATTGATGACTCCCCGGCGTCAGCTCGCAGCTGCAGGAGAGAAGGGCTGGGACAGCGCAGGGCGGCTGCCAGGAAATGCTGAGATCTGCCAAGAGCTGCCCGGCTTATTCCTGACCTTCCCTGCCTTGGGCTCAGCCCAGCAGCCGGAGAAATCCTGGGAAGGGAAGATGGCGTGGGATCCAGCCCTGCGGCATCCCCGCTCCTGGCTGAGACATTCGTCCCTGGTCTTCTCCTGCTCCAGGGCTGCCCTGGCACAGCTCATCGAGGTAAGGGCATTCCTGGGGCTTGGGGTGGGCCAGGATTGGGGTTTCCATTCTTTTCTTGTCTTCTCCTGCTCCAGGGCCGCCCTGGCACAGCTCATTGAGGGAAGGGCATTCCTGGGGCTCAGGGTGGGCCAGGGATGGGAATTTTTCCTTCCTTCCTCGCTCCCTCCCTCCCTCGCTCCCTCCCTCCCTCCCTCTCTCAACTTGTCCTGCTCAAGGGAAGGGCATTCCTGGGGCTGGGCCAGGATTGGGGTTTTTCCTTCTTCCCTCATCTTGTCCTGCCCCAGAGCTGCCCTGGCACAGGTGGAGGGAGGGAAGAGCATTGCTGGGGCTTGGGGTGGGCCAGGATTGGAGTTTTTCCTTCCTTCCTTCTTCACCTTGTCCTGCTCAAGGGAAGGGCATTCCTGGGGCTGGTCCAGGATTGGGGTTTTTCCTTCTTCCCTCATCTTGTCCTGCCCCAGAGCTGCCCTGGCACAGGTGATAGAGGGAAGGGCATTCCTGGGGCTCGGGGTGGTCTGGGATTGGGGTTTTTCCTTCCTCCCTCACCTTGTCCTGCTCAAGGGAAGGGCATTCCTGGGGCTCAGGGTGGTCCAGGGATGGGAATTTTTCTTTCCTGCCTGTCTTGTCCTGCTCCAGAGCTGTTCTGGCACAGGTGATGGAGGGAAGGGCATTCCTGGGCCTCAGGGATGGGGTTTTTCCAGGGAGAGTGGACAAGCAGGGGATTTAAGGTGGCTCCAAAGGGTTGGAGGCTTCTTTGGGAGGTGCTCGTTGCTTCCTGCAGGCCCCAAAAACTGGGAAGAAGGAGCTTTTAAAAGGTCAAAGTCCCAGGACAGTTCTGCGTGTCCAACACGAGTCACGTGGCAGGGGATGGGGGGAAGCAGGGAAAGATCAGGAATGAGTCCGGGGATCCTGCCCCTGGATGCCCCTGCCCAAGGGAAACATCTGGGATGGCTTTTCCTTCTCCCCTTCCCACATTTCCTCCGGTCCTGCCCGACCAGAGGGGACATCCCTCCCCCCAGCTTCTCCCTGAGGATGCCCCTGCGCTCCCACGGCCCCAGTTCCCTACGGAAAGGCTGGGATGACCCAGGGAGGGAAAAGCAGCTTCACAAGCCCTGCCAGACGGGGAGAATCCCGCTTGGAAAAACAACCCTCTGGAATTCCAGCCCCTCTCCCACCCCGATCCAACCGCATCCCTCGGGTCGTCTCACTTTAAAGCGAATTAATTTGAGATTTTTTTTAAACGGATCTCCCACCCATCCTATTTAATTGGGCCCCCACCAGCGAGGCAGGCAGGGACCGAAAACTCCTTCCCAAACCCGCGCCCAGGCAGCCGGAAACGTCATTCCTGGTTTTTCCCCCGAGCACGTTCAAGGTGACAAGCGAGGCAGAACTTTCTCTTAGAGGGCACATTTCCCAAAATACGCTCCGGTGAGTCCCACCAGGATGTTCCTTCTCACTGACTTCCTGACTGGAATTGTCCTCCCCCCGCTTCGCCAAGGCCAAACCAAGACAAACGTCAAAGCTGCCCAAATTGGCATAAACCAGGGGCGGTTTTCAGGGCCTGTTTTTGCTTAAATGGGACCTGCTCGATCGGAGGCTCCACAAGGGCTTTTTCCTCGGAATAATTAGACGGTCTGATTCTCCTGAATCATTCAATTTATGCTAAGCCAGCCTGCCAAAGCGAATGGAGAAGCTCAAACAGGCTGGACAGAAAAACATTTCAGTCAACTAAAATAAAAATTAGCCAGAATGGAGGAATAAATGAAGAAGAAAATGCTTCTGCTTAATGGTGTTTTCAAATCCCACTTTTTCCACTTGGCTGGGAAGAGGCAATAAAAGCCTCGGGATATGGGATTGGATTGCACTGTCAAAGAGCTTTATTCCCTCTGGGAGAGCCTCAGTCCCCTGGGCTGGAAATTTCACTGTGCAAGGAGCAGCAAGTGATCCGGGAACTGGGCTCCCTCTGGGATTAGAATCATGGAATGGGTTAGGTTGGAAGGGATCCTTAAAGACGATCCCATTCCACGCCCTGGGCAGGGACACCTTCCACTATCCCAAGTTGCTCCAAGCCCTGTCCAACCTTGAATAGCTTAAGGAATAATTTGTAAAGCATCATAAGGGGAAAACCCTCAGGACTTTGCTCTGGGAAAGCACAGGGAAATTTCAATCCTTATTTAAGGCATTTTCTTGATCCCGTGGTCTATCAGTCCATATTTTCCCACTCATTCCCACGCCATTCCTTAGAGACATCATTTTCCTCTCCTTCCTATCCCAAGGCTTTTCTCAGCCCCCATTTGATTGACCTGGGGTTTTTCTTCCCCTTTATAGTAAACATTTCTGTTTGTCCCAGAGGAAATCAGGATAAATAAAAACAATAGGATACATTAAAAAAATTAAAATAAAATAAAGCTAATAGAAACAGTCTGAAAACTGGGGCTTTGCAATCCCCCCTCTCAGGATGACCGGACCAGGATAATGTCCATCAAATCAGCTCCTAAAAGTCTCAGATCAGGTGGGAAGTCAGGCTCTGGGACAGGAAGGTCTATCTGGTGTTTGGGATTTATTTTAGTCCCTTTTTTGAGTCAATTCTGCATCTGCTGGACCTTCCCTAAACCCTGGATTGGAGTTTGGAGCTTCTTTGGGAGATTAAACCCTTGTCCTAGGAAACCACACGAAAATAAAGCCTTTCCAGAAGCTTTATCAGACCAGAAGAAGGGGATTCTTTTCTCTGCCAAGCCAGAAATCAAACTGAAGGTGCCTCTGCTCTCTCATCAGCTCCGTTTGGACTCCTGGGAAAAGCTGCAACACAAATTCGGGAGTGGGGAATAAAAATGCCCCAAAACTCCCCCTCTTTTTACTCCTTAGGAGCAGCTTCAGGGTGCAAAGGTGGGTCCTGATGGAGCAGGGGCAGGAAAACCACAGCAAGAGAAATTCAAGGCCACTTTGAAGAATCATAGAATCGATTGGGTTGGAAAAGACCTCCGAGATCATCAAGTCCAACCCTTGGTCCAACTCCAGTCCCTTTCCCAGATCATGTCGCTCAGTGCCACGTCCAATCTCAGTTTAAAAACCTCCAGGGATGGTGAATCCTCCCCCTCTCTGGGCAGGCCATTCCAATGCCTGAGCACTCTCTCTGGAAAGAATTTCTCT
Organism: Grallaria varia; assembly: GCA_013396735.1. Classification (NCBI taxonomy): domain Eukaryota; kingdom Metazoa; phylum Chordata; class Aves; order Passeriformes; family Formicariidae; genus Grallaria; species Grallaria varia. The sequence continues at coordinate 67,202 of VWZG01006807.1, forward strand.
CTAATATCCAGCCTAAATTTCCCCTGGCAGAGCTTAAGAGGTGAATTAAAGGCTTTTTAAGACGTTTTTCAGGCCCTTCCACTTCCGCACAGCCCGACGATGAATATTTGGCACACGGTGGGGAGGGAGGGTCAAGCAGAGCTCAGCTCAGACAGCCTTTAATGTGAATTATTGGGCTCGAGGGGCTGTGATGACCCTTGCCCGGAGCCTCCCTCCGAGCGACGTTTCCTTCCAAACCTGGAAACACTCAGGTGTGACCCTACTGGAATTAATTCCCGGTCAAATTCCAGTGGAATCCCAAGGTCCATTTCCCACTTGGGGGCGTGGATTCAACTCGACTGCTTGTAACGAAACAAATAAATAAGAAACCAATAGTTCAGAGGGTCAGAAACGGGCGACGCGCACGGTTGGTTTGAGGGAAAACGGCTGGATTTAGGAACAGCACCTTGGAGGAAGATGCTGGAATTTTGGCTCAGCCAGATCGCAAATATAGATAATTATAAAAGCCATTACAGAAAACTCTAAAATCCATTTTTATGGAAAATTCCACGTCATGGCCCATGTGAGGAGACAGGCTCAAGGGAGGGGGATGGGGACGGCACAGGGGGACAAAGTCCCCGGCTCTTCCCACGCCCAACCCCACCCAAACACTAAGGAAAAACTGATCATTTCACATCAATTCCTGGATTTACTAAGGGTGGGCAGGCCCTGGGATGGACTTCTCAGAGAAACCGTGGCTGCCCCTGGATCCCTGGAAGTGTCCAAGGCCAGGCTGGAGCCACCTGGGTCACTGGAAGGTGTTCCAGCCCATGGCAGGGGTTGGCACTGGATGATCCTTAAGGATCCCTCACAGCCCAAACCATTCCACGATTCCATTCCATAATTTATCCCACTGGAATTCAGCCGTTGCGATCCATTCTTTTCCCTAAACACACAACCCTATCGCGCTGCCCTTGAGCTGGGAAGCCCCAGACCAGTTATTAATTACAATTAAACATTTGGGCTCGGTGATCTTTCCACCCTCAGGGATTCTGCGACCACTCCTGTATTTTCAGTGGTGCCTTCAGACCCTGCCAGGCTTTCCCCAGCATTCCAGACTGGTTTGGCCCCTCACCAGGTACATTTTTACTCCACGGATGCCCATTGTCTGCTTTTCCATCAGGAGAGGGAAAGGAAGGCAGAAGGAAGGAAAGAAAGGGAGAAGGAAGGAAGGAAAGAAAGGGACAAGGAAGGAAAGGGTGAAGGAAAGAAAGAAAGGGAGAAGGTCCTTGTGCCTCTGTCTGAAGCTCAGGCCTCCTGAACCACCCGTGGCTTTTTGATGTGCAACAAAAAGCGACCAGGGATAAATATTGTCAGCTTTTCAGAGCCCAGCCCCGCCGCAGGGGAGCAGTGATGCCAATCAAGCCTAATTAGAAGGGACATTAAAAAAAAGAAAAAAAAAGAGCCCTCAGAGAGCTGCGCCTTTTGCAGTTTCCCTTCTCTGCAAATGAAACTCCATCTCCTTTTCCACTGGGAACTATCCCTGTCCTTCCCCCCTCCAACCCTGACAGGTTCCACCTGCCTGAGCTGCATCAGAACGGAGCAATCATGACCTTTTTAATTATTTTTGGGGTTTGGTTTTTTTTTGAGGTAGGAGAACCAGTGTCAAACTGTTCTGACCTAAGAATGCATTTTTGTTTGGGCCTTTCGGAGACGTTTTGCAGCCCCGAGTTTTCCGATGCCAGGGCGGATCCAGATCCTTATGGAGCAGGTTTTTTTTCTCCTCCCGACCCTTGGTGAAGGAAAAGAAAGGTCGGGATATCAATCTCGGCTCCTACTTTAGTTCCCTTGCCCTCAACAACAGTCCCAGAGGGTTGGAAATCCAAAATAGGAGGCAGCAGTGGGTGCCCATCCCTGCCAGGGAGCCCCTCGATCCCAAAAATCCTCTTTCCCTGCCCCTAATCCCAGAGAACAAGCAAAGACTTGGATATCGAGGGCAGGATTTCTCTGCTCCAAAGTGAACATCTGGAAACTGGACACCCCAATCCCAGCTGATCCCTGCTGAGAAAATACCCATTTATTCCTCAGATCCAGAGGAGTTTCCTTGACTGGAAAAAAGGGAGACGCCGCAAATTCCGGCGGGATGGGGCCGGTGGGTGCCGAAAGCTGGGAAAGAGAAGGGGCTCGGAGTCCTGGGCAGTGCCAGGAGGGTCTCCTGGGAGGAAAAACACCATTCCGGCCACGGCAGGAATTCAACCCTGGTTAGGAAGGGGCTGAAATATTGGCTCATGATGCACAGGGAGAAGTAATTGGAGAGCAGCTCCAGCTCGGATTCGCTCCGGGATATCCATTACAGGGGGTTTGAAGAGCATCTGGAATGGCTGAGACAGGAAGGGCACGGCAGGGGATCAGATGGGGCTGAGAAAGGAGGGGCTTTCAGCTCCTCTCAACTTCTCCCAAGGGTGTGGAGGGGCAGGACACAGGGAAGGGCTTCCCACTGCCAGAGGGCAGGGAGAGATGGGAGATTGGGAAGGAACTGCTGGCTGTGAGGGTGGGGAGGGACTGGGATGGATTTCCCAGAGAAGCTGTGGCTGCCCCTGGATCCCTGGGAGTGTCCATGGCCAGGTTGGAGCAACCTGGAATGGTGGAAGGTGTCCCTGCCCATGGCAGGGGGTGGCACTTGATGAGCTTTAAATACCCCTCCCAGCCCAAACCATTCCAGGGTTTTATGATGCCTGGACTCTCTGCTCTCCCTGGACCTGCCCTGCTCCCCTTGTCCTCTGCTCTGGTGTTTGTGTTGTCCCTCTCCATTCCCAACTTTGGGGAGCATCCGACTCTCCATTCCCAACTTTGGGGAGCATCCAGCTCTCCATCTTCAACTTTAGGAGGCGTCCAGGTCTGCATTCCCAAATTTGGGGACCGTCCAGCTCTCCATTCCCAAATTTGGGGAGCGTCCAGCTCTCCATCCCCGAATTTGGGGAGCATCTGGCTCTCTTCACCGCAGCCTCCATTCCTCAAAGATTCCCAGATCAGGGAAAACCAGGCTCAGACATCCTGCTATTTTTGGGAACCTCTGCAAGCCCCCAAAGCCCCTTTTTGTTAATTTCTTTCCTCGCCCTTTCCTTTTGGTAATTATTTTTGTCTCTCTCCCATTTTGCCAATTTTTTGCCTCTCTCCCTTTTTGCCAATTTTTTTCTCTCTCTCTCTTTTTGGGTAATTTTTTGTCTCTCTCCCTTTTGCCAATATTTTTCTCTCTCTCTTTTTGGTAATTTTTTGCCTCTCTCCCTTTTGGCCAATTTTTTGCCTCTCCCCCTTTTTGCCAGTTTTTTGTCTCTCTCTCTTTTTGCCATTTTTTTCTGTCTCTCTCTCCCTTTTTGCCATTTTTTGTCTCTGTCTCCCTTTTGCCAATTTTTTTCCTCTCCCTTTTGCCAATGTTTTGTCTCTCTCCCTCTGCCCAGGCCACCACAGAACCCCCCAAGAAGAAGCCGGACCCGGTGACGTCGGAGACCGTGGTCATCTGGGGGCTGCGGCTCTGGCAGGTGGTTGGTATCTTTGCCATCTTTGTCCTGGCAGTCAGTAAGTCCCCATTCTCTGCCTTGCCCCCCAACCCCTGAGTAGCATTTGCCCCCGGAGCACTGCAGGTGGTCCCGGAGGTCTTTGGGCATCCCAGGGATATTCCCAGGGGCTGGTTTCTGGACCGGAGGGACACTCAGGTGGGCTCCTTAAACAGGCGAGAAAGGGCAGAAACCCAACAATTTCTGGTCCCACCCCTGCTTGTATTGATGTATTTTTAATTCTCTATGAGCATCCCCAGAATATCAAATCCTTTTAACACCCAACAGTCCGTTCGTGTCCCGCCCAAAGTGACTCTTTGCCGAGACACATTCCCTGCTCCAACGGGAATTTCGACTCTCCAATGGGAATTACAACCGCGAGAGAGACCCTTTTCCACCAGGTCCCCTTAAAAGCCCCGTCGCTGCCGGCACCAGAAACAGACTGAAACAAACCCCGGCAGTTCCCGAGGGGATCTTTATTGATAGGAGGACGTGACGATCATTGTGGGTTTCGGGGTGACATTCACCGGCGCGATTTAATCGGTAACAAAACCCCAAAAGCAACCGGCACAAAACACACCCCACGGGCGGCACAACAGCCCGACCCCAACACCATCCTCCCCTCGGCCCCGGCTCGGACAGCAGCAGCAAAGCGGACTGACCCCGAGCGCGACAGCCCGCAACCGAGATTTAAACACCCCCCACCCCGGTCACACCAAGCGACAAAAAACATCCCGCACACGGACACTGTAACACAAAGGGACAAAAAACATCCCGCACACGGACACTGTAACGCAAAGGGACAAAAAACATCCCGCA
>VWZG01006810.1:0-20888 GCA_013396735.1 Grallaria varia
AGGGGGTGTCCGTGGAGAAGGAGCATAAGATATTATGTTTAAAAAAAAAAGGGTAAAAGAGAATGGCTGGTTCCTATTCCTTTCCTCATCAGCCATCCTTAGAAACACTCAAAGAGAAAACCCACTTCTCTAAAATACCACAGGCCATTCAGTCTTTTTGGCATCATCATGTGAGATGAAATTTGTAAGGAGGATGGGAGAGGGGACAGCCCTGGGTGACAGGTGTCAAGCAGTGAAATTCTGTGCTTCATTTTTAACATCTCCCAATCTTCATGCTCCTGTCTGAAGATCTTCATGCTGCAGATATGCTGCAGACAGAGAGGCCAAGTTCTCATGGCTGCTCATATCAGCAAGTACCATTCCTCTCACCTTGTAGCAACTACAGTTCATCCATAATTCCAGAAACTTGCAATCTCAGTTTCAAATGTTTGATAGACATTTTAAGAAGTGTAAGAACCCCAATTAAATTAATGTATAATGTCTGTGATGTAAAAGAGAAAAAGCTACTCACAGAATAAGTCTTTGAAGTGATAGTTAAAGGATGCCTCTTAATTAGTTTGGTTTGCATTTCCATTATTAAAAGAAAGAGGAGAAAGACAGTCTGGAATTAATTGTGAAATAAAACCCTATTTTTTCCAGCTTTAATATGATATCATTAAGAAAAGCTGCATATGCTATAACCTTCTTATCTCTGGGCTTACACAACACAGTTTACTTGGCCTTTCTCTGGACCAGCTGTTGTTTTTTTCCATTCCATTTCTCCACTAGTGTGCTCAAAGGAAAAAGCACATGCTAGTGTTCTGAGGGGCCTCCTTGTCTTTGGCTGAGGCCAAATGTCTTGTATTTCAGATGATGTTACTACGCAGTACAGCCTTCAAAGCCTCAATCCCCACCCTGCTGTGCTTCTGCAGCAAACAGCAGCAGTGAAAGCACAGCTCTTATAGACGATGACTCCCCCTGAGCCTGGGCCTGGGAAGGGGTTTCTCAGCCACCAAAATGAATTATGCTAATGTGACATCTTGATAACCTCAGATACAAACTGCTTTTAACATTTTCTATTCTTAGAAGCAAGTCCTGATAACAACATTTTCCAGCTTCATGACATTTTGAGAGATGACTGTTGAGGTTCTCCTGCTCCAACTCAGCACAGAAGATCTCATTTTGTCTGATTAAGCCACTGAAGAGGAGCCTATACACAGACAACAGACACTGAAACAGCACAGCAGGGGCAGACTCCATCCTGCAGCTGGGAGGAGCTGGCAGAGGCATCTGCGAACTGCTACAAGGAGCAAGGGAAGGAACAGCATGAATGACATTGACACATCTCAGGGGAGGCAGCCAACAGCATCTCTGCAAGTGAGAGGTTAAAAACTCCTGCCACCATGCATTTTGCAGGAGCAATCCTGTTAGGATAACACCAGTTTTGGGTGACCTGTGTCATACTCATCTCTTCATGAGTACCGCTGCACAGGCTAGAGGATGTTCCCAGTTTTAGCCAGAGTTTTAAGAGTGACTTTTTCCTTTGATTCCAGTTCCCTGTTAGAGACCGAATGTCAGGGGCACCATAGTCTATTGGATTTCATGATCCCACTAATTCACTTCCACTACTGTCATGCAATGGGTAGAGGTTCACCAGTAACACCAGCTTTAATTAACTGAACTCCCTGTGGCTCACTGCCTACAGGAAACTATGAAAGAATCCTTCATGGACAGGAGCTATTGGGAGCTCCCACACTAAAAGGCCAAGTTTGAAAGTGTTCGCTTAGAACTGCATTTGAGCTTTCAAATTTGCACTCCCATGGAAAGGGAATCAAACAAAGCCCTGCCCTTTCATATAGAAAAGTTGACATTCAAGAAATAGTTCCACCAAGTCTTCAAACAAGTGCTATATTTAAGGGCAGCAACTAAAAACATTTGCTGTATCTCTTAGCACAGCAATCTTCTAGCCACCTTTGGTTGGTTGGTTGGGGTTTTTTGTTCCGTTTTTTGATTTTGGTTTTGTTTGTTCTGCATAAAAATGGATGTCTATTTGTATTGGGTAATTTCTTTTTATAGAAAAAACACTGTGTATAATCTGAATGATCTTTAAGTGAATGGTGTCCCTCCAGTCCGTTATTTACAGACAGTTTTTTCAGGACAGTTTAGAAATAGTGCACAGTAAAGAGTTGTTATTGCAAAGATACCCTGCAACATGTAATCTTTACGTATGCACAGTGAAGCTCAGCAACAACCCTCATCCTACTAGAAGTCTTTCACAACAAATCAAATCCAGATAGCAAGTCCAGTAGGTTACTGTGCTGAGAGAGATCTTTGTTTTAAGCAACCAAATGCAAAACCAGTTCGGAAATAAAGACCTGTGTCAGAAATTACACTGTGAACTCCAAATGATGCCCTTTTGCAGACAGCTGACTAGTGAAGCTCTGTCTACTAAACACAAAGTTCTAATCTACTAAATATTGCCAGAGTTCATTATGAGAATGGTTCGCACAAGCATCCAGCAGTAGGGCTGAGAATTCCATCCTGCTCTGAGTGCACAATATCTGTGACGCCCAAATAAGTGTGCATGGTGTGGGATAAGTCCAGCTGTGGCCTCACTTCTCCCTAAAAAGGAGGACTCTTACAAGGTCACTGAAGTAGTGGCAGATAGAAAAAAATAACCTTGCAAGTTATGCAGTTCCCCTCATTCCCAAGTAATCATAAAGCTAAAATCTCTGCTTAGAGGCATATTATTATCACCTTTCAAGTACAATTCATCCAAAGGCATGCCTCCAAGTACACAAAATTGTAGTTTCCTATTAGAAGGTTCACAGAGAGTTCAGTATGACTGAGAAATCTGTCCCTAACCAGACTGAAGGTTGAACATCTCTGCCAATACTACTCTATTAATGGGCCAAGTGTTCTGAGCAAATTTTCAAACTCCTGCAATCAAAAAATGTTTACCAAAGACAGCTTAACTTTCTGGGTTTTCTACTTCACCTGTGGAAATACGGTTTACATGATTCAAGGCCAGTGTTATCCTATAAATGAGAAAGGGATGGCACACAATGCATAACAATTTAATTTTAAAGCATGCTATTGCTCTCTTAATAAATACTGCAGTGATTTAACATTTACATTACTGAAGCATTTGTTTACCCAATCAATTGCAATACTCAACAAGTGCAATAGTATCACACACAGCTTGACAAGGAAAACTGTAGGCATAGAGCAAGTGCACAATATGTTCCTCCATGATGGTACACAGCAATGCTGAACTAAGTTCAGTCGGGATGCAGACTGAGACTTCTTGACCTGACTAGCAGTGAAGCAAATTGTTTCGATGAAGAGATGCAAGAGATCACAGTCTATCCTTTAAACTGCAGGAAAGCAAGTGCAGTAAGGAAGTATGGTGTAGCAAACACTATTTCTTTCCAGTGGCACCGTGACTGAACAGAAAGAGTGCAGAATCGCAATGAAGGAGGTTTTTATCTCTGTATAGTTTTCACTCATATATTTGGAAAATAGTCTGTCACAAAACTTTTAAATTTATTCAGTCATTGAATGACACAGTATATCACGTTTCTGATGCCTTTTGGGGGCAACAGGGGACAATTACCAGCTTATAACAACAATCTTGTGTGTCCACATTTTTCTCCCTCACCTCCTGTACAACACAAGTAACTCAGGGAAAGCACCTTGCTTCAGTTAGTAGGAGCCAGGAAACACTGAGTGTAAAATTCCATCAGAAAAGAAAAGAACATGAGAAAACCATCAGGGACTGTGAAAGCAGGTACCCGAACTCTGCCAGCACTGAGCTTTCTCTGGCCCCTTCTCAGCACAGTCTTCAGATCCACTTGGGTAAAGCACTAGCTTTGACTCTTCACTCATTTAACTGGAGAAGAACAAAATACAGTATTTTATTCCTTTCTCCTCTATCTGCACTGAGAATAACAACAACAAAAAGAAACAAACAAAAAAACAAACAAAAAACCTTGAAACCTTAAAGTTAGACTATTTTGCTTTCATTTCATGACCTTGACTGGGGAGGGAGGGAAATCTTCTGATACCAATTAACAGCAATTGTTTCATCAACTACTACAACAAACTGGTTATGATGTCTTTGTTTCCCAGGCACCTAACCCCCAAAATGCTAAATCTCTTGCTCTCTGCACAAAGAGGCAATCATTGTTTTCATTTCAGTGCAAACTGTTTCAGAGATGAGAGATACTCCATGTACTCCTGCAAGCTCTTTGTTTTGTAGTTTATGCTTTAAAATAGAGGTCATTCTGAGTGAATGTACCTATTTGCTCTTTTTTTAATGGCAAGCATCTAATAAACAGCTTAGTAGAGCCAGTTTGTAGAAAGAAGAGGGATTCAGGGAGAAAGATGCTCTTCCCTCAACTGAGGCTGAATTAATATGTTACCAAAATTCGATGTCTAACTTCTCATCCTAAGATGAGCTTTGGAGAAACCAAGAACATAAAGCTCAGTTGTAACTGATGTGGTTAAATATAGGATCAACAAGTACTGGAAAAATGATCAGTATCATTCTCTAAAGGACACAGAAGCTACAAAGCTTATAGCAGGGGTTCTGACAACAAGCAAAGCTGCTTACATTGGACACTACACTCTTCTAAAAAAAGAGACAGGTTATTATTAATCATGGGCTTTTTTTCATCTCCCTCTTTGAAGTGATTAAACAAAGGACTTCAGAGTCAAAAGCCAGGACTAACAGTTTATGCTGTACACTTGCAGACATAAAAACTGAAGAGAATGCTTTGACAATATCAAGTTAATCCTCAAAAAGCAAGACCATGATTAAATAAAGTCACATAGCCAAACATAACCCCTAGGAAGAACAGGTAACTGCTGTCTGAAACAGCTTAACGGCATTCTAAACATCAGTTAAATGAACTATGCCACCAAGCCATCATTCAAAATACTTAAAAACCAGTTTTGCACAGGTCATGTTGCTCTGCTCCTTTAACTCCCCTCCACCTCTCTACTCATCTGACATGGCAGACAGCCTCTTGTCCCATCCTTTCCATTTGAGCCTTATCCCATCACAGTTCCAATGTAAAACTGGCCCCAATGCAAAAAATTCAGTTTTAAGATTTGTAAATTCTCTGCAAGCAAAGAGTTGGAGACCCATGTAAAACCCAAACTAACCATAACTTCTGGTCTATCAAATCTTTTCAATGCCAAAATGAGGGAAAAGCATGTGGCAACTTCAGCACAGCAAAAGCTCCAATGAAGAGAGATCTATTTTAACACCCTAAATCTTTCCTTCATTAGTTATATATTACAGCCTACTGCAGCAATTACTGGCTTGCAGTCTGAATAAACTCAATTGCCCTCCTTCTGAACAACAACCTATCCCTGTCACCCGCCCAAGACAAAGACGTTCATCTGCTCATATTGCATCAGTTCACCCTGCAGCATTCAGGAAGAGCTCCATTATATCACAGCATTTTCATTCACAACTTCACAAAATTTCTCTATTTCGCAGATCACGAACAAAACAAATACCTTGTGACAGACTGCATGAAAACAAGCAGAAGAAATGGGAGACCTTCTCTTAGTCTGCACAAGGGAAGGTAATTCCTTCTCTCTTCCCTTTTATCTCAGAGCGCTGTCAAGTTTTTAAGATAGCCTATTTAGAAAAACAAAACAAATTCCCAGGTCCTTAGTTTCCTCTCCTACAGGCCTAAAGGATTAGAGAAGTACTTTATAAGGCTAAGGGCCACTTTTCATTTGTAATTTCTGCTACTTCTCACACATATTTCAAAAGGTAGACAGCTGCTAGCAATGTACAATATCGTAACGCTGCTTTCAAGATTAGCAACTCAGTTTTCAATGCAGATAATGACTGAGAGTCAATCTGGCGGTTGCCAGAGCAGCAGGAAAAGTGTACACCACAAACCTACATTTATGTCATTTATCCCAATTATTTTTCTCCAAATACCTGAAACTGTTAATTACCAATTATAAAGTAATTAATATAATCGTTGCAAGAGCACAGGAATGCCACTGATGCTCACAAATTAGACAGATGAGCAATCAACAAACATATGAAATTTACCAAGGGTAAGTGCTGGATTCTGCACCTGAGGTGGGGCAACCCTGGATGCACAGACAGAGTGGGGAATGGAGAGGCTGGATGACAGTGCTGTGAAAAGGGACGAGGGGGTCCTGGTCAATGGCAAGTTGAATGTAAGTCAGCAGTGCCCTGGCAGCCAGGAGGGACAATCCTGTCCTGGGGGGCATCAGGCAAAGCATCTCCAGCCGGGTGAGGGAGGGGATTGTCCTGCTCTGCTCTGCACTGGGGTGGCCTCGCCTTGAGTCCTGGGTGCAGTTTGGGGCTCCACAATATAAAAAATAGATTAAGTTCTTAGAGAGTGTCCAAAGAAGGACAACGAGGATGGTGATGGGCCTGGAGGGGAAGTCGCATGAGGAGTGGCTGAGGGCAATTGGTGTGTTCAGTCTGGAGAAGACAGAGGGGAGACCTCATTGTGTCTTCAACATCCTCATGAGGGGAAGCAGAGGGGTAGACACTGATCTCTTCACTCTCTGGTGACCAGTGACAGGACACAAGGAAATGGCCTGAAGCTGAGTCAGGAGAGGTTTAGGTTGGATATCAGGAAAAGGTTCTTCACCCAGAAGGTGGCCGGGCACTGGAACAGGCTCCCCAGGGCAGTGGTCACAGCACAAGCCTGACAAGAGTTCAGGAAGGGTTTGGACAACACTCTCAGGCACAGGGTGTGACTCTTGGGAGTCCCTCACACAGAGCCAGGAGTTGGACTCAATGATCCAAAAGGGTCCTTTCCAACTCAGCATATTCTATGATCATTGTGTGTAGGCAAGAGGGATAACAAGCAGGTTGAGCTCTGGAGATTCATGTGGTTGTTGCCACAGTAAAAGTCATAAGCATGCTGCACAGGACGTGACTCTTGCACTAAAATAACTGGAAAAAGACTGCACAGGAGATCAACATTCTCTACCTACTCCCAGTCCTACAGTAATTCCTTTACTTTGACTTTGTCTATACAAGTAGTCTGATTATTCCTTGCCTGACAGACAAGTTAGTTTCTGACTAAAAGATTTCTATTATCAGCACTCAGTTTTGTGCACCGACTTATAAGCATCCAGATGATTCATCTTTTCCAAGCAAAAACCACTACATTTTAACCTGGACACATACCAAGCCCAAATCATAGAAATAGCTCAATCAGCTTAGTTTAATTAAAAACCAAACAGAATCAGAGCTGAAATAAACAACTGCAGACACTCTATGATGAATCTCAGCCCATGAAGTTAAAATATTTGAATCTGAACATCAGTTCCTACAAGACATGCACTAGGCAACACTCCATCAGCTAACCCCCAATCCAGTGGGGACAAAGCTAGGGTTGAGAACACAAAATGAAGTTTAATCTGTAAAATAAAATTAGTTTTTACAACTAATTGGGAATTGTAAATTGAAAATGTGTTGCTTTAATGTGATCCCAAAAGGCATTACACTGGGCTGTGATACCATGTGGGTATACCAGCTTTCTGGCATCATTCAAGAGCAAGACATACATGAGACCCTGGAATGGTGGAAGAGTCATCTTATCATCTTTAAAATTTTTTTATTCACCAAGCCCTGATGTGCATAGTGTAAACAGGAGATGACACTGAAGTCTTTCTTTCTTCTACCCCTGTTGAAGAACTGGCTACTACAGAAATGAGAAAACAAAACATAGAATGGCTAGGGTTGGAAGGCACCTGACAGATTGTCTAATTCCAACTCCATATCATGGGCAGGGACACCTTCCACAAGAACATGTTCCTCAAAGTCCCATCCAGCCTGGCCTTGAACACTTCCAGGGATGGGACATCTACAACTTCTCTGGACAACCTCTGCCAGTGCTCTCACCACTCTCACAGTAAAGAATTTTTTTCTAATATCTAATGTAATACCCATCTGTAGTCTGCCTTCAGGCACTAGAAGGCCATAATTAGGTTGCTCCAAAGCCTTCCCTTCTCCAGGCTGACAAAATTTCCATATGAGAGGTCCCTCTAACCATCTTGAGGGCCTCCTCTGAACCCGCTCCGGTAGGCCCATGTCCACCCTGTGCTGGTGATCCCAGAGCTGGTCAGGGCACTCCCTGTGGGGTCTCACCAGAGCAGAGCAGAGGGGCAGAATCACCTCCCTAGACCTGCTGGCCACACTGCTTTGGATATAGCCCAGGATATACAACACACAACATAAAAGGTAAAGTCTTTAGGGGAAACAACGATTGGTATATCCTGTCACACAAAGGGCAAAAATGCAATGAAGAAAATGCTTTCTTCCCCATGCACTTTTTTACACAGAGTACTTAACTGTTACAACAGTCAAGAAGATTAATGCTTGACCAAAAGCACAAATTACCTCTAAGGGCTGACAGTCAGTTAAAAACAGAAACATATATGACAGTATAATAAATAACAGATTTGTTAGTTCATAAGACACTACTTTTGTTTGCCAGCAATATCATTAACATATCACTAGAAAGAGTTCTGTGACAATAGAACAAATAGCATCAGACAGCGAGTTTAAACTGAAAACCCTATTAGAGCACACTTAGCCAGTCTATGTGATTAAATCTCAGGGAAGCTATGCTCAATTTTTTTCAGTGTCCAGGTACAGCCAGTCCTTTTCTGTCTCATTCTGCATGACTTTGAGGAAAGATAGAGGAGGCTAAAAGTGAGAGGTAGGAAGAAGATAAGCATATCCCACAAAGCAAATACACAGCATGATCCCTGCTATCTCCTATCTTCTTTCCATACTTAAAATTACTGCACACAGATGTTATTTCATCCATGAAAGAAACCTGGAAGACAGTAAGCAAGAACAATTTCCTCATTCTTCACAGGTAAATCTAAACTAATTCCTCTCATTTATCCCAGCAGTCATCAGAAGACATGGAAAATTAGGAAGCTATTTTAAATTTACACCAAGATAAACATCACCTTTAGATGCTCATGTTTTTTCAGCTCCTGGTTTATTTTCTAATAAGTAAATATATTTTTATTTGACAAAAAATGAAATGGAAGAGCATTCATATTCATTCTTCTGGCTTACTCTTATCTTTACCTTGCCAGTATCATAAAATACAGAGTAAGCCCCACCCCCATCAGCTTTCTGGTTTCCCCCTACCATTTTGCTCTACTCTTGGGCAGCAAGCAAGAAGTTCAGTCCAGCTCTGTGACCAGAAATGAAGCTGAGTCGAATTGTTGTTTGCTTTTTTAGTTGATCAATTCATATTACACTGCAATTAAACTTCAGGAGCAATCATGACTGAGTATTAAAAATTCCTACATCCTTTATTTCCCACTCCTGGAATAGCACCAGCTCCTCTTAAATCACTGACCTGTGAAAGACAGAAACACATCCCTGTGTATTCTGCAGGTCTGTTTGTACATAACTTGGGCCTCATGTCATCTAGGTTACATTTTATTCATCTCTACCAATACTACACCTTTCTAAAGTTCTGTACAGACTCCGTTTCAAAGCCTCCAACCTCAGAGAACCAATACAAGAACTGTATATTTTAGGTATGAAATCAATCAAGTAAATAATTTTACTAAATAAAGGAACTCCATGAGGTACCAATTACCCTATGCTGGAAAGAAAAAGTGCGTTAGTTTGTTTTCCCAAAAGACATGATGCTGAGTATTACTGCACCAATATTTAAGTTATTCTTACTAACACATCTATGAAAAAAATCTTGATGTTGATGCCTTGCACTTCATTTTCAGAATAACCAAATAAAAGTCTTTAAATAGTCTCATAACTATCACAGAGAATCTAGAAAACCAATGTTTAAACCACAAATCATGGGGAAGATATTTTATGCTGAGGACAGTATTTGCATGGACTGAGAAAGTTTTACTGAACATAATTCTGACTGCAAATCTTGTCATCCCAAAACTACTCAAGAATTCAAGTTTCAAACTCATGGAACAGTTCTGGATGGAGAAAAAAGTGAAGGGCAGAAAAGATCACTAGTGTGAAAAACATATCCCAGCAGTCATAGAGAGGATTTATGTTTTCAGAGGAACCCAGATGGGTGGCTCCTGAGGCGTTTAGACTGAGATATTCTCATTTTGCATAATCTCTTCTTGCAGAATTTTAAAAAGCCTGGCAGAAGGAAAGCATAAACCACTGGAAAATATAAGCTGCTTAAAAAGACTCAGCAAGCAGATAAGCAGAAATGCAGCAAAATTTGTACCATTCAATCCACATGCTTGTTCCCTTTCCATTGGGGTGGCCCGTCTTCTCCTTAAAGCATTTTGGTTATTTGCCCCATAGATAATATGAGGATGAGGTGCTCCCTCCTTCAGTGGATGCCTTTTAATAGGCTCAATGAAGTAATCCCCATGGGGCAGATGGAAATATCCAGTCTGAAAATAAGCACAAAAGAGTTACTCTCTATTGTCTGGTACTGGAAGTCAAAAATACTCTTTTCATATCACCATCCCTGAGCTTTTCTCATAAGCCAGTCATTACACTGCAGAAATAAGAACACAATGGGTTTTCAGCATTTATTTGGCTGCATACATCAAGGTTGTTTCATACCTCACACACACGTAACAGACAAAAGCAGAATGGAAAAAATATCTTTTTCTTAATAGCCTGAAATCCTGAGACAAAGGCTCTCGTATTTTCACAAAGCCACAAGGAGGTCAAAAGTTAATTTGCCAAACATGATGCACTAGAAAGAGTCGCATCTTATTCTTCTGGTGTTTTGTATCCATTCCCTGGAGAACGAGACTGGAATGGAAGCTGTTTCATCAGTGCAAATCAAAATTCTGCTCCTAGCTGCAATTCCACAGCCAATTACCCAACCCATCAGATAGGCTGGACTGCGTGGTCCACTCCTGACTCAGACTACAAACCAGGCACACAGTGGAAGAAAAAGTCTTTCATGAATTAGCAAGCCATTAAGAATGTACAATAGACCAGCTAACAAAGGCTGTGACATTTCTCATGCTATAACTTTTGTATCAACCTCCCTGCTTTGCCTGAGCTACAGGGCATTTGATCCCCATCTGGACTGTACAGGACTAGTTTACAGCTCCACAGGATTAGCTGACACCTCCCTCTGCCATGATCTAAGAGAGACATGTGACCAGACACAGCTTTGGGTCCCCGTGTCTCGGCATTTTTGCAGATATTGCAACACCATTGCACAGCCCTTCCACTTCAAGACACCTGGAGCAGTACTAAATCTAAAGCAATGGACCTACTGACATCCCAGTCCACACTGGGGATGTGACAGGAGGTTGAGGTGTTCCACTGTTAAGGCTTCTTTTCCCTTCCACTTTCTTGCAGTGGTCAGTGCAGCCCTCTTAACTTGTTCTGGAGCAGAGAAAAAAATGCAGGAACACTCTGTTCCTGCTGTATTCAAATTTACAAGGATGGACAGATTAAAAGCCCTTTTGAAACACTCCAAAGTCTTACAGTTTCTATGGACGGTTGTGAAAGCCAGTATGAGGATAAGGACATGAAGGAAATCAGATTAATGAAATGAAATAAAGGCATTCTCATAAAACTCTAAAATAACTGTGGGCTCTATGAACAAGGAGACCTAAGGCAGCTCAGTGAGATCACTTAAGTCCCCTCCACCAGATACCTTCTGCCTCCACACTGATTGCCACAGGTCCAATACATCCCACAGCAAACCTGTACAAACAAATAAATGTGACTGTAACTTCACAAAGTTTGCCCAACAGTTCTGAGGAGCAGAAACTCCTTTTTTGCACTGCAAGTCAAAGTTTTAAAGCCAGAGGTTGGTCTTGGTTTGAAGCCTCATTTACACCCATAAAGCTTCGAAAGTTCAGGACTCAAAGTCACATGTGTTTGTTCATCTGGGATTACAGCTACTGCCTGCATGGGTTTTGTTTCACTTTTAAGCAAAAAAATAAATAAATAAATCAATACTTCTGATTCTTAGACATGACATACAAAAAATGCTCAGGTTTCTGTTTACATTACAAATCTAGGCTACTTTTGACATAGGCTACTTCTGACATACAACCATAAAAGTTGTAAATCCCACAATCACACTGGATAAAGACATCAGGCAAACATGAACCTCTACAGCAAGAATGCCTATACAGCAGTCAGACCAGGAAATCAGGAGATGTGGCTTTCCTCCTGCTCCTCAAGGATCAAAGCACCATCACAAATCTTTGCACATCCTTTTTCATTTCACAGCATTTAGTCATTCCTAGATATCTGTAAAGACTGGATTATTTGACCTTCTTGTCCTGTTGTGTTTTTAAGCCAGTTGGAACCAGAAAGAATTAACCATCTTCACTTGCAGACCCTGATTTTATACAGTGGGCGACTATCGTGTCATGGTGCATCTGTAACAAGTAAGGCCAAGCAATCTTGTAAAAGGAGAAGTATAGTAGTGGCAACCTCATTTCCCAAGCTCCCTCATCAATGCTTGTATGTTAAAATCCAAGCTGTATGGAGCAGGAGAAAAAACCCAAAAATTCACTGTATGAATGTGACTGTAAAAGTCCAGTGTACAGATCCTTTCCAAAAGCTTCCAGAGACTTCCAGCACTTACTGAACTTGTGCTTTGCATTTGCACTTTCACCCTGCACAAGCTACACAAGAAATTAAACGCTGAGACAAAATGAAAGAAAAAGCCACCAATCTTGATATTAAACTTATTTCAAAGCACTCAGAACCAGCAAAATTCCCTTTGTTGATTAAATATGTCTTTATATGTGTTCTTTTCCGACTCACAAATACAATAGCAAGAATTTTTCATTTGCAGTCCATCAGATTTCAAGCTATGTAAACACAAAATATGCTTTCTCTGAGCCGTTTGTAGCATCACCTCCTTTTGAATGCACTCGCACAGCCTCAGAATACACAAAGGAGCGCTGTTATGAAAGCCTCATCAGAAATAAGACAGTCATATTTACATTTATTACAGAGTTTAGTTATCACCACGGAAAAAAATGACTGCAGACAAGTTTTCTACATTTAAACTTCTCCATGAAAAGCTACCACATAATACAGTAATAGACATGGCCAGAAAATAGGCAGTGGGGGTGTGTGTGAGCGTGTGCTTATTTGGGTTGAGGGGGTGTGTTTCCCTCAATGTCTACAGCTGAAAATCTACAAATCTACCACAGAATTTTTTTCTAAATTGTTGCTCTCCCCTCCTTCAGGTCTCACCCTTCACCCTCAAATTCTGACATAATGTAGCTGAATACATCTACCGTACAGTATTTGGAAGTGCTGCTACATTACCTAATGGGATTATTAATTCACATGCTTCATTATTTTAACACAAACAGTTCCCTGAAGACATCACATCTCCTACATTTCATGTCACTTGCCAGGAGGACATGGTGATCCTGGGACACTTGACAAAGTTTTCAACTAACTTTCTTGATTTCCAGTAGAATCTGCATTTTTCAGTGGAAAGCAAATATTTTTCACATATTTCTTTTGGTCAAAAGTTCGGGGGTTTTGTCAAAATAAATTTTCTGGCAGAATTTTTCAATCAGTTCCATGTGGGAAGCTGAAGTTCAGTCCTGTGGGAAGGGAAAGAGCAGCTTTAGCCTTGGCTATGGTTTTGCAATTGCAGTGCTATTCCAGACAGGAAAGGCTGGACTTAGTGGGTGTATGTCAGGAGAAAAAGGGAGGGAAAACCCAACAATATGCAGTTTAAAGCTAAAATAACTGAGTATGTTGATAATAATGCCAAAAAAATAACATCTGTAGTGAGAACAGTGTGTAACTCACTGAAAGCAAACAATGTATCTGGCAATATAATTCAGACAATATTTCTTACAATGGGGCAGTGACACTCTAAAAAACCAGACTTTTAGAAGGAACACTAAATAAAAATAACAACAGAAGATTCTGGTTTCATCTCTAGGTACTTTGCTCCAGGTGCTTATTACAACTGCAATGCACAGTAAGAGAAATTAAGTTTGAATAAAAGAATTAAAGTAAAAATTGTACTGTAGGACACACAAGTTACCAGAAAACTGCAGCTGCAAATAATCTAAACTGAGCTGGTGAAGTAAATTATCTGTTAACATCACACAGGCTAAATTAATTTCAGCTAATCACTGAGTTCCTTTCTGCCTGTCACATTTTTTCCCCCGAGGATCTTTCTCTTTGTCATCTGCTCCAATCTCAGCCAAAACAAAAACTCAATGTTCAGATAAGATTTTCACCTACATGCTCACCTACACACCGTTTTAGGTACTGAGTAATTTGACAAAAGAATTTATGAACAACAACTGAAAAGGACAGCACTAGCTCTTACACAGCTCTACAGAAAAAAAAGATGCTTCCAGCAGGATTTGGTGAAGAAGGTGCTGTAACACTGGAATTCAGCCTTACACTTTAACACAGCTTTAGCCCAAAATTAAAATAGCTTATTTTTAAGACAACAAGATAAGCAAAAGAGCAGGATACAATCATACCACAAGATTTTATATTCTTTTGTCACACTTGCTTTTGTATTTTAGAAGCTGTCAGAAAACTGGCCAGACATACAGAGATAGGTCCTGCACACTGTGGGCTCAGAAAGTTCAGAAACAGAGTATCAAAAAAAGCCCAAACCATTTCATAGCCAAATTTACATTAGGTTGGACTTTTTTTAGAAGAAAACAACATAACAGGAGAGGAGGAAGTGTCTGACAATGTCCAGTTCTCAGGTTCCTAAGGGACGGGCATCAGTCCTGGATACTTCAGGGATACAGATCTTCCTGGCTGGGGACACACGCTCAGCAAAGGAGTAAAGTCAAGTCTCTAGGGTCAATGTCTATCAGCGACCATATAACTGCTTACAATACATGACCACTCAGCTGAAAGACCTGGCAGAGAATCAGTACATTTATAGCATCAACTTGCTGGTGACCACACTAGATTTCATTTCCTCTTTTCACTCTTCTTTAGTAGGACAGATTCACTCTCCTTCCCTTAGTTTAGTGGAGATGGGAACTTGGATGAATTCTATCTAGAATACATTTTAAGAAACTCAAGCATTAGAAAAAATACCTTTTATAAAAATGGGTAAGAGAAGCAAAGTTCAAATCCTGTCTTCATTTACTCCTCTGCTGCGCTACAAGAGTAATTTCTATGGTCCTACAACTCACTTGAGCTTCGCATCTCATACAGAACCTGAAGTCCCCTGGCTACACTCACTTTATCTGAAGAAATTCCCTGAGAAAATAATCTTCTATGGAGATTTGAGCATGATCACATGAAAATGTACACCTTGGAACACATAATTTTAAAAGACATCTCTGTTCCTGCTTCAAGTCATGGCATGCTCCACTATCATCCTTACTGTCCATCCTAAAAATATTTATTCCTTCTTCCGACTATTCTGTGATTTTCCTTAGAAGAAACAGTCCAGGTATCTTATTCCTGCATTCACTTGTGGGTGCCCTGTTGACTGCAGCTATATTTGCATTGTAGAAATACCCCATCTTACTTATTTTCTTATTACAGAAGATCCAGAAATGACAGATAACTGCATGGCTGTGAAGCTGTTTAGAGCCTCATTAGTCTCTCTACAGGATTCTGCTTTGAAATCTCCAGCAGTTCACGAAGAACATGAAGCTGTGTTCACACAGCTTCTACATCTCTAACTGTATTACAATGCCCTGGGGCAGCCACTTCACATTGTCCCACTCCCAGAGAGCCTTTCAGCTTGCTTCTACATTCTCACTTTCTACTTTTTTCAAATGAGTCCCATTTTATCTGCATTAGCCCAAACTGTCCTCCTTTGCTGCATCTGAAGTTCAGCTACATAATTAAACTCCAAAAGGGTAAAAATATATTGTCCACTAGAGAATTAGTAACTGAGTATTTTCATGGTCTTAAAATAGAGCAAAATACAGTATTTAGTGCATTTTACACAACTGGATGTACTAAGCTGCAACAAGCCTGTTTTCTGCACGCTGAACATCCAGCAGGTAGATGGCATGGTATAGCTGACTCGAACACAGTGTGAACCCTTATTCTATTTACCAGTGTGATTTCCACACAGCAGCTGAGAGACAGACCACCAAGGACTGTCCGAAGTCCAGAGCACTACGAAGATCTGGTGTTCCTTTAGTCAATATTTCCTTGTTGCTCAATTGCTGTTAAGTCTGTTGTGTCTTTGATGAAGAGAAGGTTGAAGCTCTTTGAGCTGCCCGAAGTGTGTGAGGTGACAATCCCCTGGGACAGCTGAGTGGATGGTGCCTAGTCAGTGCTCTGAGACACACCATACAGCAAGTTATATCACTCTTCAGGATAAAATGCACCCAACGTGATTTTCCTCCTGCAAAAATCATCCCATCAAAGTAGGAGTACGAAAAAATAACTAATACAACCTCAAGCTCCACCTCCAAGTGAATCTAATAGCAAGTTAAATCTAAATTTAAAAATCAATAAGCTTTGCTATCTGGCCTGATGGACACTCTTCAGTGAACAATAACATGGTATTTTTATGAGTCTTCGACTCTTTCTTATATTCATGCTTTTTCCTTTCTCCTCTTCCCCTGTTTTTAATGGCAACAAGTGGAGGGGAAAAAAATTAAAGAATCTTTCTCCAAGTGCAAGAGGCTTCCTTTGACTACAGTCATAAGAGGGTGAGACTAGCAAGCTTTGACTTCATCTGGGATCCAAAACCAACTCAACAAGCATTACCATTCTGAGGTAAAACAGAGTTTGCCCAATTCCTCCAAAGACAGTTTGGGAGAGTAGGAAAGAGCAACAGCTGTTTTATTCTGGGAAAATACTCTTGGAATATCTAATTCATCTTTTTCTAATTAAACTTGTTCAGAAAACACTGTATCCAGGGGGCTTACTTTGTACAAACTAGTTTGTTGGGTTTTTTTATCTCATTAATGCCAGAGCAGTCTCTCATGAAAATAAACAATGTAAAAATGGTTTGCACTCCTCAGCATTTGAAATCCCCTCAGAGACTCCCAATGAGAAGTTCTGAAGCTTTGATTTGGAAGCCAGTAAATTTTTCCAGTGTGTAAAGCAGATCACATTTGATGATTTAAAACCTATGTAATGCTGAAGAGGGGAAGATGTAACACCAGATTGGTAAGAAGTTCCTTGCCTACACAGTGCTTTTTACTTGGAATAAAAAGACAAGAGGATCCACAGAGTAAATACGATCTCTAATCACAAAGACAGAAAGCACCATGGTTGGTTTGGCTTCCTGCTCACTTATATTCTAAAACTAATTTCAAGCTAGTGAGCGTGACAATGCTAATACTGCAGAGTTCAAACTTTATTAGAGAATAACTAAATGCAAACATTTGATCAAATGACAAGTGGCATTGTTTCTATTGACAAGTATTGTTTGTATTACTGTGACCTACAGGAACCCTGGTCAACAGCCAGAAAGCAGAGATACAGATCATGACAGCTGCCACAACGTGTGCAGATAGATGGAAGAAAGCACAATTATCCCATTTTCCAGTGGATCAAAGTCTGTCAGGAGCTTTACTCTTCTCAAGAGCAGAGCAAGGGAAGGTCAAAGCCCAACTTCTTCCTCTCTATAGAAATTATTTTGCTTCATAAAACAGAACTCTGTGAGGGGAAGCAACATCCAGCTGGACTACACTTACCCACCTGATGATGCTCTTCTCCTAGCTTCATTCTGTCCAGCAGTGTCAAGAGCAGACAGCATGTTTTAGGCCTGCATTTGTCATCATAGGTGTGTTGGGAGAGAAGGCTCCTGCATCCCTTTTCTCCAAACTCATGAAGCCTGTGGCTGCACAGCACAGATGGGACTTCGGAACAAATTTTGGAATGCTCCACAAGGGTTATGCCACCACTTATGACGAAAGTGCCCATCTCTAGGTGGCCTAAAAGGCAGCCCATACTGATGCCATCAACCTCTTCTTTACTTACGATGTATGTTTCCAATGCCTTTCCAAAAAGTGACCTCCCCATACCAAAGAATAACCTCAGTAGCTCTGTGACATGGAATTTCTGCTCAGTGCCTACGTATGGAATCATGGATTCTGCTCAACAACTGCAGCTCGAAACACACGGCCCTTGTTTCCATGGATGGAGTGAGAAACCAGCTGCTCTGTTCACTCTGCACAGACCTGGAAAAGGTTACAAGCCATGCTCAAGCTGCAGCTTGTGCTATCACTGGGGAGGAATGAAGGGAGAGGCAGCTTATCAAAGCCAAATACCTTACAAACAGGAAAACTCAGTCCCTGGTTGACAGCAGCTGTGGGACATTAGGATAGCAGTGTCAAGTGAGTGACACACAACACCAAAAAGGTTATTCTGTGTCACAAACCAGTGTCTGTGTCAGAAAAGGACTGAGGCAAGAAATGGGATGTGGAAGCAGAGGGGAGAAGAAATTAAATGAAACCCTAAGAACAAGATTCAAACTGAGATCCACAACTTGCAGGACAAAGTGCAGTCTCCAGTACACAGCTGACATTCAGCACATGGTAGTCTGGGAACTAGCATGATGATAACTAGAAATCACAATGGAAGTGCTAAACTTCTTCCGGTCTCAGTCAAATCACAAGCCACCCATTTGACTTTCCTAGTTATTTCTGTGTGCCTGACAGAGAAGAACTATGTGCTTTCACAACTGCACCTGGAACACCACCATAAATGCTTTTACAAATCTAGCATGAGTCCCAGCTCCCAGCAATGCCAAAGCTGAAGATTGATCAGATTCAGCACTGGGTTCAGGCCATTTTAAAAGCATGAAACACTTGAGTCAGTTTGGAATGTGATTTAAAACCCTCCTTGAAGCTTGAATTCTGACTGAAACCCATTTCCAGTGATATGAGAGGTACAGTGCGTGCACAAATTTCCCTGCACATGCAAGACACTACATCTCAGACAGAAAATTAACTTCTCTCTCAGAGCTGCACAGAGGTGACCTACACTCTGAAACACAACTTGTGCAAAAAACCCACTTCAATAAGAAAAAAAGCCTGCAAAATACTCCTCAGTCTACTAACAATGAAGCTTCTGCTCAAAACTTGGAAGCACATATACTCAATAAAAGGTAAATCAAATTTGGTACAACACCAGAAACTGAGTAAATCACTTACACTAAGACTAGCACAAAACCTCTGCTAATTCCCAGGCCCTTTCTGCTAAGAGCTTGATCTGACGAAATGCCAACTGCCTTCTCTGGGGTGATCAATACTTTAAAGTCCTTCTGAAGCTGGTATGAAATTAAAAAAATCAACACATTGCAGAGCAAGACTGTGTATAATGAGCACCTGAAAAGACTGGAAAACAGACAACATGGGGAGCAGCAAGTGGCAGAGACAATTTGGAGAGTTGCTGCCTACTTGCTATCTGCCCCAGCACAAAAGGTAGGGAGCGTCAAAAGAAGCTGGCAGGCGACAAAATGGTTTTTTACCCAAGACGGACTTAAACTGAAAGAGTAATTATTAGAATCATAGAAGGGTTTGGGTTGGAAGGGACCTCCCAATCCCTCCCACCATGGGCAGAATGCCATCCAGGACACCAGGTTGCTCAAAGTCCCATTCAGCCTGGCCTTGATCACTTTCAGGGATGGAGCACCAACAACTTCTCTGGACAACCTGTTCTCTCACTGTCAAGAACTTCTTCCTGATACTTATTCTGAACCTGCCCTCTTTTCAGTTTAAAGCCATTACCCCTTGTCCAATCACTACATCTGTAATAGTTTTAGAATTTGTCAGAATTTTTTCTTTCCCTACCAGCAGTTTGGGAGCTGACACCCTCCCCACCTTAGCTATCGAACAAAGAGACTCAGCTAATCACTCAAATGCCATGGTTTGGAGGGGGGGATGGGAAGAGTTTCCTTTTTTTCTTTCGGTTTAGGGAGGTTTTTTCCTTCACTTCTTCGGCGGTTTTGGAGAAGGAAGCATCTCGGAGGGACTCCTGTGGGTTTGCCTTCTTCCCTACCTCCTGTTCCTAGCCCGGTGTGCCCTGTGCTCCAGAGGGACAGACAATCTTCATCGTTTTGGAGTTACTACAGTTTTTTCTGAGGCACTGACAGCACCAAGGAGGGAGCTCCCGGGCCACCCCCACCTCTGCCCACCCCGGGCCAGCACCGTCCGGACGGAGGACAGAGGAGGACACGTTGCCTACGGGAGAACTTTTACTCTGTAACCCTTCAGAGACTCANCTAGGTACTGCAAAGGGCTAAAAGGTCCCCCCAGAGACTTCTTCATGGAACAGCCCCACCTCTCCCAGCCTGTTCTTGTAGCAGAGGTGGTCCACCCTTTGATCATCTTCATGGTCCTCCTCTAGACATGCACTGGCAGGTTCACATCCTTCTTATGTTGTGGACCCCAGAGCTCCAGGTGGGGCCTCACCAGACCAGAGCAGAGGGGCAGAATCACCTCCCTTGACCTGCTGGACAGACTGCTTTGGATACAGCTCTGGACATGGCTGGCTTCCAGGCCAAACATGTCTCTCCAGTTTAGAAACAAGGATGTCATGTGGTATGGTGTCAAATGCTTTGCACTGGTCCTGGTAGATGCCACAGAAAATTACAAATCAGAAATGGTTTTCAGAAGTACCAGAACCCCCTGGATAAATCCATGTAGGGAACGTTAGTCCCTCATTTTTAAATAGAAAAATAGCACCTGCAGCTCAGAAACAGACTGTATGTTAAGGAGATTTCCCTATTTTCCAGACTGTTTGTATGCCTCTTGCCAGGAATCTGCTATTGACCATTATTTCCTTCTAAAAGTCAGTCACAGACTCAACAAAGCCAAGGGTCTGGCAAGGTAAGACCCTCCACCAACAGGGAAACCTCAATCTGCTGCTCAGGTGCTGCCTTTGTAAGACCTTTTTCATTAGAAAAAGAGGCTTTCTTGGTTGGGTGCTGAAACTTCTTTTTTTTCCTTTTTTT
>VWZG01006810.1:20919-31297 GCA_013396735.1 Grallaria varia
TTTTTTTTTTTTTTTTTTTTTGGTAGTCTGAAGGGCTTGTTCCTATTGTACCTTTCATGCTCCAGGTTTCTATGTTCTTTAAGCCCAAGATGTCCTTTCTTTTCCAGCCCAGGATGCCCTTCTGGGACTCCACAGCAGAACATGTGCACACTTCTCTCTCTTTAGACTAGCCCTTCTTGTCCCAGACTAACTATGGGGCAGACTGAACTTTTGGGCTGACCTTGCAACTGCCACAGGTCTTTAATTACTCATGAAAACAGCAACTACTTTCCAAATCCCATTCTCCAAACCATTCCTGGGGATACAACTTTGTTTGCTTGCAAAAAGAAAATGTTCAAAGAAGCAAAGGACTAGTAGGTTTCAGTCTAAAAATTATTAATTTAGGATTTCCATTTTAAGCTGCTTTGATACGTTTGTTTTCTTTGTAGACTATTTCTGTAAAAAATAGGATTTGTATGTTAACAAAATTATTGGTTTTATTTCAAACTGACAAGAATCAGACTTTCCATCAAAATAATTCCTTTGTCTGCAAAGAGATTGCTTTCGCTACTTTGGAAATACAACACTTCTTGCAATAAAAGCATTTCATTTGGTCTACTTAAAAGCAGCAGTCAGCCTTTTAGGTTTGAATGTAGTATTCTGTTGCAATAAAAAAAGACAAGATAGAAAAGAATTGAGCTATTTATCTGTGGAAAAAATGCAGTAAAACATTCTTTGGAACCATGAGGAAGAGTATTTTGCTATAATAATAAAGGGACTCATTTTCTTTCTGTTCTGCTGTCACATCTTCTTTTGCTCACAGGTTGTTAAAGTTTTGTCTTTTAAACTGGCATGTTTTGAAATCCTCCTGACATACCTCCCAGGAATTCAGCAACAATGAAAATCTCTTCAAACTCAAAAAAAAAAAGCACAGATGTTCAGCTTTTCTAGGAATTTGGCATTTTGTTTCTTTAGGATGTTCAATACTTTTTATGCAACACTGATACAGTGAGTTGTAGAAAAACATGCACAATAATAAGAAAATATTTTTTGTACATATAAGACAGATGCTGTGTGCAAATTAAACATTTTCCTGAAGACATGGTCACCGTTCTATATAATAAAATATTTTACTGAAAAAGTTTACTCAAACCTAAAAGAGACTTAAGTATCTTCAGCTATTATTCAGCATAATTCTTGCTAATCTAAGAACACTGAAAATCCAAAAACTTAGTAACAATGGAAAGAAACAGAAGATACTAAGTATTAGACCATATGAAGTCCTGACAGAACTAAAACTGACTTAAATTTTTTTAAAAGACATTATATTTGACACATAAACTTCTAATAAGCTTTTGTGTGGTGAGAAGATTCTTTAAAAACAAATTTATGAAGGCATTCTGGGCTCATCAATAACTCACAATTAACTTCCGTCATAGGTGAATTTAGAAAAATAGTACAAAGAATAAACAATTCATCCTGGTCTCACTATTGGCCAGAAACGCAGAGCTAAATACCAGAATTTGACTGCAGAGATCTTTTCAACTGAAACATGAAACTGGCTTTTTGAAAGACACATTTTCTAATGAGTATTTTTGTACAGAATTATGCCAGATCCACTGAAGCATCACTAATGGAAATGCCATTACTGGAAAAAATTGGGTTTTTTTACAAGGCAAGCAAAATTTTTTTGTGTTTTTGGGTTTTTTGTTGCTCTCCGAAACAATTCAGGCAAGATTTCTTTGAGTTGATGTGTTTCTTTGTCAGTGCTAGGTCTTTTTCATTTCTTCCTTCTGACAATGAAAATCAGAAAATAAACAAATAAATCCCTGGCTCAACCTCATTGATTTATTCACAGCAGGAATGGATCTGACAGTCTACATCACAACAAACCATGTGTGGATTCCAAAGGCAATAAATAATCCCCTCTAGGCTCAGATCCAAAACACATGCATTGTTCCCATTCCTTCTTTTGTCACTTTGAAACATCCTTGACCATGCTCTATGCTCAGAACTCAACACCTGGCAGCACTTACAGATCCAAAACTCACATTTTGCATGAGAAGACTTTCAAGACAGATTCTGACAGAGCAGAGCTGGAAACACAGAGGTGGTTTAATGCAACTGGCTGTTAAAAGTGACCTTCATCAGGCTTCTTTCCCCAGTGCTGCTGGCTGTTTTCCAGTAGCTACATCACCTAGTCCTAATCCAGGTACACTTTCTCCTTTCCTTCTGCAGCCCCCACGCTCTGAAATGGTTGTTCTTTGGCAGGACATACCTGGATTCTCCCCTTCTTCAAAACATCAAGATTCACACATGGTTTTTTGCAGTTTAAACAGGTCTGCCCAGTGCTGCTGAGAGGACAACAGCTGCCCTTCCCTGTGCCTGCCCAGCCAGTGTCCAGCTGCTCTCCTCCTAGACTTGACTATTAAGTTACTGCCCAAACTATCCCAAACCTTGTGTTCAGCTTCCTGACATAATGTGATTCCATTAATTTGGCACAGTCTTTAATTACCTTTCACTGAGAAGTACTGGAGAATATTTAAAGATAAACTGCTTCTACCTTCAGTCTCCTTAGTTTTCAGTCTTTTCTGAAGGTTTTTTCCATAGCTCAAGTCTCAGCCATTACTTTGTGAGGCTCCAGGGAAGCTGCTGGGATTTGATTGTCTGCTGCCCCTAAACAATAACTCTGCTAATTCAGGAAGACTGTGACACAGCTGCAGAAATGAAAGATTAGCTCTAGCTCCAGCACTTGAAATCATGTGCAGCTCTCAGTACCAGCAGTGTATAGTGGAGACAGCAAGCAAGTGAAAGATAAGCAAAAGATGCAGTTACACACACACACATATATACAGATTAAAATCAAGCACACATGAAACACAAGAATTACAACAGGGATCACAGTTGGATCCCTTAAATTACAGAAGATTTGAGCAACTGTGCATTACAGATATAGATATATACATATAACTGAGAGAAGAACTCTTAGCACAGGAATTAATCCTTGACTTGCAACAAACTTTCAGACTTTTGTCTCATTCTGTTAGTAATGCATAAACAAAACTAAGTTATTTTAACTAAATTTGCAGTCCTAGGATGGAACATTTTAAAAAAAATGTATATATACACACACACACATATACATATTAGTCCTTTCAGAACTATAGATAAATTTTCCTCTACAGCCATAAATCTTTCAGAAATATCCTAGTCCTGCTTGCCTGTGTGCCTGTATATGAAAAAGACGCAGAGAGAGAGAACTACGAAGCATATGAGTCCATGTCATTCATTCCCCATCACAGATTCTTCACATATGAGGAATCCATGAGTATTTTTGGACAACAGAGTGAAAGGCATAACTCCAAATTATCTGCAGGACTAACAGTCAACAAACAGTAGATTCTGCCACTAATATTAGGGACACTAACACTGACACTAATATCAGTGTCAGGCCTGGTGACACTAATCCCCAGAGGCAAACACTGACTTGCTGGTGACACACACCATGTGTACCATATTACAACCACTCTAAGAATTCCTGGGATTTGCCAGTTGCATTTCAGAACTGAAAGGCTCAACAGGCTCTGAAAAATCAAGCAGAAAACTCCATTCTGTTTGCTGAAAGGAAAAGGTAGAACAGCAAAAAGTAGTATAAAATACCATTTTCCAAGGAAAAACATCCCTTTCCAGCCTGCACTCATCCTGCTGCCTTTTGTTCTACACTTACAGTCTCACTGCAGTTTTTGGTGATATTTATGCAGAACCTACCACAATGCCTGTGACTCAGCCACACAGCATTCCTGCCATGTGAATTAGTACTCTTTATAATAATAACAATAAAAATGAGTAATACCCAACAGGAGGAAATTTTATTTTACTGTTTGGGCTCCCTACAGAGATACAGCTTGAGAAGCAACCTAACAAACAACACCATGTACACTCATTTGCCACAATGGGATGCACGTGTGGGTTTACAGACCTCCCTATGAGCCTCTGCAACAAAACGCATCCATGTTACAGCAAAAGCTGCACCGTGTCATGGGCCATACCTTATCTCTTGAGGTAGCCAGCAAACCCTTTGTGTGGAAGCCAAGGCACAGTTCATCATAAAAACTTGCTTCCCAAGAATCCCTAAGACCAGCCATCAATTAAGTAGTTTTTTTTTTCTTTTCACTGCATGACAGAGTCCAGAATCTGCTAAACATACACAAAATACACAGGAATCAGAAGCACATTGGAAAGCCAATCTACAATGGAGACAACTGTCTGTGTACCAAAGTTTGTACTTCAACAAATGCATTGATCCAGGCCACTTCTGGTCCTTCAAAAAATAGCAATTTATTAATCTCCCTCTAAACCATAATGAAGTCTGGCGTAAACCTTTTCATTTTTATTTTATAATACTTACTATTCTCCACGCACAGAATTTTCATATTCCCAGAGAAGTTTCCCTATCCTGCAAGTTAAACATAATCTTTTCCTGGGTAACTAACATCATGTCTGCTAAGAGTGAAAGAATAAGGATTTCATCACAGTCCTCTGTTTTCAGGTCTGATTTCTAATAGGAAAGCCCAAACAGAAATGGAAATCTGCAAGCAGGATAGTGCAATGCACATGAAAAGTGCACTGGGACTCATTTCCATCAGACCTTTATACAAGTTCACACCTGTCCACTTAGGCCACAGCATGCTTCTACCAACATCTGGAATTCGGAAAACACATTAATTTAATAAACAGCACATTTTGCCATACACCATCAAAGAAGCACATCATATGTTTTACAACATTTGGAGGGCACATAGAAAACTTTACTATGTTCAAAGACCCTGTTGAGAAAAACACTACAGTGTTTTCATTCTGCCGTTCAGGTGAGTACTGTTTTGACTGCTTCCTCTCGGTGTAATTACCCTCCTGCCACCCTTCCACCTGCCCCAGCACTCTCAGTTGTCCATTTGGACATGACCAAACAAGCGAAACAGTTTGTGCAGTCAATACTATTGTCATCACAGGTTTTGTTTTCCACAGGTTGTAGGCATGAATCAAGGAACAAAGTCTGTGATTCTGCTCAACTAGCTTTGAAAGTTGCTGTAGCAGAATTCTACCTCTGAGTTTGCCACCCAACTGCTGAGCTAAATCTCAATTGTATAGTTTTTTAAGGACAAGGGTTGACAGCCTGATGTGAAAAAGCTGTGAACGCCTTCACAGAAGAGCTGCAGGCATCAGAGTGATGTAAGTTGCTGTTCACACAGGTCACCTCATGACAAATATCTGACGGTGGATATCTGGACTCTCTGGTGGGACAGACTTCACCATAGAGGCTCTACTGTACTGTTCAGGCAGATATTCTGGACATCTTTACATCTCTGGTGTATTCCCTAAATACTTCTGGAGTCAGTGCTGTATGTGGGATTCCAGACTGAACTGCTGTGGGGTAGAAAAAGGTGAGTAGAGCTGGAGGGAAGCCAGAAATTTTCTAAGGACCAATATTTATGCCATGGTGGTGCAAGAAATAACCTTAAGTCTTCCTTCCTTTCTTCATGCTTACCTTGCTCCTTCTAAAACTGAACACTGCTGAATGACAGGGCAGCATCAGCATAACTCAGCCCTTTCCTCACTGAGACACTGAAGTGTCTTTTAAGACTCAGAGGTTGGAACGGGTGGTGAAGCCCACACAGAGAGCTGGGGAGCAGAAAGGGTGACTACACAGAGTCCTCAAGCTCATGTGAAGTTCTGCTGCTTGTTCCCAGAAGAAAACACAGTGCGGGTACTGCAAACTGCGGTAAATAGACAAGCCCATGGTTTCCCTGTCATTGGGTAGCACTGGAGGATGTTGGGTAGCACTGCAGCAGGATGTTTTGTCAGGAAGGTCTTTTGCTTACCACAGGCTGCTGGCTTACTGTGGCAGTGACTATTAAATGGAATAAACACTACCACCTTGAAAGCATCATCAGAGCCTTTGATCTTGTGTTTAAATCATCACACAAGCAGCTCGGGTTTGCGCTTTTGTAACTTTGGCTGTGGTAAAAAACAGGCATCTTCACAGCTTTACTGAAACCATGGACTACAGAAGTACCACAGATTAAGGAGTTGTCACATTTAAAATCTCATTTTGCTGGGTGGGAAGACTCTAGAGCAAGGTATTCAGAGTAACATTAGGTAGTAAAAAGAACAGGAATTAGCAGAGATAGACAGCAGCAAAACTGACACTGAACTGTTAGCATTGCCTAATTTACTCTGTATTTGGAACTGGTTTGAGCTGAGGTCTTTCAGTAAGGCCAGTGGAACAGAATAACCAATGCTGCACTGCTGTCCTAGAGACCCCTGTGACCATGGAAAGACACAACTGGTAACATAACCAGGGAATTTAAGCAGGCCAGATCTGACAGTAAAGATCAAAGATATTTCTCTGATATTTTGAGAAACTATTGAGCCTGACAAGCAGAATGCTCTCAACCCTTCAGAGTTTGAGAGCATTATTCAAATGACACTTAACACACTGAGATACAAAAATGACTCTGCAGACAGAAAAACAATTTAGCTTGAAAGGAAAAATTTTCTCAAAAAATTTTTTTAAAATACATGATTCAGTCAACAGCCAAGAGGAAAAACAGTTTCAAACCCTTCCACAGTAACTCGATGCACCAGTACCCAGCTGCTTGCACGTATGTGGAGCACTGAATCACAAAGGTTCAAGAAATGAGCTGTCTTTTTCTTCTTGAACTAGATAGGAGTAGTTTTCCTCCCCAGAAAACAACAGCTAGGCCAGCCTGGCTGTGGGTGGTTTAATTAAGTATCTCTAATTTCCTGGCATTGACTAGCCATCCTTGCCCATCCCTATTCTTCACTGGTAAATCATTTGTTACCATCTTGATCAGAAGCATCTGCTCTGTGGGGAAAAACACTATTCTTTTTTAACTGGCAAGACACACAATGCAATACTGGAAGTGCCTGTTTTTATTCTGACTTAAGCAAGTTGGGCTGACTTGCATTTTGATGAAATATGTGCAGTAATGAATAACAGAACAGAGCTAAAATAAAATCAATTGCTCACATGCCACATTACCGTGGTTCTAGCAATGGCATGAAAGAGAAGGGAATTCAAAAAAATAAAAAATAAAAAAGCAGGAACAGCATGAAGAGTCACTGTGTAGTACTACAGAAGAAGAAGAAGAAAATATATTCCCCAGTTCCAGCTGGCGACCAGTTCAAATTCTGACCAAAGACACACAGTTCCTGCGCAATAAAAATCCTGTTTATGCTCTGATTCCATTCTAAACTATGCTGTACAGTAAACTGTGGGGGAGTTTACTGTAAATCTCATTGAGTACAAAAATTCACATCAGTGGGAACTGGACTATGGTGAATGGCACAGTGACTGAAAAGACTCCTGACTATACTCTGAGGGTCAATGATCCCCAACTGAAGCACAAGTTTAACGTGAAAGAGAGAAACCAGATTACTGGTTGCAAAAGGAAAGGTACTCATTCCACCATCAGCCCACATTATTGCAGCAAGACGACTGCAGTCTTTAGAAGCACCCCTGAAGTAAGTCAGAAGACGATATTCAGCAGAGCGAAGGACCATCTATGGGGTTTGTGGCTACCTGCCACCTGACTACAGAACAGCTACCAAGGAAACTGTTACTTTAATCATGTAAACCAATGTTTACTTCAGTCCTACATTAGCAGATGGCCCACATACTGGTATCTTTTTAGGGAGACTTTTCATTGTTGCTTTTGTCCCTTTGGATTCCCTCCTCTCACCCCCAGTGTCTTGCCTCTGGCAAACCCTGTAAAAATGAGTCCCAGATGTTAAATTTATTCTTACAAACTGAAACAAACAAAAGAAATTATTACACTTCTAGTGCTGGGCAGAACATCTAAGCTTGTGCCGCAGGATCTCTTTCATAATCAGTGAAGGATAGGGAAGTTCATCTTATCTGAAACATCAGTCCTGGGATGAGCCAAATTGCACTCAACAAAGTGTCCTAGAATTGCCCTCTTCACTGGCCCAGTAGAAGGTCTGGACAAGCAGAAAAGTGGACACAGTCATGTCGAGTATGACACATGTAATTTACAGTGACCTGGGGTACCATTAGCCTGTTCTGTGTTCCACTGCAATTTTCTCTCTGCCATACTGGTCAACACCAAATAGCTACACTCAGTTGTAAAAAGCTGACTGCTGCCAAGTCTGTACTGCTGCGTGAAGTTCAGATACCTGGCATGTAACATCTTCATCTAATTTATGCAAAATGCAGCTTGTGTAACAGCACTGTAACACTGCAGCCCCACAAGCTGTACTAGGGATATTCTCCACCCTACAGATGTAATCCTAACCACCATATAAGGAATGCATAAAGATTCTGGAATATGTTTAATTTCCAAATTATGATCATTTGCAGTAACTCCTCACCCATCCAACTAGTAAAACATTTAAAACCACAAAGCACTGGAAGGAAAATACAAAAGTGTTTCATTGAGAAGCAGATACCTAAATATTCTCATTAGTTTAGGTAAGTGAATGTCTTTCTCTACGGAAACCTTTTTCCCCGCAGCTTTCTGATATTTTCTTTTCTTCTTTTAATCTAGGTTATGATTTTCATTTATTTCCTTTAGATGAGCATTTCATAATACTGAATTTGCAGTGGTAATATCAGTAAATAAAATATTGGAGAATTGATCCACTGTGTGGTTATTATGTTTCTGTGTAAATTTTTGCTGGTATGAAAGCCACTATTCAGAGAACACTACCCCCCTGTACTGTCTTTATTCCTATACCTCACGAAGCAGTCCAGCAAGATACTTAATTCCTCAATCCCATTCAAATCCAGCTGAATTACAGTGCTCATTCTCATTAGCAGAGCGTAGCAATAATGAAATAACAACATAACAAAGCAGTTTACTCCATGAACACAAAAAGACATTAAGACCGAAACAATGTAATTTAATTGATATTACCTGTAGTAATAAATACAGATGGTGCTTATTACACCTGCCCTCTTGCCACACGGATGGTAAAGCTAGTTTAAAGCACAGACTGCTGTACGTCAGTACTCAAAGCATCAGGTACAGGACCCCAAAAAGCAGATAAAGTCAGGAAACTCTACCACTTCAGACCACTCAGCTTCTTAAAGCTAGATGCCTACCATTACAGATGTGAGAGACTGCGAAAACAGTCTATGTATGAATCTTTATATTTGCTTGAGATTGCAGGAGAAAGAAATCCAAGATACATTCACTGTTGTTTCCAAACAGTGTTAACTCAGATATCAAGAACCACAGAATCAGCGAGGTTGGGAAAGACCTCTGAGATCATCAAGTCCAACTTATGACCGAACATCATCATGTCAGCTGGACCATGGCACTGTTCCTGATACAGGCCAGGATGCCCTTGGCATTCTTGCCCACCTGGGCACACGCTGGCTCATGTTCAGCTGCTGTCAACCGGAACCCCCTGTCCCTTTCTGCCTGGCAGCCCTCCAGCCACTCTGTCCCAGCCTGTGGGCTGCAGGGGTTGTTGTGGCCAAAGTGCAGGACCCAGCACTTGGCCTTGTTGAACCTCAACCCATCGGATTCATCCCACCTATCCAGCCTGTCCAGGGCCCTCTGCAGAGCCCTCCTGCCCTCCAGCAGATCAACACTCCCCTCCAGCTTGGTGACACTGATCCCCTCATCCAGATCATCAATAAAGATATTAAAGTGGACTGACTCCTGGGGGACACCCCTGGTGACCAGTTGCCAACTGGATGCAGACCCGTTCACCATCACTCTCCAGGCCAGGCCATCCAGCCAGTTCTTTACCCAGCACAGAGGGCACCTGTCCAAGCCATGGGCTGCACCTTTTCCAGCAGTATGTTAAAGGTGTTGCTGAAGTCCAGGTAGACTACATCCACAGCCTTTTCCTCATCCACCAGGAAGGTCACCTGGTCACAGAAGGAGACCAGGTTGGTCAGGCAGGATCTGCCCCTCCTAAACCTGTGCTGGCTGGGTCTGATCTCCCATCTGTCCTGTAGGTGCCATGTGATCACACATAGGATGATTTGTTCCACAACCTCGCTGGGTACTGAGGTCAGACTGGCAAGGCCTGTAGCTGCCCAGATCCTCCTTCCAGCCCTTCATATGCATGGGTGTCACAATGTCCAACCTCCAATCATCTGGCAATTCCTCAGTGAGCCAGGACTGTTGATAAGTGATGGAGAGTGGCTTGGTGAGCTCTTCTGCCAGCTCCCTCAGCACCCTAGGATGGATCCCACATGGTACTGCAGACTCAAGAGCATCTAAGTGGCTCAGCAGGTCACTAACTGCCTCCTCCTGGATTACAGGGTGACTGTTCTCCTCCCCATCCCTATCTGCCAGCTCAGGAGGCCAAGTGTCCTAGGGATGACCTGTCTTATTGTTGA
>VWZG01006812.1:0-18437 GCA_013396735.1 Grallaria varia
GTCACGAGCGTCTATAACATATCAGACAATCAAAAGAGATGGTTAAGGGACCTCCACCGGCACCTCTTGTTCCCACCTGGATCGCAGCTGCCCTTCCAGGCAGTGCTGCTATGCAGGGTAGCACACACTACCTCTCCAAGCTAGTGCTGAGCAGCCGCTGCTGTGGAAATGCTCTGGATCAAGACCTAGTGCTCCTTTTGCTCCTCAGACATGATGACTGTTTTCTGTGTGCGTTGATTTAGTGGTGTGGTCTGATGTGGCTGGTGCAGTGGTTTCATTACAGTAATTTCTGTACAGGATGCTGATAATATGACAGTCATATTCATAAATATCAGATTCAATCATGTTTTCAAAAGGAGTATTTCTACCAACGCTATTGCTGTTGCACATTGAATTTATTAGAAAATAAGGACTGTAGGGTTCTGAAGGGAGAACCAAAGCCAGTATTGGACATATTCTGCTATAAATGCAGTCATTACACATGTAAGAAACCAAAAAGAGGATGTTTTTTTGTCTCTTCTCAGGAATCTCTTGACTTCTAAATAAGTTCTTTCTGTAGCCCTTGCAAAAGCCTGTACAAAAGAGTGTTGTTGCACAATGAAAGCTCCTGCACAGTCACTGGGTTTGATTACAGCTATAAGCTGTTTGAAAAAGATGTGGTTAATTGATAAAGATTTTGAAGCAGTTAAGAGGAAGTTTAAATAAACTTTTAATAATCTAGCAGGTTAAATCAACCAACCCAAACTTTCCTATTTTCTGCACCTAGAAAAGTGAGTGAACTCATCTTCTACAAGTAGAATGGAAAAGCAAGTCTCCATATAATGTGTCTAAAAATCAATTTTCACAGAGTACAGAGAAACAGTCAAAATGCATCATTAAAAATGTATCCAGGATCACACATTCCACAGTGGTGCAGAGTTTGGAAAACAAGATACAGGTGGCTTAGGGAGATCAAGACAGATATAAAATATCATAGTGAGCATCTATGTCCTGTTTAATCTTGTGCATGTATGAGCTGATTTGTAATTCACACATCCATTAATTGCACAAAAGTTACAGATTGTTATGAGAATATGGCGTGAGACTTGGAGCTACTGCAGTTTCTCTGCATTTCAGGCTCCACTCTGTAAGAACTGTTTTGGTGCATGAGCTGTATAGACGTCTGAAAGACCAGTGCAAGGAGGAATGGGTAAACATAATAATTTGCTTTTGCAATGGTGCTGGGCCCCACTGAAATACATGTAAAATTTCACTATTTCAACTTTTTCAGACTATATTTAAAATATGTACAAAAAAAATATGTATGTAAAATATATATAGCCACAGTGATATGGCGGCCTGTTTTGGTGATTTCATTGATCTCTGTTCACAACTTGGAATGCAGAACAGGATCAGAAATCCTGTATGCTTCCTCTTTGGGAGCTGGATAGTTTTATTTTTGCTGATTATGGAGAAGTGCGTTTATCTGATTTCATTGCTTACAGAATAAAAACATTATTTAGGGTTAAAATTTTTCCTTACAGGATAGAAAAGAAAAATTGAAATAATTTTGACAATGCAGAGATTGTTTTAAGAACTGTTGCAGAAGTGTATCTGAGAATTCTTGCTTACGGAGCTTTAAAAAAAAAGACACCAAACAAAAGACACCATCAGTGCTAATGTCAGAATCCAGCTCTACAGGCGTCAACAGGGTTTCAGTAATGAAAATGTGAAATCAAGCTATACACACAGCATCATCTTCCCTTTGCCACCATTCGTTTCCTGCACCCACATTGGCTTTGGGACCATTTTATCACCACAGAAGACAAAACCAACACTGATTTTTTTCTGGATGTATCTCAGCAAGTTTCAGATATCCATATGTGGATAACAACAAAATGGAGTCTTAGAAAGGCCCCATCCAGTGAAAGCCTCTCCAAACATCTTACAGAAAGCTGATTCCTTGCACTTGTCTGGCTTTTACTGGCTGCTCTGGGAAATTGGAGTATGCCATTATATTTGCTACGTGATAAACTGGCTTCCAAACCTTTTCATAGAATGACAACTAGCTTAGTTAAATTCATTTAACACAACAAAGAATATTTGCCTTTGTACTTTGTATAAGTATGCATTAACACAACTAATTTGATTTATGAGTTCAGATAATAAAACTGTGTATTATAAAAAAGCATGAAGAAATGTATCAGCACAGATTAATAAATCCAAATCTGGTTATTTTCCTTACTGATCTCTTCAAAGTTATGAGATACTCAGAAGGGAAGTTCTAAATTAAGCAATTAGGTTATGTAAAGTTTTAACGGCATTCTCCACAATTAATTTTCTTTTACATTTGAGAGCATTTTTATCTTTTGAATGTTCCAACTTTTAGAAAAGTAAAGCAGCATTAAGGATGACGACACTATACCAGGTGTGATGAGAGCAAATCATGTACAGTAATTTCTGTACAATCTGACATATGTAGGAGACGACAACACACACACCTTCCCACACAAACCCCAGACGAGCAGGCTTTTGCAAACCTAACTGTCTGCAGTGGTATGAAATTCTCTTAAACTGTAAGTAGGACACAGTATCAGAGCAGCTAGAAGAGCTTTGCTTCAATGGCTTCTTCTTAAATCCATCCAGAAGAGCCGCCCATTTGCAGACTATCTGAGTTCAGTGAAGAATTAACATACATGAACCTCATACAGCCATTCTGCTTATTTTTTTTAAATCACTGCCTGGCCCCCACCCGCCCCGGCCTGTCTGGATTGCAGACTACAAAAACGACACATCTCTTCCTGCAATTGCCCAGATCCCTCATGCAGGGAAACCTTTGCCATACAGCCTCCACACCTACTGGGCACCTGCCATGTGCCCTTTCTCTAGAGCCATAAGGAAAAGGTGAATAGTATATGTTCTGTGGGGAAAACTCAGTCATTTATGGTGAAATTCAAAAGAATCGTGATAACAGACGCACGGCAATGCCACAAGCTGCAGGGAGCAGAACCGTCTTAACACGTGTGACTTGATCTGTCAGAGCTGCTGAGGTGCAACATACATACTTGTGGGTTAGAAAACCCCTGCAAAAGCCCCAGGGTAGCTAAAAGCCCCAACAAGCAGACCCCCCCCTAAAACACAAGCATAAACCCATCAGTTCTGACCTTGGTACCGGCATCCACTTCCTCTGTAGTTTTGTACAACTCACAGAACCTCTCTGCTCGACTTCACTTAGCGCAGCTCTTACAACCCTCCATAGCGTGATGAGGGTTTATTGCTTGTTCAGAGGTCAGAAGACAAAAAGCATTGCATGCACGTTAAATTGCTACCACTTTGTTGTACTCACTCTCTGTCCTCAGCATTTCTTACTTTATTGATCACAGTTTTGCTGTAAACAAATAGGGAAAAAAATAAACCATAATAAGCAAGAGTCTTTGATTAACTTCAAAATATGAAAAGTATTTAAATAATATTGGAGCTACAATTACTTTCAGACCAACCTAAAAAAACTCTCAAAAGCCTCACAAACACACTAATATGCCTCTGTAAATTAATGCTACTGTAGCAAATTTAAAAGGAAGCAGGGAGGAATCTTCCAAATTTTCCGAAATCAGGCTTCTTCCTTTTAGCAAACGGCACAAATCTATAAAAGTCTTTTATCAATTTGCCATCCTTATACAGAATACAAACTTCATAACTACAATTCTAGCAAAAAAAAAAAAGAAGCTGCCAGAAGCTTCCGTGCATCCAATGGAGCCAATGCCAGACAGACCCACTGGTGGCCAAGGCCATCAGTGACAGCAGCTCTGCGATAAGGTATTTGAAAAGGGGAGGGAAAAAGCCCTGCACAGCAGTGACAGCATTCCAAGGAGATGAGTAAGAATATCTGAGAGAGAACACCCTGCAGACCCCAAGGTCAGTGCAGAAGGAGGGGGAGGATGTGCCCCAAGCACCAGAGCAGGGATTCCCACTAGCCCACAGTACAGCACATGCTGAGGCAGATGGGTACCTGCTGCCCATGGAGGACTGTGGTGGAACAGAGACCCACCTGCAGTCCATGGAGAATCCCATGGTGGAGCAGGTGGATGCCCAAAGGAGGCTGTGTCTCCATGGAAGCCCACACTGGAGCAGCTCCTGGCAGGGCTTGTGGCTCCATGGAGAGAGAAGCTCACACTGGAGCAGCCTGTTCCTGAAGGACCATGGCCTCCACTGAAGAACTGCAGCCTGTGGGGAGGACCCACGATGAAGTTTATGGAGGACTGTCTCCCACAGGGGCATCCCATGCTGGAGCAGGGGAAGGGTGTGAGGAATGGCAGAGACACATGTGATGGACTGACTATAATCCCCATTCCCCATCCACTGCCCCTCTGGGGGTAGGAGGTAGAGAAAAATCTAAAACAAAGTTTAGTCTGAGAAGAAGGGAGGGATGGGAGAAAGGTTTAAGATTCAGTTTTAATTTTCTCATTATCACATAGAGATTTAATTGGCCATAAATGAAACTAATTTCCCCAAGCTGAATCTGTTTTGCAACAGATTTTTCCCTCGTCCATCAGAGGAGGGGAGGGATGCATGAGGTGGGGACAATCTGGTACCCAGGCAGGGTCAACCCACCACATACACCCTTTTGAATGGCTTTTAGTTGCAGTTGCTGGTGGCCTCTGTGGATTGTACTGCTTAGCAGGAATAGGATTTAATGCACAGGGAATCTCACCCCATACATCAAATCCTATTTCTCAGGTGAGAGCAGGCTGCAAGCACTTGTGCAGCTTACTGAAGGAGGAGACAGGCTGGAAGTAGGAAAGCCAGAAGAAATAGCCAGGAGGACTTTGTTCCACTAATGAAGTGGAAATGACAACTGCACCCTTAAGTATTGATCTCAATTCAGTGCTTGCCAGGGTGAGCATCATACTGAGATGATCTTTGCTCAGCCAAAGCCTCAGTACACAAAGCACTGCAAACAAGTATGGGAAAATGACTGTTCTGTCTTATTGGTGCTGCACTGGAAGAAGTTCAGATGAGGAATGTCTTCTGTCATGTAAGAACAACTCAAGACGCTAGCAACATGTCAAAGGGGA
Source organism: Grallaria varia (assembly GCA_013396735.1). NCBI lineage: Eukaryota > Metazoa > Chordata > Aves > Passeriformes > Formicariidae > Grallaria > Grallaria varia. The sequence goes on from VWZG01006812.1 coordinate 5,055, forward strand.
ATGATTTAATGGGCTGCTTAGTTCAAGGGGGAATGTAGTGCAGAGCGATCTTGTAGCTCTGAGGAAGTGATAATAAAGGAAGGTATTGCTGAAAATTACATCTCAATCTGAGAGGCCCAGATAAAATTGGCAAACATATGTTTCACTGAGGCTTTTGTCAAACATCAGGGACAGAGCTGCAGACTATGAAGCAGATCTTCTGCATGATCTTGTCTATGATGAGCTCTCAAGTTTATGTACATGCTTTTGCTTATGTTTTTTTGATTTTGGATAATTAACATTTTTCAACTTAGCTCTCATAACTCTGCTAATAGATTGCCTAAACCCATCTTTTCTTCTCTTGCTGGTGTTTGGGGGGGGTGTTTTGGTTGGTTTTTGTGGGTTCTGTTTGTTGTTTTTGTTGGAGTTTTTGTTGGTTTGTTTGTTTGTTTGTTTGTTTAAAAACTAGTTTCAAGGTATCTTTTTTTGTTGTTCTCTCTCCAGTTTTTCATTCCACAGGACTAAATAGTCAAACCACTGCTATCTTCTTGCTCCTATGGGGGCCTGTCCCTCTTCTTTACTATTACAGTGACTCTTTGTTATAGCCTTTCCACCTCCTGCTCAGATGTCTCACACCCTCTTGCACTGCTTCTGTTATCCAGATACTCACACCAAGATCTGTATTAAAAACCAGCTCCCAGACACCTTTATGCATCTTCCAGCACCCTGACAGCATGCTCTTTAATTACACACAGCTCTGACATTTTCCTTGCATACCAAAGATAAGCAGATTCTTAAGACCACTTTAGAGATGAACCATATTCTGTATTGGCAGGTCAACTGAAGTCTTTTCTCAAGGGTAGTAATCATTCCTTTTACTGGACATCTGCATAAAGTTGTTGAGCTCACAGATGAGGAGTTATCAGCTGGAAATCCAAGAAGAGGAGAGACGCTTAAGTCTTTTTATACACCACAGGTACACCACGAGTCCATCTCAGATGGACAAGACTAACTCACAGTGTGATGCCATTTTTGCAACAAATGCAGTCCTCGGGTGCAGCAGGGAAGGAATTCTCATGGAGAGAGATGCTGCTGCATAAGACTCTTCTTTAGACCAGATTCCAAAACTGTCAGTGATACCATATGTGGTAACATATAACTTCCACAGTGAGACTTTTCTGGACTGAAAAGCAATCAGGGATATTTGGAGAACACAAAAATTCTCATTTTGTCAAGGAAAAAATAATGAGATGCAATATTTTAAATATATAAGGTGATACCTGTAAAGACAAGGTCTGTCTCAGTGACCAGGAGAATTTGTTTCGTTTTGAATTATTTTACCTTGAATTTGGGTGTCTGAAGTGTCACCTGGGACTAGAGTTCTCCCAGAACAGTCAAAATCAGGTTCAGAAGTCCCAGTAACAAATATATTAACCCTGAAGCCCATGTCCTTATGAGCAGAGATTAAACATATGGGCTTATTTATCTTAACAATACTTGTATGCTTTGAGGGGAAACAACTGCTGTTTGCCAAGACAACAGGCAAACATCTGGAATGGAAGGAGGAATGACAACCCACAGCTATCACCTAATGACTAAGATGAAAACAGGTTTCCGAGAGGACTTCAGGAGCAAAAAGCTGACTGTTCTTATGATCATGGCTCATCTCTCTGTGAGACAATGTATCTACAGCGGCAACACCACAAAACCTAGAACTTATGGAGACAATGGAAACAAAAGGTTGAATTTCAGATTTGAGCATCCTTCCAAGGGTCCAAAAGCAACAAGGCTTTACATGGAAGATCGTACGCATATAAATAATACCAGGACACAGTACACAAGCTGAACTAAACCAGACACATTTTCTTCAGAAGAAAGCACATGCATTTAACCTGTTATACTTTAGAGCAAAATTAAGAGCATGCATCACACTAGCATCACTTCCATGTGGAGCTGTACATTTGTACTTGGTGCTGCACGTCAGCCCCTACTAAAGCTGAGGGACAAAACCCTTCCCCAGTATTTTAATGCCCAGTTTGGTAAGCAGTGACCACCTTGGAAGGAGACACCAGGCAGCTGGCTACCTACCACATGGCTCATGTAGGCAGAGTTATAAAAGCATGGGGAGAAGTCACGTAATAATTGTGGCTGCCAGGAAAGTATTATATTTTAGCTGATTTCTGCCAGAATACATCTTTTTTAAAAACTTTGAAAAAGAGATGTAAAATGATTTCAGATGAGGCTTTATTTGCTTTCAGTGGCTGGTGAAATGGCATATAGATTTGTAGTTCCCTATTCAGAGCATCATCCTTCCTTTTCCATAACCCTGCATGAAATCAAGAAGGATTGATTCTGGAGGCATGATTACTGACTGTGAACTAAGTATGCCTCAATGCATTAATGAAATGCCTACAAAACTATGTATTTTTTTAGGAAATTGATTGCCAAAACCAGAGTATTTGAAAATTCAGAACAGGACCTGAATTCTGTAGCTCAAAGCACTTCAGTCTTTGAGACAGTTCTACTTGCTTCAGCCAAAGCCTATCAGTATACTACACCAGAAGCTATCTATATTGCACCTTAAATATTGAGTATATTTCTCTATAGTGAACATTAGAATATGTGAATCTGTGACACCTCAGTCCTTTCCTCAAAGCTATTTCTTTACAAGAGAAATTTCAAAAACAAAATGGTAAAAAACCCAAATACTAAAAAGAGGCTTTCATTTTAGCAACCAAGAGAACTACTTATTTTTTGTAAATGGCTGTAGGCCATTATTTATTTTTTCCCAGCCACATCTGAAGGCACCATTTTCTTTGCTTTAAGAACACTCTTTTCTTAAGGCAAATCCTGGCTAAAAAACTGCTGTTTGCAGTGGTGGCTGAAGGCAGAACTACATAAGAATTCAAGCTAATATTCACTTTTACTGTGCTGCTCTCTGTTGCATGACCTTTTAAAACACTCCCTCTCCTGGTCATCACTACATGGAGACGAGGCCGAAGCACACACAGACTGTGGCTGGCAAATACCTTTAATGCTGTCATGCAAGACCAAAATCAGATTTGCAACCACTATGAATTCAGAGGGCATTATCAGCCTTGCAGAGTTTTTTAATTCTGTTACTTTATTTTAAATTTGGAAAGATGAAAAATTGAAGATTTCTCCTTTTCCATCAGCCAACAGGGCACAGCTGAGGCTCTAAGCAACCAAGCATGCCCCAAGCACGGCTGCTGCTTCCAATACCTGGACCTTCTTTTTGGAGGGGGCAAATCCACCCCAGACAGATCCAGAAGAAGGCAGTGGGATGCAGCAGAGCAGATGCTTGGTGACACCTCATTTTTGGCAGCAAGGTGCTGTGAGTGCACACCCTTCTTGTAGAGTGATGTACTTCCCATGTCTATAATATTTAACACTATCTTTAAAGAAACAGGCTCTTTAAATGATCCTCACTAGTGAAGACAGGGCTTGGAATTAGATGGTCTTTAGCCTCTTTAGCCATTCCGTGATTCCACCATGGAAAAACCAGAGCCTTTTCTTGTGGTTGAATAATAACCAAGATAGATCTAGAAGTTCCAGTGCTTGTAACACTTGATCACCTGATGCCTCTCTCCTGTCCACTGCACAGCGATACCAGCTCCCAATTCAAAGCAAGCATTACCAAGGCTAGAAGCCAACTAAGGACTGAACTCCCTGCCACTGAATAAAACCCATGCAAATCAGTAAAGAAAGGCATAAATCTCTCACTTTGAAAAACGTTACCTTCCCCATAAGTGGAAAATTATGTAAATGATGTTTTCCTGGGACAGATATGAAGAAAAGCATATAGGATTTCAGAGCTATCTCATCACAAGTTCTCTGCCATTCTCTGGTCACTGTACATTAGTAAATCATTATTTAGTGAAACCACCAAGGGAAAATCAGCTGGTCATTCTGACTACAGAATCCCATAAGTCTGTATCATTACAGAAACAGCAGTCCCTGAATCTAATTATTATGAAATGTTATGTACAATTGCCTGCATTGCCAAACATCACAGACAGAAGAGTAACTTAACAGCTTCTCAAAAGCATAAATCTTGCTTGAATATTTCACTCTTTTATATTTCAAATAAATTTTACACATTTAGGTATAAAACTCAGAGAAAATCACAATTGCTAGTAGCTGAAGAAACTAGAGTATGCCAGGTACTACAGCTTATTCTCAAATCTCATGGGATTACTCACAGTGCAACCCTAAATAACTCAAAGGGCCTGTACCTACATTGGAAGGGAAGAACAGTAGGCATAAAGCTACATTCAATTTTGTTTCATAAGAAAATATTGCATCAAGAGAAGGGCTCAGGGGTGGACTCTTGATCTTCTAACACCACACACACATTTCTTTGCAGTTCTCTAGTGGCATGCTGGACTCTGGGAGGAAGGGACCAGATGTTTAAGAACTTGAGAGGTTTTTTGGCCTCCCATCCTTCATGTTTTTGCATTTATTGATCAATCAAAAAGCATGAATGCAGGTGTTGCTCAACAGGATTACAGGAGGAATGACAGAGAAGGTCCACATGGTCTCTGAAATGCCCAAGAAGAGTGGTGAAGGATTCTGCCTCCCTGTCCTGGAAGATAACCTCCTTCTCCATGTTCAATTTAGAGCTTAGCATATTGACAAAACACAAACTACTTTTCCCAATCAGAAAAAACTGAGGACTGCAATGTTAATGAAACAACATCCTGCCACATCAGGAGAACAAGAAGCAGAGTCAAGAAGGCCAGTGACGAACAGCTCTGCAGTCCCAGCTGGCAAGGGCACACTGCTGTGAACACACAGTGCTTTACACAACATTTTTCATGAGTGGGCTTTTGTGGGCATGCTGGGGCCTTAGGGGTCTCATGTTTGAAGGGTTGCCAGGCTCTTCTCATAACCTCTGGCTGCAGATGAGACCTTTGATAGGGGCCGTGTCAGGAACCATTTTTGCTGATCTTTAGGGAAGGGCTACAACGAAGGGTTTTGTTCTTATTGTCACCAATGGGAGGGTCAGCAGGAAAGCCTAAAGAATTACCTTATTTGACCAGTGTAATTTCTTTTTCTATGTCCAAAAGCTGCATGAAAGGATTTCAGCCAAAGGCCCTTGCCAAGCATGCAACATATTAGACATACCTCTGAAACAATCCTCAACTCTCCAAGATGGATTGTTTGTGTTTGAAAACAATAGCCCAGTTAATGACTTCTTTTCTTTTGCTTAGCTGTGCCCTACCATATTTAAGAATGTAATTTTCCTTGCCTAGATCAAACACATCAGCTCTGTGATTTTCAACATATCAATCAAATTGAAAACTGACAAACAGCTATGAAATGGTCCATGATTTTCCACTATTAAATACATTGGTCTGTATTTCATTCAGAAAAAAACAATTCTAGGAAACAATAAAAAGACAAGGTCATGGAAAACAAAGAGCAGGAAGAAAGTAAGTAAAAGGTAATACAGTAAAAGATGAATAATTTACTCTCAAAGAGCCATGTGCTCATTCTGTAAAAGATCATATTGAGTACATAAAACCTGAAGGGTGACAGCATTTCATGGATCTTTGCTTTCATACATTAAAGGCCTTCTGGGGAAAATCGAGTTATCTGAGAGCTGAATAAAGGGATCTCCTTAGACTTCAGCAAATCTTTATCGGGATAAAGCAGTGACTCCTGCAAAGTTAGTTCCATTTTGTGCCAGATTCTTGGGTAAGAAATTTTCTGCCTGGCAACTTACTGCCAGGATCAGAGCTGCTCCTGTCCCCTGGCTGATGTCTGCACCGTGGGGAAGCTTCTTATACACAGATTTTTTTCAGGTCCTTCTCTTTGCATGGAGTACTGTAAAAGTTATTAAAGCCTCTATATGTTTTCTCAAAACTCAGAAGGGTTTTAAGGAATTTAACATACCATTCAACTAGATGCCTTTAAGTTCTTAGAGAAATTATGTAGTATCTGTCCATACAGCTACCACTTTATCAAGGTTACACAGTCTTCATGAAGGGCAGTAGTTACAGGCAACACTCCTGCAATGCCAGTTAGCATTTCCCCTCTATCTATTCATGATTTTCTACAGCAGTATTTCCTCTAGGGCAATTTCTGAGGCTAATCTCGGTCTTCGTAAATTCCTCTTGACTTTTTTTGTAGCATCCAATTATTAGTTTTTACTGTTTCTACACAGTATGTGAGGCTCTTAGGATGCTTTACAAGCTTCTCCAGCTCAAAAGCCTTCAGAACCCCACCAGGCTCCTATGTATATTTTGGAGATGCAGACTGCAGAGTATTGTTCCACGGGAACACATACTTGTTATTGCAATAAAAATTATTAAAATTATTTTTAAAAAGGGATTATTAGCAATTTAAAATCTGAGATAAATGCAGTCTTTTTCCTTTACTTGTGCTTTATTGATTGCTATGAGTGTGCAAGGTAACATACAGAAGTGAAATGTGCAGCTGTCTAAAGCCAAGACTTAGGCTCACGCCCAGTGTTGTCACAGAGCTTGTTTCCTGTGCTGGGCTGTTCCAGCTCTGAAGGGGATGGCCAGGCCATCACCAAACAATGCCCCAAGGATCAGTAAACCAGGCAAACAGACCCAGCCTTTGGACCAGGCCAGCACTCTACTCACACAATATTTTCAACAACCATCTTACAAATGACGGTGCAGGCAAATTGCCCGTCACCCTGAGGGGAATTGGGAAGAGGTCGAATCCCAGAGCCCTCAATCAGTTCTTAGACAGCAACTTCCCTGTAAATGTCAGTGTCTTGGAACAAGAACCAGGTACTGGCTCAAACACAGCAGCATCTGGCCTCGTATTTGTGGTGCCCTGAGAGTTAAAACAAGTGCTAATTAATAACTTCCATTGCTGTTTCCAAATGTTTCCCAAAATAAATACTCTAGTGACTTGTTTCCAAAATGAGAGAAGGACAGCTTACTCAGATGAAAGCGTAATTTAGAATGCTAGTAACAACTAGGCAAATATGAACCTGACGTTTTGCTGCACTGGACATTAACTGTAATGCAGTAATTCTGCTCCATGATCGTTAGTGCTTGTTCCATTTCCCCTATTAGAGATAATAGCAAATACAATACCCTCATTTCCTCATTGCTGATGGCAGCATTGCTGGACTCTCTTGACTGTAACTCGTCTTGAATATGTGTGTTGCAAAAGGAGCTTTGCACTCAGCTTAAAACAGATCTCAAAAAATGTTTTTTGACAGAAGAATTCTGAATCAAGGTACTGATAAATCAGGTTAGTGTGATTATAAATCCCATTCTGTTTTCCTACCAACAATTTAAGTACAATGATAACAGGAAAAAATAGTTTAAAATCTATTTACCACAGACAAGAAAAGCAATCAAATGTAAGCTAGCAAAATCATGAAGCTATGCATTGAAAATGCATTCATTTTCTAAACATATTATCCCATGTATGAAACCATTACTAAATCTTGCTTCAGAAAAAGCACATTCAGAACACAAATGCATTTCTCTCCCAGGCAGTGGTAGCACTTCAATAGGTTTCTTAAACAACAGTTTACCTACTTGCTTATTTGCTCCTGACAGCAAGTTGACAGAAAGATCCCCCGGGGCACACATGAAACCTTTGTTAAAATGTTGTCACCAAACATAAGAGAGGGCCAAGACAATTTCCGATGGAGTCATCTTTGTACATGATGTGTTAAACCACCCTTCTCTTGGAGGATTCACCTTAAGCCTCACAAACAAATTTTGAAGAAATAAATATCTTGTGCCTGGACTACATCAAATGGCAATTATTTTTATTATTGGAAAAAAACCCCCAACAACAACAAGTCTGAGGATGGATACTGTTATTTTTTCCTACAAGTCATTAAGTTGTATGCCATGTCCATGGCAATGCTGCCAGTTCAGGGAAGAATTTACATAACTGACCAGCAAAACACATCTTGATATTAATACAGCCATCAGTGCTGCCTGCCTTCACTGACTGCAATTATAAGATACAATGCAAGCCAACAAAACACTCTCCCCTTATTTCATTCCTCCTCTCTGTCTGACACTCTGCCTTGATACATACTGTTATTATGCATATGAGGCATGTTTTATTACTGAAGTCCTCTTTAGAAATATTGTTGGGACCTCTTTATTCTGCAGTCTAATACAACTGCTATTAAAGTGGTTGGTTGTACTCTTACAAGAGACTACAAGCAAAATCGCATAATGCATCTCATTTTGGAGACAAACCTCCCTATTTCTCCTCATGCTGTGATTTGCCTACATAAAACTAATTATAATTTTATAAATGTAAATTCTTAAAAATAGTAACAATATAATTATACATGTTCTCTCTTCCCTTACTGTGAATTCAAGTGGATTGTAAAACCCTTTGCAGTAATCTGTCCCTATAACATTATCCCTTTCAGATACTGTCTCTTATCTTTCTTCATAACAAGACTTCACAAGGAGTTCAGAATACCTGCCAGTTATCCAAACTTTGTTAAATTAGTTAGTAAAACCAGTGTATCTGCTGTGACATTCCTTGTATTATTCTGTGTATCAAAGAAATGTTGCTTTAGGGCGTTTTGAAAGTCACTTCCCTTACATACCCTTCTTCAGGCCAGGCATTTGTGTATACCTGAAGTACATTTATTGTATGTGTAGTTAGTAATCATTATGAATACTTCATGTTGAGTTTAATAAAGAAAGTATATTATATAATTTTGTCATGTCCACAATACTACCTTAATAAAAGCGGATAAAACTGACACTATGGAGGCTTATATATTAGAATATATTCTTAAGGGCATCTGTTTCATCTACAGACAATCATATGAAAGTTAGAAGTTACCTGGGTACTAGAGAAGCTACTTTGAAGCTAAAAACAGTGCAATAAAAAAGAAAGCAATTCTGCTGTGTCACCTTTTTAATTGAGTGAGACAGTCAAAAACTTAGCACATGTTAAAATAGGTGCATGCAGGGCAGAGAAGAAATTTGGCATGTTGCATGTGACAGACAAAAAAGGCAGGCAGCCCTTTGATAAACCACTTTTGGGTACAGACAGCACCAATGGGAAGCAGAGGCAGCTGCATGGGCTGCAAAACTGGCCAGCAGGTCTCAAGTGGAACCTCCTGCTCTCCTTCTCCTCTGCCTCCAACTGCCTTTAGAATAATTAGGACTTCACAAGATAATATGCATGACACCAATTTTCACATGCTTTGCCTAAAGTATATAACTGTGCAAATATACAGTTTTGTCCATGTGTACAGAGCAATCACTTGGGGGAAGTGAAGGTTGTTATCATTTTCTAGGTGAGAAAGATGTACAAAGTTTCAAGTTCTGTATTAAATATTACTTTCAGAAGACATAATATCTTTCAATTAAGCAAAAAAAAAGGTCAAAGAATAGAAATAATTTCAAAGTTTTAATAGATGACAGAAATCAATTTGTAATTAGAGCTTTGCATCTACTTTGCTAAATTTATTTGTATAAACAACAGATGTTCTCAGTGTAATTTTAAAATTCTCTCACAGTCATGTGCAGCACGCTTGCATATCAGGTACATATGCAAATCTCTTATTCACTTAAGCTTGATTCCAGACAGGCCTTTAACTGGAAATGGATGAAAGCATATATCTGGTGTCTGAAAAATACAGGGCTTCACATGCACAGTTTGTGTGACACCTATTGCCATAAGCAATGCAGTTGTCCTTAACATGAAATTTTTGACATTAGCAGTTGGTGGGCAAAGACATCTCACAAAACCTCAGCTCCTTAGGTGTGCTGCTAGGAGTGATCACAGCTGAAGATGCTACAGGCAGTAGTGAAATCTGACAAATGAGCGCACAAACATCACTGCAGCTAATATTCAGGTGGCGTATCTTCAGCTTTAGATCTAAATAGCTTCAAAACTTTTGGCATCTAACCTAATTATTACAATGAATGCAATTTGAAAAAGCCTTTCCCCTGGTGTTTATCTGGAACAGGGCAGGACAGGAACCAACAGTGCTATGAAATTACTATTGCTCCTTGGATGGAAAGCACTCTACAGTGCCAACATCACAGCTGCAGAACAGCAACCCTGTATGTCAGGCTGGGTATGACTGGTCACACAGAAGAATAGGTTTTCCTCTTTATCCTTCTCAACATGCCAAGACAAAATATTGCCTCATCGCAAAGTGTGTTTTGTCTTGTTTTGGTTATGTTTTACTGTTCAAGTTGACAGAAGACCAGAAGACAGCTTCACTTGGAACAGGTTCCTCTTCTTTTCCTGTGGTCCAGAGAAGAGCAAAGATTTTTTATCTTCCTGTCCTTCTCTTGACAATAGATGGATTAGCCGAAATACCGACAACTAACACTAACAGTTGCTCTGAAGCAGCCCAGAAACATGTAGTTTTATACATACTCTGATTTTCCTTCACAGACCAGTTTCAGGTAACTAGATGGACGGCTAAGGAGCAGACTGAACAAAGTTTTGTGACAAGAAATGCACTGGAGAGCAAAGACTGCTGCTGGTAAATTATGCTATCAGGAGTTTTCTGAGAGGAAACGAACTGAAAAAGACGAAGACCATGATACAAAAAGCTGGCCAGGAGACTGGGTGTCCATTACAGCCTCAGTCAAGTGTTCACGAATCCATAATCACATTTGGTGCCCTCCACCTGCAATTCATTTGAGATGAATGAAGTGCAGAACTGCCCAACACATTATATGGAAAAGTATAATACAAACAAAAGCCAACAACAAAAATATAGGGAAGAATATGGCAGGCAATATAGTATACAAACACAGTCATTTTTCCAGGATATTCTAACTGATAATCTTATAAGGAAAAGGTATAATAAAGACTTTGTTTTTCATACACCAATAAGGGAGCCAAACACTCCAAGAACTACTTTATTACAAAAATCAAAATGACCAGGACAGCTTTTAAATGGTTTGAGCCACTGGCACTGACTGCCCTGAACTGCTCCCAGCTCAGGGACACAGGTATCCACACCACATTTCCCTGAAGGTTCAGGTTCAGTTTCTGTGAGTAATCCTTACCTCTCAGGCAAGCTTAAGGTTAACAGTGCTCCACACGATCTCAGTGATGGGAGATAGCTCAAGAATTAGCACCAAGAAAGCAAACTGATTCAGTGCCTAGGTTTTCTATGCTGTGCTTTTCCCTGTGTGGATTGCCATAAAAGCAATTCAGAATTTCTCCTGCATATTGACAACCATTCTTCTTCTAAGAAAGAGAAGAAAGAAGTGCCCCCAAATATATTTCCCCAATTAATTGTAAATGGTGCTTTTAACAGCAGATAGCTGCTGTGCCTCTTTTGAACTCAGTGTTCAACTACCTCTGCTTCCAAAATGTTACCTCGCAAATTTCCCAAAGTGAAGAGTATGGGAGAGCACAGATGTTAAGTCTGAAATCAACAGTATCTGTAGTTTTCCTCCCGTTCCTGTAAGTGTGTAAGAAGAGGAATGGCAAAAGTGGACCATGCTGTAAGGGAACACAATACATCATGATCCTTAGCACAGAATTGCAGCTGGAACAGCAAATTCCTTCTTGTCTTACAGTATCAAGCACTGGTCCTCTTAATAACAACCAAAAAAGACACTGAATCAGGCCTAAACCTAAAAGTTACTGAAATACCACTTTCAAGCAAACATACTGAAAATTTGACCAAAAAAAAGTTTACATTTCCCTTTCTTTCCCCATCAGAAAAGCAGAGATTGCTGGACAGCTTTAGATCAGAACAACTGCTCTTTCCTAACCACATCCTTATGATAACAACATTTATGCCAGGAACAGACTTAGAAAACCACTCCCTACTGCCAGCAGGAGAATGAAAACCACTCAGGATTCATCAGGGAATGGGAGAAATCTGAAGGCACGAATGCCTCCTATGTTGAAATGCAAATCTTTTACAAAATCTTCTGAAGAGAGGAAGTAAATGTACTTCAATATATACAACCATGCATAGCATTCATCCTCTTACATACCGTACTCCAAAATTTACTTATTATTTTAAACAGGTCTTTATCTTAGGCATTCCTCCCATTCTCTTCATCTTCTATAGAACTGAGCTCTGTGTTTCTTTCCAATTTGTCTACTTATTCTTCTTAACAGTGTGCTTTTTTAGGCCTTGCTAAGTATATGTTGGTGATGTAACACATTTGCCGTGTTAAAAATGTCAGAATTCTGTGACACACCCTGACAAAGTTCACCTTATAGATGGTGGCTAAAACTAAAATCCATGGGTCGCCTCTATCTCCAGCAACCACTAACTCAATGACTGTATAGAAAACATGAAACCTCTTCATAATCTTTATCTATTGTACACTTTTCTTTGAATGCCAGAACCCCCAAATAGATTCTCTTGAGTCTCAGCCTGTCTTTGGAAGCCTGATTACCTCATCTGGCCTATGCTCTAATTGTCAGACACACCAGCGCCTCAGGGTCTGTAAAATGTACTTGCAAGCTTCACATTCATAGCGAGTTCTTACCTACTAACAAACAGCTCATTATCTGACAGATCAAAACTCACTGAAATGAATAGAAATCTTTAATCTGGGTTTTCTCTCTCAAACCTGCAAGTTGATNTTTAACCCTCAAGAAGAAAGCTATCATTTTGACACTAATGTAGAGTAGGAAAGAAGGAACAGTGGCAAAGAATTTGAAAGCACACTCAAAAATCAATGTAATTTTCTTAAGTCTGACCAGCTAAAAGACAGATGTCTCTTACAGAAATGTGCAATAGCTGTTTTGAGAGCAGTATTTCATTGATTGCTTGAATACCACATCAACAACTCATTCTGCAAGACAACCAGTGAAGATATGGTCTCAGGACATCTGCATGCAGAAAATAATTACCAAAAAAAAAAAAAAAAAAGGAAAACCACCCCAAACCCCAAAAAAAAAAAAACCCCAAAAAAAAAACTAACACCAAAAAAAACAAAAAAAAAGCCCNAGCCTGATTACCTCATCTGGCCTATGCTCTAATTGTCAGACACACCAGCGCCTCAGGGTCTGTAAAATGTACTTGCAAGCTTCACATTCATAGCGAGTTCTTACCTACTAACAAACAGCTCATTATCTGACAGATCAAAACTCACTGAAATGAATAGAAATCTTTAATCTGGGTTTTCTCTCTCAAACCTGCAAGTTGATTAACTGCCCTCAGGCTTTGCAATCGCAGCTGATAACTCAGCGTGCTCCCTGTGAATTTGAGAGGATAAGGAACTGAATAGAAGTGCAGCCATACAATGAAGTTTGAAACGGTAGAAAATTTAAATAAGATAATAGAAACAGAGGGGGTCCCCACATACAACTTCAGGAAAATGTTCCTATCTAGACAGGATAATGGCCAGTCATAAGAAAACAAACTATTATAAAATGTGATGGGAAATTAAGAGACTGTTGGATGAG
>VWZG01006812.1:24052-37786 GCA_013396735.1 Grallaria varia
ACGTAATTTCTTGGCCTTATTTCTAGAAGTTTGTTTGGTTTGGGGTTTTTTTTGGTGTTTGTTGGGTTTGTTTGTTTTAGGTTTTGGTTTTGATTTGGCAGCCCTTTAGCTATCATTGCATATGCACTGCTTCAACACCTTTGGGGTTTTTTTGTACCTTCAGCCCCTCCTCTGCTTTGGTCATCTGCTTAAACCATTAGGGAGAGCTTTACTGGAAGTTATCACCACAAGGGTAAAACAAACCAAAGCTTACTCATTGAGACATTATGTTAGGCTTTCAGCCTGAAGTATATGAAAGAGGTTACAAAAAAACATAAATTACACAATAAAATAGTATATTATACTTGAAGAAAGATTCCTCTTTAGCTATTTCAGGCTGAATTATCCCCTTCTATTAGATTAAGTGGTGAGACCTCAGCCACAGTGATGCTTTTGCTTAGTTCTTTTTTCCCCCTAAGTATACTGGGTTTGCTTCCTCCTCCTTTTTCATTCAAATAAAGTATCCAGTGTCAGCCAGACATATCTGTCTGTAGCATCCATCCTGCCCATGCATTGAGTCCAATGACCTTGTGCACCTGACTTCAGAAGCGCATGAGGCAGATTTTAAGGTTTCAACAGGATTTGGAATTCTCTGATTTTCCCACACATGTGACTAAGATCAGAGAAATACAAAGCAATGCAGTTACAACTCAATTTACATTTCTCCCTCAATCCAATAAATTTCTCATTTCACAGTATGGTAATACAGTCTTTCTTCTATCTTTTTTCAAACTAGGGGAATTTTCCTCTATTCAACAAAACCAAAGAAAAGATGAGGTCCCGAGCTTTCTGCCAATGCCCAACCAACGCAGAAAGGAAAACCACTAATTACCTGACCACTGGAAATAAGAGAGAGATCAAAGAGATGCTCAAGACTGCCCTCCTGATCTCAAGAGGAGCTCACAATGACTTAAGACAGCATACGGTAAAGACACAACATGCTCTCATTATTTACATTAAATACACAGCAAAAGAATTGCGCAGACACCGTAGATGAAGCCTTTGTATATTTACATTTTAAAGTAAGTAAATGTAATGAAGTGTGAATCCATATTTCAGGAGAGAAATAAAAAGCAGCTGTAGAATCATTGTGCAATGCACTTGACCCATCCTCTACTGTTACATGTGAATATCATGCACTGGCAGGCCAGTTACAGTTTATGTCACTTGCAGTTAACTTCCCATTTTCCAGAAGTCTATAATTCAGACTTACCAAGAATAGAAATCTAATTCTTAATTAATAATCTAGCAAACAGAAAACTTAATCTTCTGTAACAGCAATCAATGAAAATAGACATATTCCTTTCTAAAGATGAAAATTTATTTCTAAGGGCACTCTGCTTAGAACTAAAACATGGCTATTATGCAATAAGGAAGAGTACTGAAAGAAGATTATCATGTAGTTTAGGTAATGTAGTATTGCTGGGGAATCTTTTGCATACCTATTTTTTGCATCCTCCCTGCAAAAGTTTACATAAGACAAATGGTAGGTGTGCCAGTTTGCTTTTTTTACAACAACACTCCTACCTGAGACCAATGACGCTTCTTTGCAAGGATTTTTCAATTTTAGCCTGCAGATTAACAATGACTCATTGCCCCTTTTTTTCCATAATGGGAAGGAAACTTGCAGAAATGTCTTATTTCGTTATTATTGAAGAAAACCCAACTATTTATAGCTAGTTTGGAGAATGATTTTTAAGAAAACCATGGCTGATGGAAGATTAAAACTTTGCTGAGGGTACAGAAAGATAGGAACAGCAATAATAAGGAACTAATTAGATACTCTCTTTGATATGCAAATGTAAGAGGCAGGTAGGCCAAAAGAGTGCTTGAGAGAAAAACTGTGAGGAAAACAGCTGGGAATCCAGAATTACTTAAAGTCAAAAAAAAAAAAAAAAAAAAAAGGGTTGGAAAAATACGAAATCTGGAGCCCGAAGCATCCAGGAAATTCAAGAGAGAACTTCAAAATGAAGACATTCCAGATCAGGCAAAAATACATTGCTGGTTTGTATAGAATCACTTTTTCATTCATGCTTGTGTGCACGCATTTATTGAAATATGTTGATTCAGTTGTTTACCCTTGCACATGGCAAGATACACATTTAACAGAATAACCACTGATTGACATCAAGATAAAGGTCTCCTAAAACATCACCTGCTTTAATCGTGTCTTTCCAAGCACACATCAACATATTTGAGACAAATCTCCCTCCTTCTATACAGGAAAGTACTTCCCAAGGGGCCCTCCTCACTGCCCCTTCCCACTCCCAGCAGAGACGGGGATCCCCCTGGGAACAGCCACAATGCCTGCAGTGCTGAGATGCACCTCTGCAGGGTGTAGTCACCCCACAGAAACCACCCCACTGTGCCCCCACAACCCAGAGCCTGCGGCTGCACCACCAAAACAATTACAATGCTCTCTCAGCTGGTGTTGATGCTCAGAGGTGGAAAAGCCTTGTCAGGTAATGGAGCTATAAGAAGTTTAGTAGTGAGCAAAACCACCCTTAAATCATCACACTGCCCAGCAAGCCTGTGGAAATGGTGTAATGTGTTCCTTGTGATGCATGCTCTCCTATACACAGTGGGTAGCTGAAATTTTGGCAGCTTTCATGCAATCATCAAACACATGTATGTGTTCAAGTGTTTCATAATTTGCAGTAATCCTTGCCAACTTCCAACCAGCGTTTCTAGAATTTCTGTTCCCTGTGAGCACTCCAAGTTTCCTTGCAGTATAAATTCTTTAGTTTTGCAGATGGTTTTCAGTGTAGCTTCTCTACCACTGAACTGCAGCTCCTGCTATGCTGCTTATAATGTTTCCATTTCACACAACTACATCAGAACCTACACCAATAGACACCTGAGTTCTTACCAATGTTCACCATACCTCTGCAACATGCAGCACAATGTGGGAAGACCATGTAATGGATTTCACTCCTTTTAGGACACTCTTCTTAGGACTTGGTACTATGCTTTAATTCACTGTAATTGTACAAAGTTACTGAAAGCAGCGGGATATCCCAGTAAAGGGAGGTAAGTAGTGACCGCACTTGCCTTGCAGAAACTTTATTACTGGTAGGAAGACAAAAAAAGGAAGAGTGCAGTCCTGCTAAACTTGACCCATAGGATCTGAAAATCAATGAGGAAAGAGATGGGAATCCCAACATGTCTTTTTAGAATCAATTTTCAGAGCAATATTAAAATTTCATTGACAGTTTTACTGTTGACTAGAATACATGTGTCTGGGGGCTAAAGACAAGCAAGTCAGGCAAGGGGAAACAATATCCTACAGGAACAAACAAGTGAACATTTCATCAGAGAAGGAAAGGACTAGGTTTTGGATGTGATTTTTCAATGACTAACGACACAGAGGCATGGCTCTTTCCCAGCCCAGCAGGAGAAACAGCACTTGCACAGATGCAGTGGTAAAAAAGAGGAATCAAAGCAACCCAGCAGCCCACTTTGAGCAAGGAGAGGACTCATCCAGTGCCAGAGGATGCTAGACTGGGATAGTAACTCATGGCACACACCTCTCTGTGCAAGATTGCCAATACCTTAAATTCTCAGTCAGCACTTGCTGCTGCCGCAGCAGTGAGACCGCTCAGCTAAGACTGGGGAAGGGTGTTCATCCTTCCCCAGCCAGCACAGCCCACACAACCACTCCATGCCTTGTGCTGGAGCAGCTCCTGAAACTTGAAACTGCGAGCTCCAGGGGATGGAAAAAAACAAGACAGCGGAGGAGCCAAATGGCACAAGAAATGGGTACTTTTACAAGTTCCCTGACTCTGAAATCAAAGTATCTTTCTCTTTTATTTTTTTCGGGTATCAGAATCCAGGGCAATTTCAAACACAAGCTGTTCTCACAAATCCTAGCGATCAAGAAAATTTGAAATCTTACCACTTTAACAAAATTACTTTTTCCTCCTCCATGTTCTACATTCACTAGTTCTCCTATTCTTAGCTTTTCTTCTCTGCTTCCCTCCCACACAGGCCACGCAACCCACCCTCCAATTTTGCCTGAAATGTGAGCAGGTGAAGTTTGTTTCTTGCTTCCTTTACCTCAGATTGGTACGTGTACTTAGTTTTATGCTAATTAACCTAATCAGTTACTCTGAAATTTGCAATATTTAGCCATCATTTTATATTACTGCTGTAAATACTATTTCCTCACAATGTGGAGCTGGTAGCACTTGGGTATTAGCTGAATTTAGAAACATATCATGTGGCTTGCAAAAGTCCTGCTAAATCTACTTATCCATTAAAGACAGTAAATTTTTATTACTTTACCAGTTTCCAACACTGTTTCCCTTACTTTAATGTCTGTATTTTCTTTTTTGACTACTCTTTATAAATAGTGGCATATTTAAAAAAGCCATCACTGTTTTTAGGGTTATTTTCACTCTGCCTCTAGCTGGCTTTTACCCAAAACCCTTGCAGCAGCCCTTTGCTGTGGGCTGTATTGTGTTACATCATGCTTCCTGTTTAATATCTTTATTGATGATCTGGATGAGGGGATTGAATCCACCATCATCATCAAATTTGCAGATGACACTGAGTTGGAGGGGAGTGTTGATCAGCTGTAGGGAAGGAGGGCTCTGCAGAGGGACCTGGACAGGCTGGATAGATGGGATGAATCCAGTGGGTTGAGGCTCAGCAAGGCCAAGTGCCGGGAACTGCACACGGGCCACAGCAATCGTCTGTGGCACCAGAGGGTGGGACAGAGTGGCTGAACAGGACAAGGCAGAAAGGGATCTGGTGGTTCTGATGGACAGCAGCTGAACATTAGCCAGGAGTACCCAGGTGGCCAAGGCCAATGGCATCCTGGCCCATGTCAGCAATAGTGTGGCCAGCAGGACCAGGGAAATGATCTTTCCCTTGGACTGGGCACTTGTGAGGCCACACCTCGAGCGCTGTGTCGAGTTCTGGGCCCCTGAGTTCAGGAAAGATATTGAGGTGCTGGAGCGGGTCCAGAGAAGGGCAACGAGGCTGCTGAAGGGGCTGGAGCACAAGTGCTGTAGGGAGAGGCTGAGGGAGCTGGGGCTGAACAGTCAGGACAAGAGGAGGCTCAGGGCTGACCTCGTCACCCTCTACAACTCCCTGACAGGAGGTCATGGCCTGCTGGGGATCGGTCTCTTCTTCCAGGCAACCAGCAACAGGACCAGAGGGCATGGGCTTAAGCTCTGCCAGGAGAGGTTTAGGTTGGACACTAGGAAGAAGCTCTGCATGGAGAGAGTGACTGGGCATTGGAATGGCCTGCCCAGGGAGGTGGTGGATTCACCATCCCTGGAGGTATTTAAGAAAAGACTGGACGTGGCACTCAGCGCCATGGGCTAGTTGACAAGGTNACAGTCAGGACAAGAGGAGGCTCAGGGCTGACCTCGTCACCCTCTACAACTCCCTGACAGGAGGTCATGGCCTGCTGGGGATCGGTCTCTTCTTCCAGGCAACCAGCAACAGGACCAGAGGGCATGGGCTTAAGCTCTGCCAGGAGAGGTTTAGGTTGGACACTAGGAAGAAGCTCTGCATGGAGAGAGTGACTGGGCATTGGAATGGCCTGCCCAGGGAGGTGGTGGATTCACCATCCCTGGAGGTATTTAAGAAAAGACTGGACGTGGCACTCAGCGCCATGGGCTAGTTGACAAGGTGGTGTTGGGTCATAAGTTAGACTTGATAATTTCAGAGGTTTTTTCCAACATAATTGATTCTGTGAGTCTATGTACAGACTCAGGCCAGACACAGGCTCATATGAATAAAAGTTCTGTTGCAATGACCGTATGTGCTAGCAAATGAAAAGATTGTTTGGCTCCATATAATACATGTTAATTTATCTAAAATGTTTTGGTTGTCATGGAGATTGTCTCTGACCTATTCACTTAATTCTTATGTAAATTCTTGTATTCAATTAAAATGAAATCAGAAAATTTCTACAGGTTAAAGTTATACAGAAAACTAGCAGGCACAGGAAAACAAAATTACATCATTCTATTCAATAGCAAAATGGCTTCCACAAGGGACACTTTCTCAATGAATGATTCCCAGATCTATAGGCTCATGTCTGAACTGCAGTGATTCTAATTCCTTGTTGTTCTGATGCATCTGTGTAGTGAAAAATAAGGTTTTCCTCTTAAATATTTTAGTATTTTCCATACTACTGAATTGAAAAATAATAAATACTTTCAAAAGTAGCTCTTTTTCAGTTTGCTGATTCTCCCTTATTCTACAACCATTTTCATATTCCAGAGCAGACTAGCTTTTACTGTCCCTAAAGACAAACTACCTGCCCATGATCTGAAGAAGGATAATGGAAAATACAGACCTGGGTTTGGATCTGTCTCCAAGTTAAACAAACTACAAGTTTTTCTTCAATCCTGTATTTAGAAATTAAATGCAGCACTGAAGTCATCATTCAGGAAAACTCTTTTCTCTCCATTACAAAAGGCACTTTCTGATAAATGTGACATGCAGGAGAATTTAGAGAAAGTCTATCTATTTCTTATATCTCATACTAGGGGTTTTTTTCCTCTTTTTAACTTTCTAATTCCAACTCAGCATTTTTATAGTACCCACTGAATTAGACAAGTTGATCTTTCAGGAGCTTAATCTCAGAAGAAATTTTAAAAAATAACAGTCCTAGTTTCTAGAGGTTGTGAAGCCACAGTGCTAATGAAGTGGCCACTCAAGCTCCTCTCCCAAACAAAAATTTCTGTGTAACTGGCTGTGTGAGGAAATGCAACAAACTGAATTACTGCAGCAAATCCCAGCTCCTGACTGGTGAACGATGAGAGGGGGCAAAGAGGAGGAAAGCCTGAAAGAAAGGCAATGGCCTGGGGAGGGGAAGAGAGCAGTGCTGAAGGCACGGATGAAGCTGCCCTGCCAACAACTGCTGAGGCTTTCATTGGATTTCTTTGTCTAGCTAAGGGCACCATGATATGAGAAAGATGTGGGAATGTGGAGGAAGTTCAAGAGACAGAAATGGACCCATAGAAAACATAACTGGGGACAAAAACTGCAGGGGCTGAGAAAATGCAGTCTTTGCAGTTGCTCACTCTATGAGAGTTTGCTATAAAGTTTGCTTTAAAGAAGAAAGTAATCACCTTCTCTCTCCCTGCTGGCAACAAGGCAAAAAAATATTGGTCAAATTTGCAGAAAGGAAGTATTTCCTGGTATTGAGGGTGAATCTGATCTGAACAGTCACTGGAATAGCTCAAATAAGATTACAGAGGTGTTTAAGAAACAAAACGCAAAGGATACTCAAGGATGTTTGAAAGACACTGCATGAGCTCGGGTGACCCACCTACTTGCTCCATCCCTCCATGCCAAATCAGCACAGTTGTAGCTGCCCTGATGTTTTAAATATCACCTATTTCCCGGTAAAACAACTCACCACCAAATTCTGAAACTGGGCACAGCTTGCAAAACACAGATTGCATTTATTTTCCTCTATGTCACAATTCTCAAGAGCAATGACCTAATTCAGTTATTCAGCTCAGAATTTTTTCAGGTTCACCCCCTCCAGTCCTCCTTTGGTGGCTCTGGCCTCTTTTACAGTGCATGGATCTGTGATACATTCTAAATTTCAACATTGAACTGAGAACTACACTGTCTAAAAAGGATGTGCTTGTCACATTTTCACCAAAAAATCATGTCCATTATCATTTAGGACAAGCATTTCAGTCCTCTGAGTAGTCAGGATAACTTTACTTCCTAAAATATTTCGACTTCCCTTTACACTCTAGTCATAATGTACACAGAGAAAAAGTCAACTAAACCCAAAATGTACTCACATTCTAAGTGAGTTAATAATTTCAGGAGAGGCGTTGAATCAAGGCATGTCATTAGCACTTGGGTCAGTCAGGGACTGTATACCTGCGCGTGTGTGTATATATATATGTAGGGTACAGCTACATAGGCTGTAGGTACATATACCTTGCCACCTGCACAGAGCTGTTTAAACCTCTCTGCATTTCAAACAAAAAATAAGGTTAAATATGTTAATAATTAAGGAATACAGCTAACCCTCCATTAACCTTCTATGTAATTTAACAGGTGTATCCTTCCTAGTTTGTCTGGCATGCAGACTATGTGTATCTATATTGCAGTGGTGAGGCTGTGGCAGAAAACCAAGAATATGTATGTCAGAGCTGCTGTGATCACAAGAACTCGAACTATTAACAACACCTAATAAACTGAAGAGCTTCACAGGCAACTCACAAAAGTTGTGTCCAATTCACAAAAGGCTTTCCCAGGTCCCGGAGTGACAGAAAATTAAGCACTGAACACACACAGAAAAAATGTGTAAAGGCATTATTACAACTCTGTACAGGAAGAACATACCAAATTACATTGGAAAGACTGCAAATGAGCATTAATGCATGTCTTTATTCTTAAATTACTGGGGTTTATCATTCCTGAAGCTGAATTCTAGAGAAACTAAATTAGCTACTATGACATCAAGGAGCACTTTTACCAGAGGGAGTTTGTGTTCTGCCATCTGATTTCCAAGAATAGGGCATAATTGGTGTAGTCAAGTCATCAACCTCTTTTTAATGTTGCCAGTCCTGAGTGAGTGGACTGTAACAAATATGGTCATATGGAACAGGGAGACCAAAGGACTTCTCTGACCCCTGTTCAGAAGACAGACCACCACCACATTAATGAGATCAAAGCACTGAAGCAAATAAAAGATTCTCTTCTGACACTAACTTATAAAAGACTCCCATTTTAGTGGCTGATTGATTCCTTTACTCTTTTTGATGTCCTTTAGCAATTTTAATTTACAAAAGCACAAACAAAAAGGTACCTGAAGCCTGAGAAGGGTTCACTAAATTTTGTCCATAAGAGGCAATCATTCCCACATCTCTTAGAAAGGCAAGTTCTTTAGAAAAATTATCATTTTTGTTAATGTATACTCCATAAAAGAAGAAAGTATCAGCTTGGACCTATATTTCAGAGGAAATTACACGAAATTTGAAATGAAAGTGAGACAAGAGACTGTCAGCTATAAGTGCTATTTTTAGGCATTATTTGGTGCACTTAATAATAAGATGAAAGAAGAAACAGAAGAGTCTGTGGTCAAGATGCCAAAGTATCATCAAGGAGAATTTATGGATTGACACTATTATTTGAAGCAGAAAAAAGAAAGACTCTAACAAAAACTATGCTTAGCAATCTGCAGGTATTCTGAATAAAATGAAGTTAAAGTAGAGTTGATTTTTTTTGCTGAAATTAATACTTGAAAAAGTGATTCAGGTGAAAGGCAATATATATTAATAAAATCTAAATAGAAAAGTCCAACTTCAAGAAAAATTAGTCCATAAAAGACAGAGATCAAATTCATAGCTCTGCAACACCTATTACTGCCTGTAACAGTACAAAAGTTAATTGTTAGAAGCAAAGCCAAATCAACAAAGGGAGCAAAAATCTAATGAAATACACCATGTGATAGAAAAGAAAGCTCAAGTTAACAGTACCAAGAAATTATATTTAAGTAAGAAATGATGGAGAGACAGAGGACAAAAGGAAGAGGCAAGAGAAAATTATAACTTAATCAAGTTTAAGAAGTGTAGTGGAAACACAGTCCTTTAAAGACTGTTCAAATGTTAGAGTGATCACTCTTCTGAGCACTTGAACAGCTGTGCTGATTTGGAATTTTGTTTTTTCAGCCAGCTCCTGCCCCAGTGAGGAGGGTCGTGACAGCAGCCTGTCCCCAGTGCTGTGGCAACACGAAGAACATGACTGTTGGGACACTCAGGACCTTACCAGAGGGACTCTGCCAAAATGCTGCCAGTTTAAATGCGCTTCCACCCTGCATGTTTGTCCTAAAGATGCAGAAATGAAAGAGAAGGGCCAAGCATATATCAGTCATATGTCTCAGCACTAGGTTGGAGATGCAGCATCTGTAAAGAACTTTAATATCAGTTAATTTAGACCTGCTGCAGTTTTCTCTCTGTCTTGGTCAATTCCCCCACTTGTGTGCCACCCTCTTTGTTGCTCTTTTCCACAAGCTCTTTGTCATTCCTCACTTATGGGTTGCCAAAACTGTCATGTAAACAGGCAATAAATATTCTAATTTACACAAACTTCACCGATTTAGTTTAGAGTTATATTTACAGTTTTTGGGGTGACATGTCAGGGTATGACTTACAGTGTGATTTATGAAGCCTGGGAAGGAGTTCTCTTTTCAAAAACACAAACAAAACCAATCTGATTTCAGCTGTATTAACTCAGATGTGTAACTGATACGTTGGTCTGAATTTATCTCATTTTGGGTAACACAATTGAAAAATTGTCATAATGAGAGTTCATTTTAGCAATAACATGAATGGTTTGTCAGTAATGTTAAATATGGTGAAGGAAGTGAATAAATTCATTACCCAGAACCTTTGTTTTAAGACTGGCACGAAACCAATGGCACGTCAATAATGCTAATAGGATTCTAGAAAACTAATCGGATCTGGGGTATTTATAAAATCATCTTCATGATAAGGGGGATGCTTACATGAAAGAATTTACTTATCTGCAGCTCAAACAGTATTCAATGGCAGAATGGACAATTCTGGGATGGCAGAAAACCAGAGCAATAAAATAGTTGACATAAAAGTACCAGCACTTTACAAGAATTAGCAGAACAGCAATGAGGATGTTCACAGAAAGGACAGCAGAAGTGTTTGTGTCATGCAAGCACAGAGGAAAAGAGTGCACAAAGCCTCTCTGTCAGTCAGGACATCTCCTTCAAGAATGACAAAAGGATGTAAGGACTGAAAAGCATGAGAGGAGAATCTGCCCTACAGCAGAAAGGTAAATTTGCCCTCACTAAAATTCAGAGGGCAGCCATTGTATAGCACAATGCAAGTGTTAATCCTTCAGCCCAGCTGAGAAAGGGTGTGATGTTCAATTGGACCCACTAGTGCAAAACATCTTGGCTGCATATATATGTTTAATTAGTTTAAGGTTGAAGAGTGAAGTAATACTTCTATTGCCTAAGAGCTGACAATGATTTTTTATGGTTTCTTTTTTCACTGGTTGTTTTGGCTTTGGTTTTTTGTTTTTTGGTTTTTTTTTTCTGAATCACAAATCAGAGAGGTCTGTTTTGACAAAGTTCCAGTTGTGTTGTACATGGAGTAAAGGAGGATGCTGAGTTCAGACCTCCACAGTATTGGTGCTCATTAGTAGCATCACAAGGGGGCACCACAATTCAACTAAGCAACTAAATGACTTTGCTTCGTGTCAAAGTGTCAGACAGCTCATCCTAGCAGTCCAAACCACTGGATCAGGCATTCAATTTTTTCGAAAAGATCAATCTGACAGTTCAAATCTGAAAGTCACTGCTGAGTACAGATCACAGAATGCTGAAAATGTCATAATATTAAATCCTGGTTCCATTAAATAATGCAATTCCCCATCCTGGATACCATGAAAACTTTTCAGCTCTACCATCTGAGCTTGCTGCTCAGGAAACAACCATTTCACTGGCATATTTATGTTTTCCCTTTGCAAAATCTTTACATGAAAAGCTCCTGTAGAGTATCCAGCCTTCTTGAGAATAACCTCATCTGAACCCATGTGGATATATAAAGGGCTACATGAAAGGCAAGGCATTTTGACCAGAGTACTCTCCAGCTCAGGACTGAGCCCTCCCTTGTTGTTTAACTTGCAGCACATCTCTTCTCACTGCTCTGGCTGAGTATTGGGAGAGTATGCACCTTCCTTTAGTCGAACTAAAGATGTCACTGAACAGTTGCTTTAGTTTAGTCATTGTTCACAAACAGTTCCTTTCAACGTCAAAGCTAAGACCATGGTAGAAAAAAACGATAAACAAACTGTATATGATTCTGCTTTTTCAAATCAAAGGTACTTTCAGTCCTCTCAAATTCCAAACTTAAAATACAAAAGAAGAAAAATCAAATAACCTGTCCTTACATAAGATGGAAATCATCACTGCCAGTGAGTTAATTAATTTACTCAAGCCAGTATCAAATGTTTTTTCATATTGTCTCTTGCTCTAAAAAACTGAATCCCTACCAATAAAATATCATTATAGAATTACTTCACTTCGTACATATGCAACTACTCCATGAGTATGTGCAGCCTCATGAGTAAAACCTTCAGAACTCAAAAGCTCTCTTGCAGAACCTTTGTAGTGAAACCAGAGATTTTATAAACACAATGAATACCAAAGAGAATTTCTTTCTTGTTAGTCTGCTTACCAAATTTTGTTTGATATTACAGTATCTTCCTGGCATGCTGATTGCCACCTAACACATTTCAAAATGACTTGTCAGTATTTTGCCATTTTTTCCTGCCTTCTGTCTGCTCTAGCACACTCAATGCTATGCACCTGCTGAGCACCTTTTCTCAATATTTACTGACTATTTTCTTGATTTTCAACTCATGTAGCGTTTCCAAAAATTCTCCTGATAATTACATTTCCAAACTCATTTTTAAGCTATTTCCTAAAGATATTTATTCATGTGAATAAACCATATGCTGATGAAGTAATACCAGTAATTACTAAGAGAGGGATTACAAAGAGAAGAATCTGTACTCTAACATCCTTGGGGAAGGGACCAAGCAAGGTGTATACACATAACCTACCTGTCAAAAAGTTCTCCACCTGTGACCAATTCCAGAACAAGACTGATTTCTGTCGGGGTCTCAAATATTTCCTTCAGTTTTATCTGATAAAAGAGAACACAAAGTATTAATTTTGCTTATTTGTCTCTTTGCTGAGCATTGTCAGAGGGTCAACAGTAGGACAGAGACCACAGCTGGTAGATCTGCCTTGTTCTCTCCCACTTCTTTTTTTTCCCCCTGGTTTTATGTCCTTTGCATTTGTTTTTCTTTTCTTTTTTTCTTTCTTATGTTATTTTCATACTCATACCTTAGTAATCTCAATGAAATACAGCAGTTTAAGAGTCTGTCCGCCAAACTTTCAGAGAAACTGAGAAGTAAAACCTTTCCNGAGTGAAACAACAAGACTCCACTTACAATGTTTGGATGTGAAAGGCGAAGAAGAACTCCAATTTCTGTGCGGACAATTTTCTTGTCTACCTGGTTAAAAGTGGGGAAGGAAAAAGTGAAAAAATTATTTCTGTGTTCACCATAGAAACTTCCAGCTGCATCACAGAAAATATGTATGAATAGCATTGTTAGATCTCCCAGGAGAGTAAGTTGATGTGAGACACAAAAGTCAAACATACTCTAAGAGATAATTTTCCATTAACACAAGATAGATATGAAAATAGAAAAACATCTGCATCTAGCAAAAAGATTACAGATAGACACATAAGTCATGCAAAAAGTAGACTATAGCAAACACATCTGAAAAAGGTGGTAAAATTCCTGGTTTTGCTCAAGTTCTGGCCTTATCTATTGCTACTTTTGTTGGCTCGGTTTATGCTAGGATAGCTTCCTTCTGACACACTTTGTTCAGCAGCTGTACTGGAAAAATGTTTCTGCACATAAGACGTGCACATCAAAGCAGTGTAACATACTGCTTGGAACAAAAAAAGAGATGCAAAGGTCAAATACCTCCAGCCACAGAGTATAAGGTTTAATTTCAGCTTGCTTCAGTTATATCTAACAGAATCATCTATTAATCAAATGATTGGTTAAACCTCTGAGAGGATTAGGCCTTCCCTCTCCTTTCCTTTCCAAACTTCAGTCTTTAATAATTCAGGCACAACTTACATTGTTGGG
>VWZG01006813.1:0-18435 GCA_013396735.1 Grallaria varia
CCCAATCGATTCTATGATTCTGTCTCTGAAATAACAGCTCTTTGCTCTTATTCATGTTTACCTGAAAATCCAGGCATTTACTCCATCCATGGTCCTGCAGTAGTCAAAGAAGATAAATTGGTTCCAAATGGTAAATCATCCCATCTTATGTTAGGTGTCTAAAGTAGGTGAAAAATTAATCTTGGGAGGAACCCTTCCTAGAATTCCAAGAGAGGCCTAGACAGCCCCCTTAGGCTAGGCGCATAGGTGGCTGAAGTTAGGTGAAATTAATTTTGCCCCGAAGGTATTTTTATAGCAATTCTATCTTCCTTTCCAAAAATCAAAAGAGAAACCTCAGTGTCCTATGAATGAAATGCCATTCAGAAAAAAAAAAAAAAAAAAACAAAAACAACACTTAAACAGTATGATTACATCCTACAGGCTGAACTGGAGTCATATTTCTCCATCAGCTTTGCTGTATGACTTTTAACTAGTGCCTCCTTTCCTCTTTCTTTCTCACTAGGTCTCAGAAATCTGGAAGATGCCATGAAACATTGGACAGACGCCATAGCAACAGCCTCCAAAGGAAGTCTCTTAGTTTGACTGCTTGCAAGAATATGCTGCTAGAGGAATTATTCTTGTCCTTTGTGGGATAAAAATGTTCTTCATTTACATGTCTTCAAACCTGTTTGGAAATAAAGATTTTTTATATTTTCATGTAGTTGTCTTTAGTATTCAGGAAGACTGATACTTTTAGGGTAGAGAATGGGCAGAGCTGTGGCTGACCTGGTGCCATTCAGAAAGCTCTTATCCCCTGTGAAGGTCTCAGTGGAGAACAGAATTTATTGCTCACAGTGAACTCCTGCCTGCTCAGAACCCATAGGCTCATGTACTGGCAGCTGCTAAAGTCTAAATTCAGCACTGGCTGATTCACACTGTTTCCTTGTTGCACAGGAAGTAGTCCAAAATTTAGAAGGCAACATGACTGATTTCTAAACTGTCTTTTTGATAGGAAACAGAAGTCTGTCACTGCAGCCGGTATCCCATCACAGCTTCTGCACAGCAATTTTGGTCCAGAGAGGTTTGTTGGTGGGAGAAACCCTTTGTAGTTCCAGCAAACTAATCATCTAGATGAGGATTTATTGAATACTGTGCACCATGTTCTGCAGCCTGTCTGATCTGCCTGGGTTAGAAAACCAAAGTAAAATATAGATATGCCCATAGAGATAAGTATAGCTTGGGGAGAGGGAGACCAAAACCAAGGCTGGTTAGGCATTAGAGGGGAAGGATGTGTGCGACCACCAAATAACACCAGTCACATTTGTTGCTCAGGTTCACAGCCGTGCTACTACATCACACTGTCACTGGAGTGCAGGGCAGCCAGACAGGCCCTGATGTGAACGTGGTGAGATTTGCTTCAAAAAGCAGAGGAGTTAGCAGAGGAGTTGTACTGGTTCTACAGAACTTAAACACTGCTGAAAGGAGTGGTGTGTGGCAAATGCACAACTGATATCTAAGCAAGTTCTGTCTAATGGCATCATATGGCATCACTCATTTGTGCATGTGTAACACACTTTGCACAAGCAGGGATAACTTAAAGGGATGGGAAAAGTGAAAATTCAGGCTTCATACTTGAAGCTAGTCAGTACTTAATACCAATTAACTTCAGCAGGCAAGCTGAAGTTTTTATTTCTTAACGTGATCTCTTATATCAAGGGCATGCCTCTCAGTATCCTCTTGGGTACTGAACACTTTTACATAGGTGACAACATCTCAGGAATGAAGCAGCGGAACTGAGGAATTCAAGGGCACCATTTGGATACTTTTGTTTCTGAGTATCATCCTGATTTATGGAGGTAAATATGTCAGTTGGAATTAGTGGGGAAGAGACTACACTAATTATTTTTTATCAAGCAGGCACAAGAAACATAACTTTATTTGTATAATATCCAGATTCTTCAGTTTGAAAATTTTCATATGTGAACTTGAACCAGAAACATTGGTCACCACAAGATGACAGTATAGTTCAAGTAAAACTTTTCTTCTAAACAACCCAGTAAAAATTCTCTAAAGAGTAACAATAAATTAGGTTAATAAATTGAAAACAATATTATCTCTACAGTTCTTACATCTCTATGACAATAACAGAAAATATGACCAAACAACAATGCTTATGAAAAAGGCTGTTGTATCCTGCTAAGAAGCTAATAAGCAAAATAGTAAAGCCTTTCTATTTGTTTAAGATGAAAATGGATAGGAAAAAAATGTAACATCTGTCACTGACTTCTGAAATTGCTTGTTAAAATACAGTGGAAATTATTAAAATTATAAAAACTCATTTTTTAATTATTATTACTTTTTAGCAGTCTTCCAGTACCTAAAGGGGGCTTACAAGTAGGATGTAAAGGGACTTTTCATAAGGGCATGTAGTGATAGGACAAGGGGAAATGGCCTTAAAGCTGAAGGAGAGCAGGTTTAAATTAGATATTAGGAAGAAATTCTTTACTCTGAGGGTGGTGAGGCACTGGAACAGGTTGCCCAGAGAAGCTGCAGATGCCCCAGTGTTCCAGACCAGTATGGATGGGACTGAATAACCTGGTCTAGTGGAAGGTTCCCTGTCCATGGGGGGGTGGTTGGAACAAAATGATCTTTAAGGTCCCTTCCAACCTAAACAACTCTATTATTCTACTGGCAGTCCTTAGCATCAGAAAGACCAGACAGTAGCCTTCAGACTGTTGCCTAAAATGTGGACAAAAACTTTTGAGGCAATTTAATTGAGGTAAAGCAGAGAGGAGTTCTTTACTGAAAAGTATAATGATGCGCGCGCAGCATAGAGGTGATTCCTATTTTTATAACACTACTTAATTATCATAACTAAAGCTTACATCCAACCCAGAGACCATCCACCCTCGTACCACCTTGGTGCCACCCTTAGAACCTCCCTCGGGTCTGCCCCTTGGCACGCCTTCCTAGAATTGAGTCAGGGGTCTCAGGACCCCTTACTTCTTCACCATCGTCTTCTTCACGTCACATTCCCCTGGTTGGAGGTTTTCCAAACTTCATGGGTCTTCTATCTTGTTTTGACTACAATACATATCGTTATTCCAGTCCTGGTACATGAGGCCTGAATGAAATGTTCTAGTTGCTATCTTACCCTTAGCTAAGACATTCAGGAATGCAGTACAGAGGTAGAAACTGCTAGTTGCTACTTCAACTATGAGAAGCTATACAGCTACATAAAATTTACAAATATACAGAAATATATACATATATACAAATATATACAAACACAAAAAGTCTTAAGGCATCAAGACCACGTTGTACAATGGCACTACTACTTGTAGATCATAGCTGAAGCATGACTATCACCACAAGCATAGCAGGAGTAAGAGTTCCCCGCCTGTTTCATCTGCTGCCTTTAACATTTACCTTAGGATAGTTGGGGGGAGATCCTGGATACTTCGCCACTAGAAACCCCACTAAAATCTTTCTTTGTTGTTCCATCCAGCTAGGGGAATGGGGAGAGCATACCTCTGCACAGCAGAGGTGGGTATAAACCTGGGACACACCCAGTATGCACCCACAGTGCAACAGCATAATTCAGAATTTTAAATTTCCCCTCGTTTTTGATTGGTTAGTTTTGTGTTTGGTTTTGTTTTGATCTTTTGCCTTTCTTTGTTTGTCTGTCTGTTTATGCTTAGATACGTTACAAAGCTAAGTGCATCCTTGCATGACACTTTGGGATGAGCACCAGACAGGGTGCATAGGAGAAAGCCACCTTTACAAGGTGACAACCATTTTCTTCTCAGTTGTTTAACACCAAAATATTCTTGTCTCATCAGTATCATTTTGATAAGAAACAACCTTTATTGATCTTTTTTTGTTTGATACTGTTGTCTTAAACCTTTCGTTGCATTATTCATGCATAAATACATCTACACACAGCTAGAGATGGAGAGGTGCAAAAAAGCATATGAGCCACGGCCCTGTGGTATTGTAGTCTGCATCACATTCCTGGTGGAAAGGCCCAGTTTCAAGTCAGATTCCTCTTACACTGCAGCAGAATATATTTTAGTGAGTTGTGAGGAAAACTTTTGTACCAGTACACACTGCAAAGTACTGGACTTCACTTTCCATCGGGTGGTTCTGGAGTTTTTGAGAAAAGACTGGGCAAATGTTTGAAATGGGTTAGGTGTGGTGGATCTTGTAGTGGGAAGACAAGTAGTCTGGATGACCTTCCTAGGTTTCTCTTAGCCATACTCTTGTTGTGCTGTGATTTTATAAGATGCCTCTAAGTGTGGAGACGTAATTGTATCTCTTATCCCCTGGCTGTCATTTTCCCAGCAAAATGCATTTGACCAATTTTACACTTGGAAAAAATGTCAGATCTTCACAAATTTGGCCTTCAAATTTTGTCTGCTTTTCCCATGATGATGGCTGGCCAAATAAATGCAATGGCCCATTTCTTACAAGCCCACTGACAGGCCTGCATTTCAAACATCCATCCTTCCCCAGGGTAATGTAAGTCTCTGACTTGCATTTTCAGAGTTATTCTAAAGCACATTAAACCCAATTTATTACTGAACAAATTAAAAGGAAATGTCACATATATATATATGTGTGTGTCTCTCTGTGCAGACAGGTACGTATGAATGGTACACATTTGGCTGTACTAGAAATGTTTTCTTTCCTTTCTTTTTTACTAAAAATTATCAAAAGCTTGTCTGATTTGCAGCTAGACACAGTTTATATCTAAGCCCAGGCATTATGGATGAAATCAGCTAATTTGGAAGCCGAGTTAGTCTAAACTTATGATGTCAATTCTTCTATACTTCCAAATGTTCTGTATTAATGATACATGGGCATAATGTTTGTAAAAGAAATACCGTATCAACTGGTTGGCAAAAAACAACTCTTTCCTGCAGAAATGTTGAAGGAAAAGTCTTTACAAGAAGCTCAGGAAAGGAAGTCAGCTTAAATTCAAACAGTTGGCTGTCTTACCATCTAAATTTTCTCACTATTTACGTGGAATTGCTTGTCTAGTTGTGTCTCTGGCATCACATTCCCCCATGTTACTCAGCTATGCTTCAAGTGCATATGTGAATGACTTTAGTAAAACTATGATTTTACTAAAAGTGAATAATTTTACTTATTACCAGCCATTCCGTAGATATTCGTTTCCTGGAAATGCTGGAGAAATGCAGATGCATGCCTTATTATACTGCCTTTGGTCTCACAATTATTCAGGTAATTCAGTTTTACAAGACTCATCCAGGTTTGGTACCTGTTAGTGCAAAAAGTCCTGGTACAGCATGTGCATGGTACAGTCAATTTTCAGATTTTTCATGTGTGTTGGAATTAGAAGTATCCAAGTGTATGAATAAATGCAAAGCTGTGCATAAAATGTGCATTAGCTAAATATAAGGTGTCTGATTTTCTTTCAGAAATATGCATTTCTCACATATATTTACTGTTCCTAAGTTTCAAGTTTTATTTTAGATCTAATATTTGGGAAGAAATGTTTTTGTCTGCAGTAAATTGGAAGGTCAGAGAAGAAAGCATTGAAGAAAACCACGGCACCCTTATTTAATCTGGAAACCAGTAAAATGAGCCTACTATGTTAGTTGTTTGTATATTTATTTACTGTATCTCACATCGCACTTAAGGAGTCCTAAAGAATTTGCATTTTTCTTGCTCTGGGACTACCGAAAATGACTGCATTCCCTGGCCACGCCGTCCTTTCTCTAGAAATAAAATTATAAACTCACTTTAAAGCAGAAAAACCTGACACTTGCCTATCACTTTTTACCCTGTATGGAGTTGTGGAGTTTGCCTTTAATATTCTGATGTGAGACACAAACTGTAAGAAAAAGGCTTTGCAGTGGAACAGACAAATGCGAGTTCTATGTTTACTTAAGATAAAGGTTTATTCCCCGGGTAAAGTAAGTTCACATTCCTTCATCAAAATCACTGTTGCATTTTATTATTTTCTCCAGCTGAGAACCTTCCCTGTGTACAAATGAATTGCTAACAAAGGTCAGCTCAACTTTGCAGTTACAAATGCTATCTTCTGTTTATTCTGGAGTATATTTTCCCTGGATGAGGCATTTTCAGCCTAGCGTTTACTGGAACTGAGACATACTGGCTCCATCAGGGAATTCCCCTAACACCCATGCACAATTTCCCTCTTATACTACTTATCTTTAACAAAAATAGAGACCAAAACAGTCCCCAACCTTATTTGTGTGTGAGGACACAGAAATGGAGTTTTTTGAATGGCCCTGATGAAGATGGGAAAGAGTATGCCAGTATGTACAGTTTGGGATTTGGTTTATCTGTTGAGTTAGTCCTTCTTAACTAATTGCATAGTTTTCAGATTAGCTTAAACATATGTTAGGAAGAAATGTAGCCTAAAAAGTGTCTGCTGAAGAAGGGAAAAATGTCTGAGGGAACGTTGTGCTGTGAAAAGGTCACAAAACTCTGACAAGTCCAAGCCTACTTATTCTGTATTACTGTATTTTAACAGCTGAGTAAAATATGGAAACCTTGAAGCAATGATATTGGTAATTTACCTTTTCTGCTCTGTCTCTCAACCATTTTACAAGTTTGTAAATTACTTCAGTCAAAACTGACCCCCAGCCTTCTCAGGGTACTTTTCTTGTGGCCGTGTTTTTACATGGAAGTATTTCCCTGCCCTGGTATTATGGTTTAAGCCCAGCTGGCAACTAAGCCCCATGCAGCTGCTCACTCACCCCGCACCACTGTGACCAGGGAGAGAAACAGAAGGCTAAAAAAGCTCATGGGCAGGTAAAGTCAGTTTAATGGGGAAAGCAAAAGCTGTACACACAGGCCAAACAAGGAATTCTTTCACAGCCATCCATGGTCAGGCAGGTGTTCAGCCATTCCCAGGAGGGCAGGGTCCCATCACACATAATGGTGGCTTGGGAAGACAAACACCATCACTCCAAATGTCCTCCACTTCCACCTTTTTCGCCCCACTCATAGACTATGATGGCATATGGTGGCCCAGGAGGAAGAAAAGGTTTGCTCATGGAGTTAAGGTAGCAAAAAGTGGACCTTTATTGAAGGATTGCACTGGTTTATATAGGATCTGGGAAGAAGGTGCTGGAAGGGAGGCGGAACTTGGGTGGAGCATGCAAACAAGGGACATCTAAGGGCAAAATGGGGGGTGGTTCAACCAAGGGTAGGAGGGATTAACTGTATATGGGATGACCAAATAAGGTAACACTGCAATGCAGCAACAGGGAACCAGTCAGGGAAAAGGGACTAACAGGGGGTACAGAGCCATACAATTTTTCTTAAAAATAGGTAAAACATGACTTAACAATCACAGACTCTTAACTCAACAACAAAGGAACCCCAACACTCATATAAAGGTAGTATGAATGCGTTCCTTGGGTAATTCACAGATCTCTTCTTGTACATTGCTCTCCTTTTTTCCACTTCTTGTAGGCCTTTCATTCACGGGCCCGACAATATGGTATGGAAAATCCCTTTAGTCAGTTGGGGTCACCTGTCCTGCCGCATATCTCCTCCCTATTTCCCATGCACCCCCAAATTCCTCACCAGCATGTCAATATGAGAAGCAGAAAAGGTCTTGGCTCTGTGTAAGAACTGCTCAGCAATAACAGGAGCATCTCTATATTAATCAATCCATTGTTCAGCACAAATCCAGAACAGCCCCATACCAGTCACTGTGAAGAAAGTTAACTCTACCCCAGCCAAAACCAGCACACATTACTGCTTCAGAAGACCAAACGTGTATTCACCAATAAATGGGCAGAACTGCATGCCTCTCTGTGCCGTGAGCCCCTGCAAAAGAGGAAACAGGAGACTTCATTGTCCATTGCTATTGGAAACCTTATTTGTTACATTCTGTCCTTGGAATTATAAGGATTTATCTTTTTGATTTTTACCTCCCCCCCCCCAATCATTTATAAAAATCTCAAAGTCATTTGCTAGTCCAAAAACATCTGGAGAGTTGTTTGCAGTTTGCTGAATACTTTTTCCTAGCTATTAATTGTTCTACAGAACCTCCACCTATATTAGGAATGCCATACTTTTGACCACTCCTCTGGTGGTCTTTCAACCAAATAAGCACAGAATGGGATGTCTTTTCAGGCTAATTGGGAACAAGTGTGATGTCCAGAAATGAAGATTCATTCAGAGGTATTTAGTGGTATGATCTCCACTACCAGATAAAAGCATTTTTGATTTGAATAACTCTAAATCAACCTTTTTTGTACTAATCAAAATGGTTATATAACAATAATTGCATGGCTGGATAGGCAGAATTTTCTGAGAATTTTATCCCTTTAAATAAAAAAGTACATCACTAATATGGCCAGAATGGCCCTGTGCTTCAGTGCTGCTCCTTGTAACTGAGCTGCAAGTACAGACAGAGACCAGAATAACTCACAAAAGGCCGTCATGTCAGTTTTAAGAGCTTATAAGCCTGTTGTGAAAGAAATAACAAATGTTGAGCACATCTAAATTTCTCTGGAGCTCAGGTGAATCTTTGCAACTATATAATCCCTTTCTTATTACTGGTATGTGTTTTCATTTATTGCAGTCTGTTGGTGATTATATGCATAGCCAGTCCAGAATGGGGGAGGGCAGAAGTCAATGCTGTGTCATTGCTGTTTCTACCCTCTGTTGCCTCTAGGAACATTTGAAAACCTTGCTTTATTTGTTGAACTTTGTTTCCAGCTGGAAAATATCTACAAAAGCTTATTCCAGAAAGTTTCGCAGTAGCAGTTAGGGTTAATTACTGACTTCTCAAGTAAGCTGACAAGGTTGTAATGAATTTCAGATGGACTTAAAAATGCCGTCGTTCAAAAAAGCACCCTAATAAGATCTGTTTCTTTGAAGTCCTGCCTTCATTTTGTTCCCTAATTCTCCTTTATAGGAGAGCAATCTTTGTTCTGCTTATTGAAAAACATTTTCAAGGTTTTAATTTCAAGATACTTGGAAATTTTCAGAGGGACACTGATTGACTTTCATAAAAGATTTTTTGTTCTAGATTTGCTGCTTGAAAGATCTTAGTTCCAACTAAGTTACAATAAAAATTTTAGAATATATAATGCACATGCACCACTGATTGAGAAAGAACCAGAAATATAGAAGCATGGGCAGGGTCACTAATGGCTGATGTTTGACATTCTATTCAATCTACAGAGAAATAAGAATGAGATGATATTTTAAAAGGCATCAAGACTTCAGACTAAAAGGCATCTGGATTATCAATGTGAGATACTGTCTCAGGCAGTCATATAAAGCTACTCATGAATTTATTTAACTGTAGGAATTAAATTCATAGTAAATAAACAAAGTAGAAAAATGCAAGGAAAAATCAACAAAAACTTAAATCACTGCATATTTGTGAAAAATTGGCCTTGTCTGGCTCTGAGGATTAATTGCTTAGAACACATTCTGCGATCCTCCATATGGTTTAATCTCCTTTTATACATTGTGTGCCATTTTGTGTCTCTATTAACACAAATGGAGTAACAGAATCACAGAATCCAGAATATGCTGAGTTGGAAGGGACCCAGAAGGATCATGGACTCCAACTCCTGGCCCTGACCATCCCCAAGAATCGCATCGTCTGAGAGCTTTGTCCAAACGCTTATTGGACTCTGTCAGGCTTGGGGCTGTGACCATTTCCCTGGGGAGTCTGTTCAGTGCTCAACAACCCTCTGGGAGAAGAACCTTTTTCAAATACCTAACCTAGCCCCTTTCATGTGACACTTTCTGTGTTAGCTCGTAGTACCAGAAATATGATACCAGTCCTCTGGTTCATGAAATTCGCCTGTTTTATGTATGTGTGAGCCCCTCTGTTGCTACATAGGTAAGTGAGAGCTTGTAGGTCTGTTGTATACACAGTACCTCTGCTCTGCGCAGCTGGCAGGTCAGCTCTCAGAAAAGCTTGTGCAGAAGACCTGGCCCCTCAGCTCTCTGGTCAAGATTTTCAATTTGAGAAGGACTCACAGTGGACCTATGCTTGCTCCCAACCCTTGGTGATTTAGACAAATCTCCCTCATCTTTACTATCCGTACTTTGTTTCCTGTCATCTCCAAAGATAGATGGTCTGAACCTAAGCAGTTTTTATCAGCCTGAAGGTGGAATGTCTCAGGGAGGCAATTATCAGTAATGGTAAAATTGAAAAATAAATATTAACTTCAGTGAACACCTAAATTAAGTGTGTATGGGCAACTGATCACTAGATAATATGGTCCATTTGTATGCCACCATCCTGTCCAGGACAGTCCTGTGAGGCAGTGAGCAGCAGAGTGATTTATATCTGCTAGTCTAACGTGAGCAGCAACCAGAAAAGTTTGTGCAAGGTGTTGTTTCGCTGATGCTTGAGCAGTTGCAGTGACTGGCTGCATCTGCAAGCAGAAGTTTGTCCCACTGCCCTCCTTCCTTTCCTGCTTCTCACCTCTTTTGTCCTATCTTTATTCTGTGTCTGTATGTCCTTGGCTCTGTTGCTCACTGGACCTTCCTGAGAGACAATCTAACGCATAAAACCAGCACAAAACCATCTGGGTTTGGTTTTGTTTGTTTCTTGTTGTGGTTTTTTTTTTTTTTTTCCTGGGTTTATTTTCTGTCATTGTAATGAATTGAACTGGTTCTCAGAGGGGACTGAAGAGTGCCAAAGCCAGCACCAGATGTGCCGAAGCACATGGCCGGGATTGGGAGTAAAAACAGGCAAAGATGGGTAAAAAACAGAGTAGTAACTCGACTTTTTGAGCAGATTCAAGCTGCTGAATTTGTTCACCACATCTTGTGGTCCAAGATCAGAATGTAATTCTGAGGAACCATAATTACTTGTTTTCCCAGTGATGACCTGTGTCTACATACAGGCTGAAATGTCTCTGCTGTAGACAAGTCTGATATATTACCAATATACTACTGAAGCTCTCTGTATTTTGAATCCTAATAACATTAGCTCTTCTAGCCCAGTTCTTTCAAACCAGAACCCTTACAGCCCTTGTTTGTTCGGTGTAGTTTCTGCAGCATACAGATTCCAGTATCTAAAGCAATATCCTTCTACAAAGTCCCCTTAGAGAGAATCATTTGCATTAAAGTTAGCACAGCAGTAATGCCATTTGACGTATTTCATGGAGACACATCCCAAGGCATTGTCATCAATCCTTGAAATGCAGCAAATACATTAAAAGCAAAACAGGCAATTAAAAAGCTTAAAAAAAAACAATAGGTGAGATGTCATTAGCATTCAGAATCAAATACAAAAACTCTCCAAATCAATTTCATAATTCAAAACCATAATAACAGTATGTTCTTTCTCCACTCAGTTGTCACTGGAACCTTGGCATTTGCAACAGTCACAAAGCACAGACTGTCTTTAGGGATGTAATACATAATGAACTTGGACAATGAAGACACAAGACTATTTAAAGCTTGGTAAACTATTGAGTAACCTTAGGATCAATCCTATAAAGTGCTGGAAGTCTACAGGGAAATATCGTTGATATAATTATATTCTGGCTGACCTTAGTGTGAAATAGAATACAGACAATACCATTTCATGCTGTCTCCAGACCAGGCAGGATATCATTAGCCCAGCAAGTGAAGCATTGCATTAATCATTCCTGTGCTAGAATTATCATTTGGTGCAAGTCAAGAAATGCCCTGCCTTATGGCTATCCCTTTGTGTCTCTCAAACTACTCCTCTTTTAGTCCCCTAAAACATTGGGTTTAAGTATAAAGATGGTTTATTTCTGAATATGCAGTAGAAATGTTTTGCAAGAACTAAAAGTTGCTATGATAAAACACATTTTTAATAGCAAAATGGGTATTAAATTGTTGCCATTTTCACTAACAGTAAGGGAAAGTTAGCTTGAGCTTCTCTGTAAATTACACTCTGTCCTTCACCATGCAGTAAAGGGAAGTAATTGGGGAGCTTTCCAGTCAGGCCTTTTATTATAATTGATGTTACTGTAGAACTGCCCATCAGTCAAACTGAGACTGTACTAGGTGCTGTGTAGTCTATCACAAAACTCAAGTGTAAGTGGATTGTCATGTGACTGCATGTTGCCTTACATGTCAATAACACAAAAAAGTAGGAAACTATCTAGATGGTTCAGAGCATAAATGCTAAGTAGGAAAAAAGGCTGCTGTAAGTACTCTATGAAATGAAAGCAGCCATTCACAGTCTCAGTGTTGTAGAGGAGACTGAATCTCCATCCACTGCAAACCAGTGAAGTGCCATGGGACCTCTGGACTTGCAGTCTGAGGACCAGCACAAGTACACCTCTAACCTCCCTTTGTTTTGCACATGTTGGTTCAATTCTTTGCTTTTGTTACTGCTGAAACCAGGATCCATAAAAGAGAAGGATCTTTTTTCCAAATGAAAGAAAATAAAATCATTAGGTTGAAGAGCCTGAAAATGTGTGCTAAAAGAGCTATTATACAGCATCTGCCAAAACTACATTTTTGTCTTGCAGAAGTACTTTTTACAAGAAGACATTCCATCAATATAAACTCATTTGAATATGACACCCATTACTATTAATGATTTGACTACCTGTTAATTAAGGCCAGATCCCTTTCACCACACACACTCTCTTTGCTAGCTGTATTTGTCTCTTTTATATTTATTTTTATGTTTTGTTTGGGACCAAATCACAGTACATCTTTATCTTGAGGGTTATTATAGCTAATGATGTACTTACAGAAAGTGAATTTTCTACCTAAACCATTAAAACAGCTGACTGCAAGATTGAGACATATATCTGGAGAGATAAACTAATCTTTGGAGTTCCTGTATTCTGGGCCAGCTATTAAAGGCCTTCCTCAGTTTTAATTATTTCCATCATAGGCAAATGACCACTGTCAGTGTTGCACAAATCGGTCATAAACTTTTTTTGATAAAAAAGTTTGATAAAAAGCAATAATATATATATAGAAGCAATGACAGTGTATTAATTACGTTATCAAAGAGATTCATAGTTACTAAACCTGAGAAGTCCCAAAGACAGGTTTTGACTTATCTAAATTGGCTATGAGGAGTGGACAAAAGCATCTCTCACATGAGTATAGTGTGATCCAAGATGTGGGCATCTCTTAAGAAAGGCAGACCATGCCAACAGAGTGCAGGACTTATACGTCATCATGTTGTGATGCTGTCACATGAACCATTTAATTTTTAGAGGATTGGATAAGCAATTCAAAATTGGTGTAGTATCGCAGATCTAGTATATGAGCACTATATAGGAGTGCTACTTTTTCATGAGAGTTTTATCTGGTCTACACTAGGATAAATTAGTGTAAATTTCCCTAGAAGTGACATTTTCTTGCTGTCACTGCAATGGTCATGTCTGGAAAGTGAAAAAAAAACCCAAAATAAAACAAAACCAAAACCAAAAAATAAGAGGGCATGGCAGGGTGAGGAAAGAGAAAATTATGTGCTCTTCTGCTGGATGAATATTCCCACAAAAAGCAGGCAGAACCAGGCCAGAATTGAAAAAAACTTGCATTCAGATCCATAAGCTGATTTTCAGTGTGAAAATTGATACACAAAAATCAGCATGATTTCAGAAGTGAAGAATGAAGATTTGTGATTAGCAGTATCAGCTTTATCTAGAGCAGCTCTTCCTACTGAGGCTGTGAACTCAGCTATGGTATAGTGCGTGTTGCCTGGGTTCTCTGAAAAGTCATGTTCAGAGGGAAAAAAAGCTATAAGAGAGAAGATAAGGAAAAGATGATTGTTCTTCCAGTAAGCTCTCCTCAGTTTTTTGCCAGCCCCAGTCAATACATCCAAGACTTGATTTATACGTCTTAAAAACACTGAGCAGCTCCCAAAGCAGACTGTGTCCCTGGAGAGGACTAGACGGGCTAAGGTTAAAATTCCTTGGCAATATTCAGCCCTCTTAGGGACAGAAAAGCAGACTAGCAAGGCAGAGTGAGAAGAGATGAGCAGCAGCAGACAGACTGACTGACTCCTTTGGCTGCTGAATTGAAAATGCTGGAAGTGCATTTTCTCTGGTAATTGCTGTATATCTGAGTATTTCATCCAACATGAAGGTAAGACAATTGCTTACTTAATTTGTACTGATGAAGTGAATATGTCAAGTGCAATGAAATATGATTTTATATGGAGAAATAGCTGAAAAAGTTATTGGACAGCATTGTAAGAAAGAAGAAAATTAAAAAACAAAAACTTACAAAACAAAGTTGAGAAAATTAGTGAGATTCCCCTTAATTCCTTAAGCTGATTGGTGTAAGAAAAACAGAAACCTTGAACAACTGTGTGAGCTAAAACAGGGAGGAAAAAACAGAAAAGTGAAGTAAGTTTGCTTTTACTTCTCTTTTTTTCAGGTTTTGGGGATTCTTCTGTTGCTGGAAGTTTCAAGCTTCTTTACTGTTTTTTCCAGGTAAATATTTATTTAATAAACTACATGCTGAAGGCTAAGCATGTAAAATTAAGATGCATGAAGTGAGG
Organism: Grallaria varia; assembly: GCA_013396735.1. NCBI lineage: Eukaryota > Metazoa > Chordata > Aves > Passeriformes > Formicariidae > Grallaria > Grallaria varia. The sequence continues at coordinate 14,468 of VWZG01006813.1, forward strand.
CAGGGCTTAAAGGGGTCTTCAGACACATTTCCTGGGACAAATACCAGGTGCCAGCGCTGCCAATGGCCATCAGTGTCACACACAGCCCCTGTCAGTGTCCTGCCCATCTCCGGGTGGGGACTGCCCTTTCCCTGATTTACAACGTGAGGCTGCTCTTTGAAACTTGTATTATAGTTGCTCATCTTTAGGCGAGGTGAATATGTCTAGTTTCATCTTTTCAGTGACCAAAAAAACCACGCTGGGACTGGTTTCATTCTTACACATGAAAAGCAAATCCAAGTGTTTTTATAGAGAGCCTGATCATAACCCTAATGGTTATTGAAGGTCTGCTTTACTGTTTAGGAAAGTCTTGTGCTCATGCTTATGGATGGAAATCACTGATGATGTTCCTCTCTTCTTTTTTTTTTTAATGGAAAAAACCCTACTGGAGCAGCCCTTTGCATCCAGTCCATTGCCGCTGGAATTCTTTTGGCCCCTGGTCCGAGTGCAATGGCTGTACTCAAAAACAGGTATAGATGGACGCATCTTTTCTGTACTCATGACCTCATAGGCATATTTTTTTCCCCAGTAATTGAGGAGTTACTGTATCTTTAAAACCCCAAATCAGGTGTCACACAAAAATCCCAGGAAAATGAGAAGGCTGAAGAACAAAGAACTCTGAAGATAAATGCTCAGACTCTCCCCAGTATGTTCCCTTTCAAAGCCATGATGTTCATGTTGTAAAATAATTTGTGTTCTTTTTATTCTGGTGATAGTTTCAGCAAGCTCAACTGAACTGTTTGGTAGACACAGACATTCCTCCATTGATGCTGGTTTGAAGCAATTCCACTGATTTTCACTAGTGTCACCTCTCAAGGAAAAAAACTTGGTTGCAAAATGTTACCCTCAATGTAAATAAGATGATGATTTTTACACTGAAACTCTACTGATGCGCAAGACAGCTGGTCTTGATTTTCCTTTTCATCCACTTTGATGTGGTATCAATTAAGGAGGGATTAGTGAAAATTAAATATGTGCCATGAGACAGTACTTACTCTTTTTAGAAACAAAAAGTAGCCCACTTCATGTTAGATTTTACCATCTTCCTTAATGGTATTGTTCACTTTGAAAAACTTCAATAACAAATTCATATCAGGCATGATTACTTCTATCAAGAATGTAAAAAGAAGTGAGTAATTTCTCAGCAGCTTTATCTTGTCTTCAGTTACATACTAGACTTTTGAACAAACCAAACCAAGCTTAGGTATCAGTTTAAAGACCTTATAGATAAAAGAGTTGTCTTTCTATTCACTTGAGAGTTTTCTAACATATTATGGTAATAGTAGGTGTGGTTGTTCTCAGAAGAAAGCAGTGAATGTCTTGTCCTTACAGCAGTAGTATAGTAGCATTGCCTTGACACTGGCAAACTATTCCTACTTTTCAGTTGGATTTTCTAAGACCTCTTGATTTGCATTCAGATTCGAAGACGGACAGTAGCAGTTTATGGCCAGTATGGGGGAAACCCCTGCTCTGGGAATGCCTTTGAAACAAGACCATGCACCCCCACTAGGGGATGCCCAACAGAGGATGGCTGTGGTGATCGGTTCAGGTGTTTCTCAGGTACCGTCTAAGATCTTTTTCACCATTTTCTCGTCAAGAAGTTAAGAAGATAACCTTGTTGTCTTTGAACTTTAGTAAACGGGAAAGGTCTTTACAGAACTCTTGATCTGCAGATGAATTTGATTTAGGTAGATGTTTTCTTTTTTAACTATGCGTGTTTTTAATTTCACCTGAAATATCACAGAGCATTGCAGATAGTATGCTGCAGCCCTGGTAACCTCTTTAATTCATTCTGCCTTACTCATTTGCCCCAGAGAACAGTTTTTTTTTCCATTATGAGAAGGTAGTTAAGGAATGCAACCTTAGACCTGATTGTTTTAAGCTGTTCTAGTCTATGTCCAGGCACCTTGGAAATCACCTGGAAACTAATGCTCTGTGGAACAGTCATTGTATCCAAGCAGGTTCCATTACCTTCGCAGAAGAGCACATTATCTCAGTAGGCAGACATTTATCACAGAGGACTGTGATAAACATGCTTAGGTGCTGCCAGAGAGATAATTGCAGTTAATCATAAATGATAGGGTCAAAGGATGAAAGCTTAGGAAATAATTCTAGAAGTCAACTGTTTTATTAATATGTCGTAAGCCTAGAATGGCTGCGGTTCCCTCAAGTGTGCCATACACTGTTTGTTTATGTCTACATTTACTGCTTTTCCACAAACCGTTGTGGGCACAGTCTGTTCATCATGGGGGTGAATATGCTGATTCATATAATAGGTAAATAGGACTTCTGCTTTGATTCTAGGTGATCTGTTTTCAAACTAACAAACACTCCTTTCCCTGTGCATGTTTGTTCTGATTCAGGTCAGTGCATTAGCAGATCCCTTGTGTGCAATGGTGATCAGGACTGTGAGGAAGATGGTGCAGATGAAGATCGATGTGAAGAAAAGAAAACTGTATGTGATATTGACAAAACACCTCCGAATTCAGAACTTACAGGAGCAGGGTAATGTTCTGCATGATGCTCAGTATTACCAGTGCCAAATGCACTTAGATTTTGATGTATTTACAAGCTCTGGGTGTACAGATGGGCTTCCTGGGCTTATGGTAAAACGTCCATATGCGAAAGTGTTCAGTGCAACTGTCTCCATCATGCCTGTGGCTCAGTGCAGCCAGGAGGTTCTCTGATGTCAAGCACAGAATAAAGCTTTTAGTGTTTCATTCCTCTCAGTGAAAAACAGCTTTGAAGATATAAAAGTAAGTTTCAACTAATAACACATGATCTTCATCACAGAAAAAATGAGCCAGTAATCCTCATTTTTTTATTCACTCCTGTTGTATTTAGTACTCTAGATCCATATGGATTTGTGTTTTTACATCCCATCTGCAATCTGGCAAAATAATTCACTGAAGTTTCTTTGGTAGTGGTGTATCACCTGTTATGCAGTATACTTCAGATATAATAAAAACACCCACATTTTGGCATGGATGCCCTGTTGTTTCTGTGTTGCAGTAATTGCTCAAACAATAAAACTTAAAATCAGTTGAGACAGATACTAATGTCTTAATGGTAAGAGATAATGAAATCTCTTCTTTTTTGTTAACAAATCAAGACCAACATTTCACTTTCAATATTGCAAGATGGTAGCATACTGTGGTTCTGCATATATAGATACCTATCAGAAGATAACCCTTATGATCTTAATTTGCAGATATATCATTCAGTTACAATGACTCTGCAGTTTTTGCCTCTCAGTCTTAATTACGTTTCATATTTTTTTCTTCTCATAGCTTTGATGCTATTACTGATGAGACTAAGGGAAGAGTCATTCATACAAAAAACTTTGGAGGGCAGTGCAGAAAGGTCTTTAGCGGCGATAGGAGAGAATACTACAGGCTGAGTGAAAGTGCTCTGGCTTATACTTTCCAGGTATGCTTCCATTAAGCACAACTTTCTATTTACAGTCACATTTAAAACTGGGAGATTGATGCAAAGCTTGCAGGGGCCCTTGGGAGGTACATTTCCCTAAACACAGCTCAACAACACCTGTTCCCTCCCTGCAGTGGCTCATTATTTTGAAATACAAATTGGTGTATGTCTTGCAAAAATAAAAGGAAAAAAAAAAAAGATTAATTCCTTGAATGTGATTTCTAAATCTCTCATGGTTAGACTGAATGTAAAGACATCTCCTTAGCATGAGTAGTGTCTTGAATCACCCTAAGACATCTTTTGGGGGTGAAGTGCAAAGCTTTGGGGTGCCTTGCAGAGATCTTACAGAGATGCTTTTTTAGAAGTCATTGTCTCAGAGATTTGGTTTGTCTCACATTTATCAAAAGCATGCCAAACAATCCTTAGTGTACTTTATTTCATAAAATAAATACTTAATATCCACCTATATGTATGTGTATGTGTGTATATATATATATATA
>VWZG01006813.1:18442-37964 GCA_013396735.1 Grallaria varia
AGACACCGTTACTCACAGAATAAAAAACTGCAAAATAGCCTGCAAAAGGTATGTATAAGTTGTCACTGTGGCTTAGTATTTGGCATAAAAAAAAATCCTAATTTTATTCATGTGTTTTTATAGTGAGATATGAATATCTATTTTATCCAGATATTTTGGCACAAAATGCATGACAGCAAATATCCCATAAAAACTATTTATTAGTATTTTTTTTATTTACTAGCTGTTTTCCTTACTATGTGAGGGAGAAAAACTTTGGCTACTTTTGGCTTCTTCACATGATTAATTCATCTTTTCCATTTTTCTAGTGATTTATTGCCCTTTTTTCTTCCTTTTTTTTTTCCTCTTTGGTCAGTACCTTGGAGCAAAAAAATTGAAATAATTCTGTTATTAATGTTAATTTACTTTATAATGCATTTGCTATTAGTAGAACTCCATTAAGAGAGATATTTCTGTCTTTAACAGCTAGGAGATTACAATGTTTATACCTTTACCTTATTAAAAAAGGAGCATTAGATAAATATTTCTAGAGTAACTCTCAATAATGAAGTATAACCTCTGTGTTATAGCAAATAACAAAGTGAAAAATGTGTGCATTTTGTGACCCTCAAGCAGACATTAACAACGACATATTTTGAGATTCAGTCTAACAAAATTCAAAAGAAACTTTGAGAGTCTGCAGTTAGCAACATTGTATAGGTTCATAGGCTTTTATAATTCAGCATCATCCTCAAAATGGCTAGTGCCCATTACAACAAAAAGCTTATCTTGACAAAACAGGGTGCAAAGGACACCTCTCTACTGCCTCTGATTTGCTTTCAGACAAAGCTTGTTAACCTGCTGCCAGGCATCTGGTTTTGGAAGCTGCCATTAACTTTGAAGAGTGGTATTTTCCTTTCTTTGTACTTACGCTAGTTTTCAAGTACACAGGGGGAAAAGAAAGATGTTGCAGCAATTATAAATAAAGGTCCAATGACATTTCTTGACTTCAGGCTGTTGTTTTCGCATTCACTTGGTTTGTTAGATGTGTCTGGTGGCTCAGTAAAGCTGTGGGTTAGTAGCCAACAGAATGTACATGCCACCTGGCTAGTAGGAGCCACCCTGACAGAGAAAGGGAACATGACTGATGTCTTTTCCTTCTGCCAGAGTAAGCAGCTGATGGTTGTTGAGAACAGTGTGGAAGTTGCTCAGTTTATTAACAACCGCCCAGACTTTCTCACTCTTGCGGAGTCTTTCTGGAAGGAATTGTTCAACCTCCCAGTCATCTATGAGTACAGCGCCTACCGAAGACTTATTGAGCACTTTGGGACTCATTTCTTACACTCTGGATCTCTAGGAGGACATTACAAAGTTATTTTTTATATGGATACTGACAAAATGAAAGCAGAAGGTAGAGTACCAAGAGTATTTATTGCAGGACACAAAGTTGATAATCAAGAATAAAAACGTATTTGCATGTTTTCCTAGCTAATATCTAAAATCAAGTAAGAGACTTCTACAGGTTGGCCCATTCTCTTCATGGGCAAAAGAAGGAAGACTAGGAAAAACTGCTAAAACCACAACACTTAGTTCTATATCCATGTCTGCAGCACTCTGGGTAGCAAAAATTTGACAATTGGTTGAGGACCTCATCAGACTAAACTTGAATAATAGTGCCAATATAAATTTCAAACAATGTTAAAGTTTGAAAGTTACTTGGACATGAAGGTTGGGTAAAACTGTGTAAAGCAGAATAAATTACAAGCAAAGCAAACACCAGTGACACCTATGATGGTAATTAGTGTGGAGCCATGCTATAGGATTAGGGACAGCTGGGAAAATAAATGTAACCTTTTTCCCAATACAACTCTCATCTCTCAGCCTCCATCTGCTGGGTTCAGCAACATGTGAATCTTCCCACAGAACACACATGCTAGTAAGTTGCAGTCTAATTTAGGCATAGTATTTCATGACCTCTCTAACCATTGGGACACTCAGAAATTAATCCAACACACTTTCTGTATAAAGTATTGTTAATGGATTGGTTGTCTGCAGGTGTCAGCATAACAGACTTGTACAAGTGTACCACATCTGGCTGGAATGCATTCATTGTGAAAAAGAAAAAAGAGGAATGCTCCAAACTGGATGAACTGCTACAAACTTCTTCAGGTAAACATTCAACAGTGAATCATACAGTTGTCATGCATCCATCTTTCATCTCATCCTAAATAGCTGTCAAAATGAGGAGCAGGTGTTGACAACTTTGTTGAACTCTGTCCTAACGTGCTGAACCCAGACATCAAATGCCTGGTTTAAAAGGCTCTCCAATGCTCATGAGTTATTGCTGAAGCTTTCCCAGTGAACAGCGCTTTTCTGGACACCCTAAGGGCTGCCAAGACACCTGCAAAAACAGATGTTTCTTACATATCATAGATGTAGGAGCTCTTGATCCAGGCACAGGTGAACTGCACTAGAGTCCTTTCACTACTTGCTAGTTTTTATGTGTATTGTTTCTATTTTCATTTGTAAATATAGTAACGCAGATGTTTTCTGTGTTTCCTAACCTGAATCTACAGGAAGCAGTGGTAATAAAATTAAAGGAGACCCTTACATAGAAGGAGGAAGCCCAGGTGCTGTTGCTGGCCTCAGTTATCTAGACCTGAATAACCCTGCTGGGAACAGTCAGAGGTACACCCTGTGGGCTGCGTCAGTGACAGACTATCCCAGAGTAATTAAAAAAAAGGTAAGGTTATTTTCCTGAAGCAGAGGTGAGCAGATGGGACCACCTCAAGGGGAGAAATTACTAAGCTACAGCTGGTGATTAATCAGACTACGGCCTACACTCATTTTGTTTTCAGATCACTTTGTAAAAAGTAAGTTCTCAAAAAGAAAATGCCATGAAGATAATATGAAGCTGCATTACAAATATAAGTCCATTGGCAGGTCAATAACTATAATCTTACTGGCCTTCAGTGACTTCAGTGCAGTTTTGGTTAGGAACAGAGGATTACCCTAGTTTGGGAGAAAGCCGATTTGAGATAGCCCTTTTCCTGAAGGGCATATTGGCAGGTCTATGTGGCTTCCACTTCAGTTGCCAACTTCTGTGTATCCCTTTTATCCCTCCTCCTTCACTCTGCATCCAGAAGTTTAGCATAACTAGACATTTTGTGAGTCAGACACCTCAGAGTTGTGTGTGGCCATATTCACTGCTACCTTCTTTGCATCCCTTCTGCGAACTGCTCACATACTGAAGAATGGGATAAAGCCAAAGTATTTCCATCAGCAAGTTTTCAGCTAAATGTAAAAGCACATAATATCATAAAATAGGCAATGGAAATGCAAAATATTTTCAATTACTGTTACCTTTGATCACTGTTCAATGAAATACCCAGGTGGATTGTTTAAATGTCCAGCTTTTTTATGCCAGGATGAGATGGGTGAGAATTCAGGTTGCTGTACACTTGTGGTCTGTGTTACACTTTTATGTCAACTGTATGCTCATAGCTTGAATATGTTTAAATAGGACTGATCTACCAATGGCTTTAAAGGTTGCTGTTAAGCAGAGCAAACTTTTCAGAAAACTGCTAGTATTAAATAATAACACAAGATTTTAGCTAATTAGCAAATTAGAGCATCTAATGTGCTAGCTCTCATGTGCAGGAGGATATGTCACAAATTATTTTTCATGCTTATAAACTCTTATATCTCAATCATAACTATTTAATATGCATATTTGTTTACTTTGTGTAGCTAACACCATTATATGAGCTGGTAAAGGAAGTGCCCTGCTCCTCAGTCAAAAAGCATTACCTAAAACAAGCCATTGAAGAATACATGGCTGAAAATCATCCCTGCAAATGTCAGCCTTGCCAGAATGGTGGTGAGCCGGCTGTGGAAGGAACACAGTGTGTGTGTTACTGCAAGCCTTACACCTTTGGAGCAGCTTGTGAGCTGGGAACTCTCGTGCAAGATCAGCCAGGTCAGCAATCTTTAAACTTGTGAGAGTTCAGAAGCAGCGAAGTGTGTCCTAGTGTGGCCTCCTGCTTCCAGAGTCTGTCTGTCCCACTGCACACCTGCACAGTCGCTGCTGGAGTCAGACATACAGTATAAGGAGGGCCATGTCAAGCCTGGGTCTTTGTCTAAACAGTACTTGCCAAAGAGGTGGTTTTATTATTAGTGTTAAATACAGTGGGCAATACTAACCGCTCAATGTAACCATCTATATGTAAGTACATATCCTAAATTAATGAGTTTCAATAACTTCACAAATCTTTGTATTTTAATTTTGTAATTGGTTGTTGCTGATAGCTGTTTTTGTGTTCACTCAGACACTGATAATATACAGCGCCTATGGAATTATAGTTATGTAAAACACATGTTGGGGAAAGATGGAAGAGTAGGTCTTTGCAATCTGGAATTCTCTGTAAAGGCACAGTTGGGACCATCACTAGCTTTGAACAGCCCGTGCCTTTAAACCACTCACAGACAGTGCTTTAAAGAGAGAGTGGTTTAAAGAGAGAGGTTGTCTTAATTTAGAGTGAACTAAAACAATTTAGAATTCCTTTCTCAAACTGACCACGCCTCTTTTAAACATAAAAAAAAAATTTAATTTGGAAAATGCGTAGAAGGAAAGATAACAGTTCTTAACTACTATATATATNCCTCTGAAGCTCGGGGCACACTGGGCTAGGAACAGGAGGCAGGAAAGAAGCCAAAACCCATGGGAGTCCCTCCAAGGTGGTTCCTTCGCCAAACCACCGCCAAAGAAGTGAAGGAAAAAACCCAAAACTCCCCAAACCGAAAGAAAATGAAAACTCCCCCCTCCCCAACCCTGCCCCTCCTAGACATTAGGCTGGAATTTGGGTGATTAGCTGAGCCTCTTTGTTTCGATAGCTGAGGCGGGGAGGGAAAGAAAAAATTCTGACAAATTCTAAAACTATGGCAGGGGGTTAATGTGAAATATTCCCAAATGTTGAGTAGATGTTGTTGATGGACGCTGGAGCTGCTGGTCTTCTTGGAGTCCTTGCTCAGGGGGAAAGAAATCAAGGAGTCGAAACTGCAACAACCCGTCCCCACGTGGGGGTGGGAAAGCCTGCATAGGAGAGCAGAGTGAAACCAGACCATGTGAAGATGAAGAGTTGCAGCACCTTCGGTAAGCAATAAAAAACATCTGGAGCACAGCTACAGGAAGATTTAAAAATTATTTTAGAAGAGTGTGTAAGCTATTGAATTCAGGGAGAAGGTCACTTACTGAGCTTTAATATTTAAGTTGAAAGAAAATGAAATTCAAAAGCTGTGAATCCAAGGTAAGACTAGAAAATGGGGTAAAAGCCAGTAAACTTGACAGCATTCTGTTTACCACTCTCTTGGATAGCCTAGCAGTGACTGATTTAAATATAATTGTGATGAAAATGTATGCATAATTGTCTTGAAATGAGCTTCACTGAGAAGTGCAGCATTTTAAAAGGAAAGAAGACTAAATTTAAACTAAATTTTACTTTTGTTTGCTTCATAGCTTGATTGAACCACACTGTTTTGATTTATCCATAACTCCTACAGAATTCTGTTCACTTCCTCCTCCCTTGGAAAATGGATTTGTTCAAGTAAGTTATTTCTATTGCTCTCTTATCTGTCCTATCCCTACCTGCAATGTCTCTACTACAGTTAATACTGATGTTCACCTGCAAATTCATATTTTTCTTGATAGGCTTAGTAGCAGACCTACTAGATAGCAGCTCATGCAGCATTTTTCACTGGTTGTTTACATGACAGTATCCAAAATTCATTCTAAAAATAAAATAAAGCTAAAAAAGCTCCACCCCCAAAACCAGAACAAAATCTTTGCTTTTCTGAACCATAGTACCTACAGAGAAAAGTCATCTAGTTTTCCTTTACTCTATATATTTGTGAAAAATTTTCTGAGCCACATGAAATACATATAAAATCACAGGAAACTAGAGAAAAAAATGCACAGAAAGTAAACTGTTTGTGGTCATCCAGCAAGTTCATAAGAAAATTATAAACAGATTTTAAGAAATCTTCACTCCATAATTCACCATTCCACTTTCTTGTTCCTTGATGAAATTGTGATTTGGCAAGGTACTTGGCTCACTGCATTGGGCCTATTTAACATAGAAGACTAAATTCCTCCCTTGGAGGAATGGATATGCCTTTTTCATGTTATCAGGCTGTCAAAATTCTCTTTACACAATAAATAGATAAAAGAATTAGTTCAAAATCCATTAGCTACCTCTGCATAACTGCAAACTGAGGCAAGGTCCAAAATTTTGCACTCCCTCTTTTACTATTTTTTTTTTCTTTGGTTGGAGTTTTTTTGGTTTGGGGGGTTTTTTGTTTGTTGGTTTTTTTGTCATCAGTAGTTGTCTCCTACATTGACATTTTTGGTTCACAAACTAAAGGTAAAACCCTGCAACTCATGGAGTAATCTAGATTTTTTGAAAGATCTCCCCTTAGAAGACAGTGCAATATAAAATGAGAGAAAACCTATGTCTGTAAGTTCATCATATTAACCTTTAGAAAGCTGATAACATGTCATCCTAACAATTAGCAAAGCCATATATTCTCCACTGATCTCCTGTAAGCCCAAAGCTGTCCGAGATCTTACCTTGCCCTGCTGATGCTGGATAACAACCATATTTGCAGTCAGTTTATACACCATCAGGAGTCAGGAGAGCACTATTCTGCGCCACTTTTTATCACATTTACTGACTATTGATAACCAGGATTGCCCCCAGTATTCCAGACGCTCTCATCAGTGCATTGTAGTGTAGTTGCTTGGAGTTCTTATACTGTATAGCTAAAATGTCTCATGTTTATTTTTTTTCAGAATGCTGAAAACTCGTACCCAGTTGGGAAAAGCATTGTTTATGCTTGCAGACATGGTTATTCTCTTGTTGGGGATCCTGTTGCTAAGTGTGGTAGTAATTTACAATGGCAAGTTGGAGACAAATATTGCCAGGGTATGTCTGATTCTTGTTTTGAAATACAATTCCATTTCTGAACTCCAGTGAAACATCTCAGAACATCTGCTTTCCAGCAACAGCAGAGGGAAAACACGCACCCTCCTTTCCCAGTTCTCTAGTCATAGTCAGGTCTACACTGACTTTTATTGTGAATCCAGATATTGTAATATCAAATGAGAAACACTCCCATAAAATCTGGTTTTAATGAAGGCTGGAAGTGGCAGAGTCAATTCCAGTCTAGGAATTACTTCCCATGGAAACACATCATTGCTTCCTTTTGTCCTCTGGCTGTATTCAAGAACCATGGGAATTTTCAGCACTGCATTTCAGCAGCGTTCTTTCCTCCTTCCAAGCAGTACTGACTGCCCAGAAATGCTAGTCCACGCTGTTTAAGGGCTGTCTCTTTGTGTATCAGTACATGACCTCTCTCTACTAGGACATTACTCCCTAGTATGAACCTCAACAGAAACATGTCCTAAGGACAGAGAAACCCCCATAAAGCTGGGTTGCAGTAGGAGAAGATGCTGCCACTATGTCCTTAGTATTGCACATTTGGCAGATGTGATGAGTTAATACCCTGCACTAACATGATTGATATGTTTCTCCAGGAAAATCAGCTAATCTCACCATTCAATTTGTTAAGGGATTTAGGAGAAGATAAAATATGTGACTGCTTTATGCAATCCACTGATTCACCGTGGCTCTCTGAAATGCTTCAATCCATAGAAACCGCTTGTCTCCTGCCTGACCTGGAGGGGGGTTTGCAAGGAGAGCCATGGAAAGCTGGGTATGAGATTGGTGAGAGAATAACTCTATCTTGCCAGCATGGCATGCAGTTACAAGGGGCACACTCCATTTTGTGTGTGCCCAGTCTCAAGTGGTCTCCTGACATAAAGACTATCCACTGCAAGACACCAGGTAAGCCATTGCTGTCCTCCAACTATAATGCAGGAGTTTCCTTCCTGGACCAACTATGCCTTATTAAGATTAGTTAAGATATAGGCAGAGCTGTTGCTGATATGGTGATAGAGAAACCATACTTATAACACCAGCAGGAAGCACAGAGAACATGAGTGTGTGTTTTCTGTGGTCTGTTCAAAGAAGATGCCTTAAGGCATTTCATGTGAGGTTTCCTTATGGCTTTTTGCTTACCACACCCCTATTTGCTATCATGTATTGTCACTACTAATATTTTAAGAGATTGTCTGGGATGTATGCTGTCCAGTCTGACACCCAAGTAGACTCCACTTTTCACTCATCTTCTGTAACACCACCACTATATGACCTGCCCCTTAGAGGCACAGTTTTTCTGCCTAGAAGCTGTTCAGTGCACCACAGCATCCCATGGCAGAGAAGGACAGGGATGGATGACTCCTTTTACTCATCTGACAGTCATACAGCTGATATAAAGTAAATCTCCAGGGGCTGGAAGCAATGGGAAAAGGCTGCTTTAAGTTCATGGTGAGGGCTGTGTAAGCTCTGGGCTGCTACAGGCAGCACTGGCAGAAATTTGGATATAGCATGCTGAAGCTCTAAGTCATCTTTTGGAACGGTAGAAAACAGATAAGAATTTCTCTCGAGCACAGCTATAATGCTGATCAGTGACACAGTGGCACCCAAGCAACTTGCTGCCTCAAGGCAGTCACAACTTCACTCAAGGTCCCAGATGTTCCTGTACATCTGGGGAGACCCTTGACTGGGGACAGCAGCCACTGCTGCAGAAGAGTAAGCATGTCTCCTACACTTCTTGTCTGTCCTCTCCTTATCAGCCAACTGCTACCGGAGGTTGCCTCACCTGCAGGAAGTGGAGTGTGACACTCAGGCTTAGACCTCTAAAAACAGCAGTCATATGAGATTTCTGGTGTACATCACCCGCCACCATGTCATAGCCACATTCACAGGAAACATAGGGGTTTCAGAAGAAATAGTGTACCTGTATGTGTACAGCTCACTGCTGCTAAAGTGCCAGAGCCGCAAGGCTGAAGTGCCCTTGCCAGTTACTTCGGCTTAGTCTCAGTAATGTTAATTTGTTGTTGTTTGTTTTGTTTTTTTTTTTTATTTGGTTTGGTTTTAGTTCTGTTTTGGTCTTTTGTTGCATTATGTTCTCAAATTCCAGCAATAGTTAGAAAGTTTCAAATGCTTCCATCTTTAGAAATAGCTTGTGCCTCACTGTATGGGAGCATTGTATTAGTACAAAAGTTTTTAAAAAAAGACAGCAACTGGATTAGAATAACACTTAAAACTCCAAGGAACATGAGATAAGAAGGGTAAAAATTAAGAACACATGTATACACAGACACAGTGGCATAGATATGTTTGGATGGGAGTATTTAGTCAGCAAGAGTGTCAGCAACAGTAAACTATTCTAACGCCAATCCCAGGGATGAAGAAAATGCATCAATTTTTAGTGAAAATTTTCCCTCTTCAGGGAGACAGGGTTATGCCTGCTGTCTGTATTGCAATGCACTGCAGCTTTTTTTTTTAGTATTTCTTTTTCTCCGGTTATTTCTGCCCATCTATTTTGCTTAGCCAGTCTTAAGCTGTAAGAGTTTCGTTTTGGGTGGGGGTTTTTTTTGTTTGTTTGGTTGTTTTGTTGTTTGGGTTTTTTTTTTAAGGAAGGAAGCAACATTCTGGAGTACTAAAATTTCATGTTAACAGTCATAATTTAAAACACAAATCAGGATAAAACCTCCTCAGAAGTTGCGTCCATATGGATTTAGCAAAGTATTGCTCTTACTTGTTACAGAAACCTCCACATAAATGTTTAGCGAAGTCTGGAGTAGAACTCTGTGCTTAAAGAATGGAACATCTGCAATGATGAAAATTCCCCCAAAATTACTATTGCTTTTATTTTTAAAGTTAGTACAGATTGGGGACTAATGGTGGAACTTACAGTTTTCATTACCATTAGTGTATAAAGATATTCACATTTCTACATGGGACTTTGGAGCCTTAGCTTTTCTAGTGACAACAATGAAGTCAGGAACTCTGAAACCTGATGATAAAGCGGTTCCCAGCTATGATTCAGCAGTGCTAAATTTGGCAGAAACAAATAGCTGCTACAGAAATGAGCTGAATGTTTAAGCTTGAACATAGTACCTGTCTCCCTCTGACTTGTGACCCACAGAAAAATTACTGCATAGTAACTCTACAAAGTGTGTCGTATCTTTATAATAGTGTTTATTCCTTTCATGTAGTAGATACTTCTAATGAGCATGAAGAATGTGACTTTATTTCATGATTGTATAATTCAGTGCCTTTTAAACTCAGCTGATAATTTCAGGCTTTAGCAGCCCTTGTTTTTCTGACCCTTAGTATCACTGTTTGTGTTCTTCTACCTAAGTGCCCAGTGTGAAACCAGAAGTGACAGAGCCCAAATGCCAGCCATGGGAGAAGGTGTATCAGTCGCAATGTGTGTGCAAAATGCCTTATGAGTGTGGGTAAGTTCAAGCTCAATTTGGCAATTACATTCACACTTTATTCAAGACTAATTACATTTCTTAAGTCTTCAGTCCAAAACAGAGGAGAAAGCTTTACTCCTATGAGGAGGAGGCATTGTCTTTTGCTTTGCAGCTCATTCAATGTCCTGTTCATCACTCACCTGCCTTGTCAGAACTGTCAGTGGGCTTTAGTAGTGATGGATTTTGGTAGGATGACAAAAGGTGAAGGCATAATTTCACTTTTTCTGTGAAATAGATGGGAAAAGATAAAATTATGTTTTGGGGATTTAAAAGATTGAGTAGAAGTTAAAACAGGGACCCTTGGGGCACAAACATCAAAGCTATAAGCCTAATGAAATAAAGCAGATTTCTTTTCCCTGCAGAGAGACTAGGGGGTTATGAAAGGCATAGTAATCTAATTTCATCTCACATTTACACAGCAGTTTTCATAGACCAGTCACGTCACCTCTCCTGACCTCATAACTTGCAGATCAGAGTTTATTGTTTCCTGTTTGAGCTAAGCCTATATTCTGCAATAAGCAATGTAGAAGAAATAATGTAAGGAAATTAATAATTGTCTGGGTTTTTTGCTAAACATGGGGGTAAACAGATCCAAAATAGAGAGTAACAGGAAGACACCTGAGCACACCTGGCGCTCATGGCCAGATGTGCCAAATTGCTCAGCACTCCAACATCTGGATGATGTCTCCTACAAAATCATCACAGAGGGTGTGAGCTCTGGATAAGAAATCTGGCTAGGTTTATGTGACAGCAGGAGCTGAGCAGTTTGGAAACTCCATGAGAACAGACCAAGTTTATCTTATCCTTGTGTAGTAGCAGGAAGAAACTTGGATATCACTTTAAGTGCTTTCAAGATAGCAGAACTTTCAGTGGATCATGTGTACCTTTCTTCAGCCACAAAACCACAAGTGCCCTGCATGGTGACCCTGATTTTAAGCCAAAATTAGCACTCTTTGAACATCTCAAAATTAAAATTGGTGAGGTTAGTTCAGATGCAAATCCACTAGGCAGTTCCCTAAGGTTTGAGGCCGTTGCCTTGCATGCAAAGATAAGTGCCAGGTTTGTAATAACTCTACTATCTAACTCTATCCCTATCCTTAAACACCTACACATTTTGAATAATCTGGTCCTGATCTTTTTCTGTCAATACTAATTTAAACAAGGCAACAAACCCTTCTCTCATTTATGGATGTGTTGAGGTTAGTTAGATAGAATATGAGAGAAGACACAATACTAGGAGAGGCCATGGGCAGTCACAGTTACCTTGGAAGTCACATGAATTACATTTAGTTATTCATTGAAGCTTCATTTATAATTAATCTACTACTTTCTTGTTTCTATTTTTTATAATGATGTTCAAAGTGGCAAGAGGATAGATAACAGTCATTCCTGTTACCTGATGCCATCTTTTCACTGTCTTGAAATAACACATCTAATGATAGAAAGATAGATCATCAGCTGTCAAAGCCTGTTAAGGCTGTAGGAATAAGGCATGTAAGCAGATCTTGATCCTTCCTCAGAGAGCAGAAGTAATTTTCTTTGCTGTGGCAGTGACTTTCAACATCTGCCTCTTCTCTGAAGAGAGCTGGGAACAAGAAGAGCTCATGTGGGAACTCAGGTACACCCTGGCATCAGACTTACCCTCCATCCTTTCAGTTTCCAAGAGACTGCCCAGGGCAGCACAAGAACCCCAGAACAGGCTGGTGAGGGGTAATTTGTCTCTTACAGTATGTGCCCTAAGTTACATCTATTTTCACCAGTAAGAGCAAGGGACCAATTTCTGACACCAGGGCTGTTCAATTGCTAAAGCAGTAAGGGCCAGTTCCTGGGTAATTCCCAGGCACAGTGCAGAAGTTACTGGGGTCAGAGACCGTTCTGGTCTGATGTAGTCCCAACCTTCTGGGAGCAGAGAGAGGATGGACACCAGTTACTCTGTGTGAATTGTCACTAGCACAAGGAAGGGGGTCAGAGCACAGTTGGTGTGTTAATACAGTTGGAATATGAGCCTCCAGTAGCTAAGAACTATCTCCACAGTGAAACATGAGATTTAATAATTTTTAAGTACTATCCTCTTTTTTTCCTCCAAATTTAGTTGCATAGCATGCATGTCTCCTGAGAGTTCTTGGCCTGGTGTATCTTAAAAATTAGGGTCTTGAATATAATTTTAAGAAGTTAATACCATTCATAGCATGATGAATTTTTCACTTCACTGAAAGTTTCCTTCCTGTCATTGTAGGTGAAAGGGAGAGAATATGTTTGTGGACTTACAGATAACATTTAAGTTCTCACAATAATATAAAATATTACTAAAATAT
This sequence comes from Grallaria varia, assembly GCA_013396735.1. Taxonomy (NCBI): domain Eukaryota; kingdom Metazoa; phylum Chordata; class Aves; order Passeriformes; family Formicariidae; genus Grallaria; species Grallaria varia. Next base: position 31,181 of record VWZG01006813.1, read on the forward strand.
TTTTCTTACCCTAGCTGTATTTTTCAAGTAAAAAGTATTGTATTTCTCACATTTGCTTACACAAGGATTATTCCTTGTATGTAATAATTTTTATTGCACTGCTGTGTTATTCCCAGCCCTGGGAAATATCCTTTCTCAGCAATAAGTGCAAATTATTAATTTCTCTTCCAAGTGCAGATTCTCCATCCTTTTTCTTATTCCTCTGAGCATGCTGATTTCCACTGGCTTTCTCCTGGCTGACCCAGCTATAGCAAATATTTAAAGCACTCTTAACACAGAGGCTGTAGCAAGAATTTGGCAACATGGTCCATGAACTCCTGGATTCAAAATTTGGCAGCTGGTTAAATCATCTCCCTGTCTTCTTTTGGGTGTTGCAAAAGTAGTGCAAAGCAGACAGATTAGTGCAAATGTCTGATCTTAGTATTTTCAGATAAATGAAGCTGCCTTGTGTACAAGATTTTGACCTTAAAACTCAGATATTGAGATTTATTGCTCAGGCAAGGAAAAGTGTTTGAACAATTTTAAATAAACAACTTAATTACAGATTAGTTGCTTTCCCTGGAACACACTTTGTTCTTCCAAATTTAAGACTACATTTAAAGACAGAATTTTTCTTATACCTTTGTCTGCAAAAATAACTCTCACATAAATGAGGCCTCCACTAACTCATAGTCTGCACAGCCAGACAAGCAAACGGTATAAAGCATACAAATGCAGCTGCTTCCTTTATCATCTGCTTCATACCATGTATCCCTTGGGCTGTCCTCTTGCAGTGCCTCAGAATAAAAGGGTTAATCTCACTCATTATGTTAACAAAAGAGCATTAAGGAAAATCCATGCAACAAACTTTACTAGGGATATAGTGTCTGGTATTTTGACTAAGCACAGCAGTTAAGGGACCTTTAGCAGATGAGGATGCTAACTTAAGTGGGAGATGTAATATTATAAAATATTTGGTCACAGGTGGGTGCTCAGCTAGTGAACCCCATGCTAGATTTTAAATATCTTAAAGATGCACTATGTTACATGTAGTTCTAAATTTCTGTAAAGCCAGCTCTTTTAAGAGGTTTCAAAACCATCTTTCAAAGAACCATTCCAAAAGCTTGGAGAAGGCTCTTGTCCTTAGTGCCCTACATATAGATCAAAACCCACTTCTTAATTCACAGGGGGCGGGGGTGAAATTACCTTAACACTTGGCCAGTAAGGGAGCAGTGTTTGAATCAAGACTTTCTTACTAGACTTCTATCTTCCAAATTCCTCTTCCCTCATCCAACGAGCCACTTTTACAGAGAGTTACCATGCCCTTCAGTCAGGTTACCATGCCCCTTCTCATTAGGGCCATTTGCCTGTACCTCGTCAGCCTCTCCGGCTCACCAAACACCTGCTTAGCTGAGGTTGGCCTTCAGAACCAACCTCTAGAACACTAAAAGTTTCTGAGAGTGTTTGAGAGCTCAAAATGAGAAGCTGTGCTGAAAATAAAACTTCAGGGCTGAATTTCAAAGCTCTCCATCTCCCAGGAGCATCTGTCTGCTTTTTGGTAGCCCATATAGCACCATACCTGTGGTTGTAAATTGCACCCAGCAGAGCACAGACATGCTGTGGATAGTTGCTCTTTGCTCACTCCACATGGATATCATTGATTGCATTGAGAAAAGTGGAGAAGCTCGAGGTTTGAGATTCAAACACAGAAGTAATGGGAGGGTTTTTTTATTCCCCTCCTACAGTTTGATCATGAAACAAAAATGATGACAACTCCCCCAAAGTAAACACTGATTAAGGCGGTCCAAGAATTGTTTTTTTCACTTTCACACACTCATTTTCGTGGGGGTTAGATTACTATTTCAAGAAATAAACAAGCAAGTTTCCTGGATAAATATTTTTCATAAAATATTTGTGGTGATACATGTGTATTTCCAGAAATATCATTGGTTTCTGACAGTGGATCATGAGATTTTATTTAGTGGAAGCTGAGGATTTTGAAGGACAGCAAAGATCTTTAAGTATAGTCCGATGTCTTAAATTCGAGAAATACTTATAAAATAATTTAATATATGTGCATGTTCATATATATGTATAAAAAATATTTTCTATGGACATACCTGTGGTCATGCATATGTCATAAATCAGAGAATAACTGAGATCTGAAGTATTTTTAACTAAAGTCTCTCTCTCATTGCTACTGAGGTCAATGGCAAATAGACAGCAACACTGTTCACGTGTCTGTGTCTTAGTTCCTTGTTGCACTCTTTGGAGGTACTTCAGTAAACAGGGACTCTGAATATTTTCCACTCCCTCAGATCTTTTTAGGAGGTGCCAAGATAAAGCACATGTAAATAGCACAATCCCTGCTTTTGTTTTCAGTCCTTCCCTGGACACTTGTGCGACAGATCAAAGAACCAGAAGAAACACACGCTTAACTATTTGCAAGATGCATGCCTTGGAGTGCACAGGCAGAAAATATTCTCTTACTAATGCAGAAAACTGCAAAATACCCGAGGCAACTGAAATACCGTGTGGATCATGCCGTTCATGGGAAAAATGCAATGGTAAGAGATTCTTCACAATTGTAAGCAACACTGGTCATATGACCAAAATGAAATCTTTATCCCCAGTTACACGTTAGCAGTTGGTCTATCCTGGTATGGCATCTCCAGTCCCTCCCAGAAGCACCAGGCACTGCTAAGCTGGTTCCAAGCTTCAGCCCAGTGTTTGTTGTCCAAAGATGACAGAAATCTCCAGGCATCCAAAAGAAACTTCACAGGATATTGTAACAAAATGCACTGTCTGCAGGAAAAGCTTAGTCTCTGTTAAGTGAGTCAATTTTTTGAACCACTGGAAATTTTGGCTGAAACCCTTGCCCTGCTCTTTTTCATAGTGGAAGTCCTCCCTGCCCACTGGAATAGGTAAACTTTTCCGGAAATTTGCCAAGCACTCTTCCCACCAGTGTCTTGTGGCAAGGGATTAAATCTCCTATCACATAGTAGCTAGGAAGCCAATTACTGTTGTTTCTACTTCACTGTCTCTCCCCAGTTTCTCATATAGTGATCAAAGATGAGGTCTCTTCCTTCACAGGAAATAGTTCTTCTCTTTTGCAACCTGCAGCGGAAGTTTTCAAATTCTCTGATATGTTTTCTCTGAGTGTCCTACACTGCATTGCATTTAATGGAGGATTGCTAGGAATGGAAAGATTAAGAAAGAATTACCCCAGCTACTGGCACAGTTTTTCTCATAATTTGAAAATAAAAAAGATTACTGGATACGAGTTTGTCTGTTTTGTCTAACGGTGTTGAACAGACAAAAGTAATAACAGAAAAAAAAAGGATAAAAACTGGCTGGAGTTTTAACAGAGACAAACACTAGGAAAAAAAAATAAGCATACAATATCAAAACAGGAACCATTATGAAAAATAAATCTCAGGTAAAGTCTTATGTGATTGTCACTGATACAGCTACACACATTTATTTATAGGAGTAAATCCTTTGATCTTAGAGAAAGTGCCTATATGAAAATAAAGTTACTAGCTGTAAGGGTTTGTATGATTGGTTTGTTAGTGTCCAAGGACAGATGTCTCATCTTACATGTTATCTGAGCTCTGGAGTAGTAAATACATGAATCAGTTCAAGCAGTAACACTGAGAAGTCTTTGAGGCACCTTGAGCAAGCTTTTCCCACAAGCACGATCAGTGTCTCCAAGCAGAGGAAGCCCCAACAGTGCATTACTTGTTTCCACTTCTAGTTTTTCCACAGAACCTGAGTATCAGCTAATGTTAATCAAATGATTAGGGAATTAGGTTAGGAAGAGAATCATAGTATCATACAAAGCTTTAGGTTGGAAGGCCATCTAGTCCAATGCCCCTGCAAACAACTACAACATCTTCAAATAGACCAGGTTGTTCAGAGCCCAGGCCAATCTGACCTTGAAATAGGGACAGGGTATCCACCATCTCTGGTGAACCCGATCCAGTGTTTCACTACCCTCATCCTAAAAAAATTTCTTCCTAGTATCTACTCTGAATATGCCCTCTTTCAGATTAAAACCATGATCCCTTGTCCTACCATTGCAGGCCCTACTAACAGGTCCATCCCTATCTTTTTTATAAGCCCCCTTTAGGTTCTGCAAAGTGCTAAGAGCCTTCTCTTCTCCAGGCTGAATAACTCCAACTCTCTCAGCCAGTCTCCATAGAAGAGTTACTCCAGCCCTCTGATAATTTTTGCATCTTCCACTGAACCTGCCCCAACAGATCCATATCTTTCTTGTGCTGAGCATCCTCCAAAAGATTTGTCAGTCCTAGAGTTTTGCGGGAAACATTGTAATCTTTTTGGGTGTTTTGGTGACTTGGATAATATCCTGAGTGTTTTCCCTCTGTGTTTTTGTTTAGTGCAATCCAACAGTTGTGTTTGTGATGAAGACAGTCTGTGTGAGGATGGAGGCATCCAGGTCTGTGCTGAAGTGGGCGGCTCTGCTGCCAGTCGGACCATGACCGAGTGCAAGGTTGGGCTGCTCAGATGCCAGGGAGAGACTGTCACCCTTGTCAGCATAAGGCCGTGCAACATGCAGAGTAAATAAAATATGTTACAGTTTATTTTGCTTATTGCCAGGGGATATGTCAAAACATGTCAACTCTTGGGCAGGACATACTTTGAACCTTGCTCTGCCAAATGTAAGCTCTGCTGTGAAATCCACTGCAACTGATGAGACTGTGCATCTGGTCAGCTCTGAGTCAAGGCCTGAGGCTCTTCATTAGATGGAGATGTACTTGCCAGCACTGCTCACAACAAAGCTCTGGCTTAGGCACCAGCCTTAACACTGGCAGCTTTACTTCACATTTCCATCAGAATTAAAAAAAATATTGCTGAAGTGCAGTTGCCAAAGGAGCTATTATAGTGATGGATTACCATGTCTGACATTGTAAATATGTTTTTCTTAAAGCCACACATATGCTTGCACTGAGTAGATCTAGATCAGCAAAACATATAGATTAAGCTTTACAGAGGAGGAGGTATAGGAAGTATATGATTCTTCTCTTTTAACACAGTAGCTCATTCCTACTGCGTGTTGTTCAGTTGAGCAAAAGGTATGCACAATGTTGAACCTGTAGCTTAGCCTGATGGGCTTAAAGGTCAAAACAGTGTGCAGTAATAGTAAATCCACCTTAAAGTAATGAGAATATGTCTATGCTTGCAGCTTCTCATACACAGAACCACTTCATGAAAAATCACCATTTTGCATTGTCATTGTTATCATCACAAGCTACACAGAGCACAGATAACTTAGTTGCATTTGTCACATGCGTTTATGTTTGTGCCAACACCTGTTTCCTTACAGACTATTGCAAAAAGAGGCCTTCCACCACAGCAAAACTTTCTTAAAGGCAGGTATTAGGGAAAACGTATTTTCACAGCAATGGAGACATTTAACATGCAGTCCCCCTGGAAATACCTTTGGGCAGTCTTCAAAGACTGTTCCTGAATCAAAGAAGTCCCTTACACTCGTTCCTTACACATCTAAGCATGCTCCCTGGTGTAGTCAGAAAGTGATATCTTTGCTTACTTGTTACAAGTCCATTCATGGGCCTGTGCTGGCAGTCCTATCCCTTCTGACTGTTCACAGATGTAAACAAGGACAAAGGACTGTATAGCAAGGGGACATTCGGGCAAGTGCAGTACTATCAGCAAGAAACATGCAGGCTTTTAAAGCAATGGATGTTTTTGTTCTTGCCATCAATGAGATAGTAAGATGAAACATCTCGCCTGGTTGTCATGTTTCTACCAGGAGCTTTTGTCCATAATCCCTACCCTCAGCTGAAAAAGCTTTGTTTTCTGTGATGATGGTAACTGAAGGAGCAGCATGCTTTTCCTCGGAGGCTCTTTCTTAGGGGGGCAGCTGTGCTGGAGGGGAAGGCTGCCACCACTCTAACTGAAAGGACCTCCTGACCTTTATGCTGTCTGGAAAATGATGGGGGATTTTTTTGTTGGGTGTTTGTTTTTTTGGGGGGGTTGTTTTTTTTTTTTTTGAGCAGATGATAAATTCTTGTGAATAGCATATAGATGAAAACAGGTAGAATAAAATCCAAATAAGTTTAATTGGCTATTTTCTCCTTGTTGTTTGCTTAAGAGTAGCTTGTTTGTAGAGCACTCAGGTGTTTGCCACTCAATTACTCTCAAGTCTCTTGTCCACAATTTCTAAACTTGTTGCAGCGGGCACAACATGTGATTGGGCCATGAGCCCACTGGGTAACAATAGTTTCTATAGCTGTTGAAGGCAAGAAAAAGTCACCTGGAAATTTCCTGATATAGATAGCACAGAAATAATAGCGACTTGGTGATTCATGTCTTCCAACATAGGGAAATATAGAAAACCAGCACAGAACCTCAAGAAATGTTGAGAATTCCTGTTCCAAAAAACAATAAGGTTGCATGATAATCATCTTAATATATCAGCAGAAACAGCTCTCCATGTCCATAAAATAAATTAGTCTGAGATAAGACAGACAAAATATTAATGCAGGCTGCATTTCAGATGCTTCATTCAGTCTCTGACATCTCATTGTTTATCTGAACCCTCTAAATCTTTGCAAGGATACTTTTTCTTTCCAATTACCCACTTGTGCTGGTTTAAAAGTAAACCAGCAGGAGAAATGAACCCAATTCAAAAGAGTTTAGAAGTCAGAGCTACAATTTAATAAAAAGATTACAATAAATACACTGATACAAAGGAAAATTGTTTTTTATTGCGAGAGAAACTTATGGACACCACGAACTGACCAATATGATCAAGGCAATG
>VWZG01006813.1:38087-80156 GCA_013396735.1 Grallaria varia
AGTTGCAGTCCTGTTGAGGTTCTGGTCCTCCTCTCAATCTGACAAGTGAGTGAGTGCCCCAAGCCCCAAAGCCCCAAGCTTATATATGCTTGGGTTCAGTTGGGACCGCCCAGTACCTCCCCCAGGGTGAGGGGTTTCACAATGGGCAACTTACTCAGTGAGTCACAGGATATCTTGGTCTACTTGATGACCCATTAGCAGACATGACCCCTCAGGTTGGGTGTGAAAGTGCTAATGACTCCTGGAGGGGAGTTATCACACCTGAATCATTGGTGTGAAGACAGGGAACCCTCTTATCTCTGTTTTCTCATGCACTCAGTTCATAGCCTGAGGGTGTCAGGTGTGTCCTGGGCAGCTGCTGCAAACAATGCATCATTAACAGTTCATGATAAATGGCAGAGAGGGTATGGAATACACAGTTCCAGTTACACCCACACAGTGATAAACTGGTCCCAGCCACTATAACTAGGACACCACTCCATCTTTTCCCCTCCTCCTTCTCAGCCCAGTCAATTTCTTCTCTGTAGACACCTCACAGACACTTTCCCTCCTAGCTGCCTGACTGCAGGTGGCCAGGAAGGACCTGCTCCCCTTCATGCTGTGACTCCACAGTCCTTTCCCTGCCTGCCATCTGACTTCCCTGCCACATTAGGGGCAGTTCTGTTCCATCGCTCCTCCTGAAACCCTGAGAATGTCTTACAGCCTAGAACAAACATGATGCCTTTTGTTTTTAAATTTTAGCCAACCAGGTGATGGTCTAATGCTGCTTGGGAGGAAAGGTAAGGGGAACAGGTAGAAGTTTTCTACAAAGAGGTGTGATTATTTATTGAAGGAAAACCAGCTTTGTGTAGGACCAATGTCTGGGATGACCGACTGTCGAGTTACACACCCAGCCCTATGGAATGCACGTCTACTGGCCACACTGTGGCCCTTTCAGCACAGAAGCATCTCCAGTCACAGTGGTCCACCATACTAATATTAAACTAACAAGGAACTGCAGGATGTTTTTTCTTGATGAGAAAGAAAAATCAGGTGAATTAGTGTCACCTGAGAGGAACAATGAGGGGACCATGGTTCTGTGGAATCAAAATTACCTGGCAGAGAGTGGTAAACCCCTGTGTTTTACCTGAATTAAATGTACATATGCTTCTTTTGCATGAGAATTTGCCCCATCACCATGTGGCAGGGTACTTGAGAGGAATTTTAAATTAGATTACCTCAGCTTTGGACAGCTGTGGCAGATTAAATTTAATTCAGATCAAGGTAAGGTAAACAGATCTAGATAGAGTAAACTTGTTATCCCTACTGATAGGATCATCTGAACCCAGTAACCTGGAAGGTATCACAAACTGCTGAGTAAGAAGACTTGCCTAATTCAGAGCAACAGGTTCAAGAACAGGAGACTCTATATCCCTAGTGTTCTTCTAATGGCTCCTTGAACTCATTGACATCCATAGGCATCCTCTGCCTTCCAGGGTGAGAGTTACACGGAGCAGGCTGCTGTGGTTCCCAAACCACTCCCTGGTTTGCAGCCCCAGGCAGGAACGTCCAAGGTGACAAAAGATCAGCACTTTGGTGCCCTGCCAAAAGCATAACATCACTAACTGAAAGAAAAATATTTTGAAGTGGAACATAACTTAAAAACATTAAAAAGCTTTGAAAAATAACATTTACAAGATATATTCCCCCCTTCTCTGAACAATCTCTTTTCTTTCCTGTTCTGTTAATGTCTTCTTTAGACAGCTTTGGCCAGTATGGTTCCGCTATTCCATCTCTTTTCTCATAGGGCTTCACTTGCTGTTTTCCCATGCTTGCCAGTCATAACCTGATGAAACATGCTTAAAATTTCTTTGGGGACAGATCTTTACACCTGATGATTTTGCTAATTTCTTCCAGTCTGGGAGCTGTTGCATCACTTCTTTGTTCATTCTCTCTCTAGCCCCAGTAGAATCTTACTCAATTACCTCCTGGCCTGGTCTTGCCCCCACCTAAAGCCATTGCATCACCAGGTTAATAAGGCCATTACAGAGCAGCTCCATTTCTACCACACTGTGGCTCTGCCACATTGCTCGCTGTGATGAGCTGCCACTGTAAATAACAGCAGAGTCGTGTGTTACTGTGCATGACAAGGGTCACAGCATTATAAACTGCTACTGATTTCTTTTCTCTCCACTGCAAAACACAGAGGAGTTGTCTCCGACCTGCAGAAGGATGGTGCTGGCACACTGGATCTTCTGGCTTAACTCAGGAAACACACTGCTTTCTTGGAGCTCAGCCTCTGGGACCTGCACTCCTGCATGTGCTCCTCAGGCAGCTGTTTTCATTTCTTGTTGGCAGGAGCCAGGGGCCAGAGTCCTACACCACAGCAGGCAAGAGAAGCTATTAACTCACTTTAGCACTTCTCTAACTGGATTTTTATGATATCCAAGTCTCTAAAAACTGTATTAAGCACGAATATACAAAATAAAGCAGTGATAAACAGCTGGAAATACTGCTTTTGGGCAGAGTGATAGTTTAACCACACTAGATCACTAGCTTCTGGTAAAGGAAAGTCATGGTTCTATGTTTTAATATTGACAGAAATTACACTGACTTTTACAGTGATTGTAGAATTTGCTTCCTGAATAATTACACAATACATAATGATAACTGAACTTGCTCATACTACATGCCTTATTGATCCCAACAGGAAACGAATAAACATCAGCAATGTTCTTTTATTTTGGGAACTGTTACTCAGGTTATCAAATCTTATGATGAGGACAGCTGTGTAAGTACTGGGACACGCATAAAGCAGGTTATAGCATTCTACTTGTGCCATTATTCCAGGCACATGTAGCAGCAAAGGCTGCTGCAAATCCTCTTCAAACAGAGAAAGATGTCAAGGCCAGCATTTCTTGAGTGAGAGTGAATTTATTCAGGTTGTCTCCCAGGACATGTACATGTTGACATCTCCCTGAAAACAGGATTGTCTTCTTTATTTCAGTACATACCATTGCCCTGGAACACAAATACTGGATATTGTCCATCTGAGAGCGTGAAACTCCCACCACGATGCAATCAAATGGCTCCTGATCCTTAAAATACTGGTTGAAACAAGAGGAAGAGGTATTGCATCTCAGAGGGAAAATCTGGGGACATTACAGAATTGTTTGAGTTTTATTTGTTTTTTTCTCCCTACATTGTTTCCTCTACCAGATTTTATGGAAGCTTACCAATAAAGTCTCATTCTGAGACAGCTAAATCCCTGTGCATCCCAAAGATGGCCTTAGGCTATGCATATCTACTCTTCCTGCTCTTTAAGCTGTCTAGACACAGGATAGCCTGATCTGGAGACCATGTAGCTGCACTACAGAAATACATTGACTGAGCTACTAAACCCTGGGGAGATTGGACTGGATTAGAGTGAGCAGAGGGCAGTGCTTTGAGACTTCAGCCAGCTTGAAGGCTGTGAAGAGGTGGCACAAACAGAACTGGGGCCAGCAGTGCCAGCCACAGCTACATCTAGCAAGGACTCATTGATCATGATGTTTTGGTGCTGCGGTCAAGGTTTTTCTCAGTGTTTACAAGTCTGGTTGATTTTAAAAAAATAGGACATATATCATAAGGCTAAAAACTAAGCCAAAGTCCTGACACCCAGTGTGTACCTGCAGGGACAAGAATAACTAAGCTTTTGGTGGAGTCTCTCTGTGGATGTTCACATATTCATGTCAGCTGCAGCCTAAATGGGGGACTGAAATGCCCCAGGCTGTATCAACAACGGGAGCATGTGCTGGTGTCAATGCTAGATCATTTTCAGTCCCTCCAGCAGATGTGTATTTTTTCATGTGTGTGCAGGTACATACCTGCACACACCCCCAAGGCCCACCAATCAAGCCAGTAAGGAACGCAGCCACTTGTTTCTTGGCAGGGCTCTGCTCATTGTGTCAGCCAAGAAAAAATTCACATTTACAGGAAATCTTTCTGCTGTTCTCACCCTGTTACACAGCAAATAAAAGTGTTGCATAACAAATGTTGACACAGGAAGTCTCAGAGGAATTTCACAGACAAAACAACCATGTATTCACAGATGCTAATGCAGTAACCTGGGATTTGACATGTATTTATTTAGAAATTATTCCCTAAAGAGTTAAGCCAAGGATGTGAGGTGATTATCAGGAATTATCCAATATGATCATGTATTCTACCGTACATATTTAACTTAAAATAGCTTGAAGGAACATACAGGGCATTGCTTGAGGTTTTGGTCAATACTGAAGAGATCTTGGTTTCTTAAAATTTCCCGGCCGCATTTAGAGAGCTCAGATTACTGAAACGCTATGGTCAAGTTTCATTTATACTTCAAAAACTGGAACATTTCTCTGGCCCTGAACGCTGACCCTTTGGACTGTTGTCTGTTCCTAATGGACTGTTGCCTGTCCCTAATGCATGCTAGAGAATTTCAAAACAGATAGGGGCATGTGAATAAAGTAAATCAAGTCTAAGAATTCCTGGGAAAGAGCAAATAACCAGTGGTTATTTCAGTAAATAAAACTAGACAGGCCTCATTTTACAGTCCCAGAAGCAAAGGAATGTAGGTCAGTTCACTTCCAGCACCCTCCCCCAAAAACAGTTGTCTTCCTGGAAACCGTCCATGGCCCATGGGAGTACCTCAGTCGGGCCCAAATGCTCTTTTGGGGGAGGCCTAGCTAGCACAGACCAAAAACACATTAAATAATTCAACAGGAAGGGTAATCATGTGCACCCTTCTGAAGCCCATGACTTGGTCCTCTTTCATTCTAACAGCAGATACCACCAGGACACTTGACAGAGCCCAGAAATACAGAAATCCAGAAATGGCTGGAGTGTTATGGTGACCCCACTCTGCTGTTTCTGAGGACACCAAGCAAAAATCAGTTCTCTCAAAAAGTATCTTGAACTTACACAAGCAAGGAAATCTTAAATGTAACTGCTTTATAAAGGAGGAGTTCTGGAATCCAGAAAATTAGCCCTTTGCTTAAGTCCAACTCTGAAGTGCTATTTATTTGCAAAATAATTTTTTTTCTTGAATGTTCACTGGTAATAACAGTAGCTCCCAAAATTATTTCTTGAGAAGTATTTATTTGCCAGGCTCCTTTCTACCTTTCAAACCTTTGCAAATTAAATCAGCAAGTCATTACAAGCAGTACAGAGCTTTGTAACAAGAAGTCACAGAACTTTTATGACTCCAAGGACTGATCATTAAATTCAATATTGAAAATGTGAGACCTAAATCAAAGCACTTGAATGTTATACAGAATGCATTTTCCAGTGGTAGCAGGTGTCCTCCAAATCCTGACTAAGACTTTATCTTTTCAATAGCCCTATTCATGTCAATGTCACAATTACAGGGACTGAGACACAAAAAGAGAGGTTACTGGTCATCGAGACATTTTCAATCAAGTACTGTGAATGTGGCTTCATTCTCTTCTATTCTGCAGCTTTGACAAGGACACAAATGTCACCAGAGCTGTCACTATCAAGGGACAAAAAACATAAATGGAAAAGATCTTTACTCCTCAAACTTGATAAAAGGACAGTTTACTTTTGCCTTCTGAAATCTAAAGCATGCTTGTTGAATCTGGCTGCCTGGCTATTGTGTGTCATGGTTCTTTTCCCCTGCAGTCCTTGAACAAGTTTTTTTTTCACAGATATTTTTCCTGGTAAACCCAGATGGCCACCTTTTTTAATGCAATCTAGCGGTGCTGGGGAATCACTGACGGGCTTCAATGCAGTCAGAGCCTTCCTCAGTCCTGCATGTTCCCAGAGGGGCTGGTGGCATATTCAGTGACTCATTTCTGGGAAGAGGCTGTGGCAGTGGCACCTATGCCACCTCCTTGATACAGCCTGCAACATTCTGGTTAGATGTGCGTTAAAAACATTATTTGTGGAAATTGAGAAAAACAAAAAATTAAGTGCTTTAAACCTGTCATGGTTTATTCTGCTGTAAGTTTCAATTGTCTCTAGCTGAGTTGATTTCCAAGAACAGATCTCATTTCTTCTCTGCTGTTTATTGCAGATCTCTCTCAGGACTTGTAATGTGAAACTATATATAGGCTGCTTTACAGTGCTGTGTCAGAAAGCCTTCCTGAGATACAAATAAAGAGTCAGTGAGCTGAGGAAACAGCAGATAATCAGCTTTACTTTCCCCTGAGTGGGTTTTAACACATGGGTCACATTGACCAGACCCTGAAGTGTCTGAGACAGAATTTAGCAAGACCTGCTAGTTCAGCAGGGGCCTGAAAATCTCACTTGGTGCAGTTACCTGCAATCACTCAAGTGCGATAGATTTTGTAGTTGATCTGTCTGAAAAGTAAGATATCATCACATGAAAGTTAATGCTGTCCTATCAGCTGCACAATTATCCTATGCTCATACAAGAATCTAATAAAAGAGGAAGACTGATTTTATTATATCTCAGCAGCAGAGGGAGAAAGTCCCTGGTAACTAGGTTATATGCCCAGTAAAGGCAATATCATTAAAAGTTTGCACTTACTGACGTGTTTTTAATTTCTGGATAAATGTGCACTTCACCTTCCTGTCAGGGTACCCAGGGTCTCCCTAGGGACCCTCAGAGCAGGAGGCAGAAGTTGGCAGTTCAAACCTATCATGGAATCGTAGAATGGGTTAGAAGAGACTTGAAAGATCTCCTAATCCAACCCCTGTGCCATGGGCCTGGACACCTTCCACTAGACCAGACTGCTCAAAGTCCCATCGAACCTGGACTGTCCACAACTTCTCTGGACAAAATGTCCAGTGCCTCACTACCCTCACAGTAAAGAATTTATTCCTAATATTGAATTTAAATCTACCTTTTTTCAGTTTGAAGCCACTTCCCCTTATCCTACCACTTCATGCTCTTGTAAAATGTCCCTCTCCAGCTTTCTTGCTGGACTGTTTTGGGTGCTTAGGTGCCATAAGGTCTCCTAGGAGCCTTCTCGTCTCCAGGCTGGACAACTCTAACTCTCTTTGTCTTTCCTTGCAAGAGAGGTGTTCCAGCCCTTTGGTCATATTTGTGGTGCTCCTCTGGACTCATTCCAACAGGTCTCCTTCCCTCTCTACAGCCAGAGAGCCAGGCAGCCCTAGCCCTGCTCACCTTCCTGGGCATAGGCACAGGTCAAGACCAGCATGGGATGCTGTTTCATGAGCAGGAACCCCAACCAGTGAGGTCCATGGCCAGGAAGGGCAGGGTCTGATGGTCTGGAGGGGCTGAAACAGTTTCCTGGGCCATGGAAAGGGTGGCAAAATCCCATGGGAAGCTGGGGTCTGGGCCACAAGTGTTCATGTGCTCTTCCTGCCCTGGTGCTTGACATACCATATGTGTTCCAGGTACGTGATCTCTGCCGGCAAGGATGATTGCCAGGGTCCAATGGGGAAGGGAAAGGACGCAGCACTGCACAAAACGGGCTCACCACGAGGTTCGAGCGGTGATGCAATGCTGTTCAATGAGAGTGAACGGCTTTATAAAAACTCTGATGGGGGCGGTACCAGAAGTGGGGTGGAACATGAGACAGACAACCAGGGAAACGAATCGGGATAGGGATACAGGCAAACGGGGGAGGGACTGGGGAAGGAAACAGGGAGTCAGGGAACAGGCATGTCCGCACATGCCCAGGAAATACAAATCTCAACGAAGCATACACTGTCCATATTCATAAACACAGGATAAAGGTAAGGTTTGCACAATTAAGTCCTCTCATTCACTGTAGCTATTATTCCATTCCTGAAATTGCTCCCATTCTGATCCTTGGCTCTCCACAGATGATGTGGGTGAAAGACTCTGCTACCCTGCACATTGTGGAAGTATCAGCTTTCAAAGACGAAATGGGAATTTTAGCAATCAGGTTTAATCTCAAAAGCAAAAATCAGTTCAGTTAAAATCAAGCCTTGTCTGCTCTGGGTTTGGTTATTGCAGGTCCTGGAGCAACTGGGGTCACTGGATAATGGGAAGGGCAGAATGCAGGACACCCATCCATCCCTGCTTAGCTGATGGCTGACTGTGTCTCATATAGACACCTGTGTCTCTTCCACCCACATGTGAATAATTCTGGGTGTTTTCTGGCTGACAGAGCATGCAAATGGGAAGGAGGCACAGGCACCTCATTTGGTCCTTAGCACCCCTTTGGGATTTTGCCTCTAACCTTGAGTTATCACAGTGCTGAGCCCCACAGCAGCTTTGGTGCTCTGTGGATGGAGCCAGTTATTCCTGAAAGAAGTGGCAATATCAAGTGGCTGACCTGGAAAATGAATAATCTGTGCTGGAAATTAAATGTTACAAGTATATATATTTATGTATTTCAAATATATATATATTAATTTTTAAAAATAGAAGGAGTAGGATTAGTGTAATCCAATTTTAGATATCTACAGCATAAGCATGTGTATTTGTCCAAGTCATGCCCCTGGCTGCCTTCACAGTCAACAGAGGAAGACAAGCACCTTAAGGGCATGACTCACCCAACCTGTTTTGAGATGTCTGCCTAAGACAGAAATTCTGTCCTCCAAGGGCCTGTTTCTCTCCTCAACTGATTAAAAGGACAGCAAAAGATGATGATCTTGGGTGCAGTCATACACCTTTAGGGGCATCTCACTCCCGGGCAATCATGGATGAAAGACCAGCTTGTCAAAATCCCTGAA
This sequence comes from Grallaria varia, assembly GCA_013396735.1. Classification (NCBI taxonomy): domain Eukaryota; kingdom Metazoa; phylum Chordata; class Aves; order Passeriformes; family Formicariidae; genus Grallaria; species Grallaria varia. The sequence continues at coordinate 46,743 of VWZG01006813.1, forward strand.
AATCTTCACGCCTACCTACATACAGATACACAGCCTTGGGAGCCTGTTGAAAGACCCCTTATAGTAAAATTGACATCTCTGAGCAGGAAGTTCATTAATTTAGTTACGTTTTCCTTTATGTAAACAATGTTATTTGTGGCATCTTTATCCCATAACCCTCGATCAGCAGTTGAAGCATCCCTTTTCTGAATAAAATAGTCAAAGTCTACTGCTCAAGGATCTCTGGGTGAGGAGAAACATGATGGACTTCTTCCTCTGAATACATAACTGAATGTATTTAGCTGCAGCTATCATGAATGCCACAATTTATACTGCTGCTGGAGATGCATCCCTGCCCTCCCTGGAGTGCAAAGCCAAATGTGCATCAGACAGCAGTGAGCTCTGCACCCAGTGGGAAAAACCTGGCTAAGATGGTCTCTTTTATCACTCACTGGGAAATTGTTACTAGTAAATGCACCAGTACCTATCTTCTACTGTGCTTACTACATCTAGCAATTTTGCATCTAATAGTCATACTCTTATTTTGGACTTAAATCTTTAATCAGCAGATAATTACCACTCACACAGCATCTGAAATAAAGACATCAGGATTCAAACACTGAATACAAGATGTTTTCATAGCTGTAACAAGAAACAGCAATTCCTATCATTAGGCAGTGGCCCTTCAGAAAAAGTTTGGCAGTTGATATTTAAACCTATGTATCTGACTTTACTTCAAACCCGTGAAGAAAACTCTGGATTACCCCTTTCTGAGGTTCCAGAAGGATAATCATTGTAACAGACACTATATATACATTCAGTTCTTTTCTGTATTTGCTCAAATTTTGAATTCTACATTACAATAACTTTTTATACAGTAGCTGGGGTGAGAAGCCCACAACAGCAGCTGCTAGTTGTCCAGCCATTGAATCATGCATCAGCTGCCTTAATGTGTTAAGTGTATTCTAAATACATTTCACTTACTCTTGTGCTAGTGAAAAATTAGATATGCTGGACTGTTGTATGGATGTTTGTGTCAGTGGAAAGGCTCATTATATTTATTTCAGAAAATGCCTTCTCTCTAATGTTAAGAGCAAATAGATGTTTTTTTTTTCTGTGCAGTAGGGAAGCTGCATTACTGAGAAAGCTGTCCTTTGAGAACTGGTAAGGTCTCTGTGACCTTGGTTATCCTGACAGTTTCACTTCAGATTTGCTTCATCTTCCCCAATTATAATTTATGACCCAAGGCAATGATCCATCAAGCCAGGTATATCACTTGGAGCTTACAATGGCAAAGGAGGGATGGCATTTCTTGCCCATAGTGAACAAGAAAACTTACCTAATTTAAGCCAACACATCTAAGAAAAATATAGATGTTGCAGGAAACATTAAAGAACTGCAGGCTTTGATGTGAGGGTCATGGACCCTTTGTGACAGAGCAAACACAAAGTCCTTGCAAGTGCAGTCCAGACCCTACCAAAGCCAACAGTAAAACTCCCCCTAATTTCAGTAAGCTGAAGATTTCCTATGGATTCAGTTCATGGCAGAATCACCACCTTGTTAGTGAGTGGCAGATGATGTCTCCACTCAGTGTCATTATGCTCCCTGTAAAACAGAACCTACAGGAGTTATCCCCATCAGCAAGAGAGAGCAATGCAAGTCTTAATGCGAGCACTTGCGCAGCACGCAACCACTCTGAAAATGGAGGTGCTGCAGAATTGGGGGCAGTCAGGGAGCACTCAGCTGCCTTCTGTTTACTAGGAAATAACTTCATCTGGCAATTCATCATGGTGAGAAGTGTCAGAGAAAAAAATTCCCTTTATCAGAAACATTGCTAGACAGTCACACTGGAATCAGAGTCTGGAATGAAAAGCTAGTAGTAAGGTTAGAGGGTCAGATCTTCATTGTTTGTTGCTGATGCAGAAAGCATACGCAACCATTCCGAGTGATTCTTCCCCCACACAATGTAACCATCAAGAATAAATACTGGCACTAAAAATAAATCTAAAGACAATCAAATTTTCAGTTCCCTCCTAGACCACCACTAGCATATTATTGCAGATCTTCAGTTGGAGGTAAGAGCTGTAGAACTACAAAGGAAAATCTATCTCAGGCTTATGTAATAATTTTTACTATACATTTTAAACAAGAAAGCAAAATGCTGTGTTGTACTTAGCAGCAGGATTAATTTCATCTTTTTCTTGAGCTCTATCCAGTTAAGACTGCTGTTCTAATGAGCTTGGTAACATCCCAAATATGTTTCTTTGGAGGGAAACATAACCATTTCGCATCCAGCTTACTACCAGCTCCCAGGTGACTACTCAGCCTCTGGAGAGGTGCGACACTTACACACAGGGCAGGTTGCTCACCAACCTGGACATCTCTCATGCGTCATAAGATGGATGAGCAACTGGCTGATGGGTCAGGCATAAAGGATTATAGTGAATGGGGTCACGCCAGGATGGTGACCAGTCACTAGTGGAGTTCCACAGGGTTCCATCTTAGGCCCTGTGCTCTTCAACAGCTTCATAAATGACTGGGATGCGGGACTTACAGGGATACTCAATAAATTTGCAGATGATACAAAACTGGGAGGAGCTGGACACTCCCTTGAAGGCAGAGAGGCCCTGCAGAGAGACCTCGACAAGTCAGAGATCTGAGCAACCACCAACTATATGAAGATTTACAAAGACAAGTGCTGGATTCTGCACTGGACAGGAGGCAGCCCTGGATGTGGGTGTGTGGACTGAGAATGGGAATGAGATACTGGAGAGCAGCGCTGTGAAAAGGGACCTGGGGGGCCTGGTCAATGGCAAGTTGAATGTGAGTCAGCAGTGCCCTGGCAGCCAGGAGGGCCAGCTCTGTCCCGGGGGCATCAGGCACAGCATCACCAGCCAGGTGAGGGAGGGGATTGTCCCACTCTGCTCTGCACTTGGGCGGTCTCACCTTGAATATTGTGTGCAGTTTGGGGCACCACAGTATAAAAAGACATTAAGGTCTTAGAAAGCATCCAAAGGAGGGCAACAAGGATGGTGAAAGGCCTTGAGGGGAAGCTGTGTGAGGAGCAGCTGAGGTCACTTGGTCTGTTCAGCCTCGACGTGACTGAGTGGAGACTTAGTTGTGGTTCTACAGTTTCCTCAAAGAGGAAGCAGAGAGGCAGGCACTGATCTCATCTCTATGGTGACCAGTGACAGGATGCAAGGGAATGGCCTGAAGTTGTGTCAGTGGAGGTTTAGGCCGGATATCAGGTAAAGGTTTTCCCTAGAGGGTGGTTGGGCACTGGCACAGGCTCCCCAGGACACTGGTCACAGCACCAAGGCTGGCAGAGCTCAAGAAGCATTTGAATGATACTCAAGCACATGGTGTGACTCTTGGGGATGGTCCTGTGCAGGGCCAGGAGCTGGACTCGATGATCCCTGTGAGTCCCTTCCAACTCAGGAGATTCTGTAATTCTTTGATTCAATTCCCTGATTCTCTGCTTCTATCCTTTTCTTGCCTGATTTTCCTTGTTTTAATGACTGTTGCTTAAAAAAAAAAAGGTTACTTCCTGTTTTCTCCTCGAAAGACAAGCTTATGGTCCTCAGTTTTGTAAAACGCTGAGCATTGAAGGGAAAATTCTAATTGTAACTGCTCAGCAGTAATGATTTGTGACCAAAGAACGATGGGAGGGATGGACCTAGAGCTGGGCTGAGACACTCTATGCAATTGCTCTCAGGACTGGTGCTGGTGCAAGCGTATACAAGGAATCAGCTTGTGGTGCATCTTTGCAGACTCCAATAGAACCACTCCAGGTAGAACCTAGTATTGAAGTAGGACTCCACCCAATTCATTATTAATTAAATGTTTCTTTTATATTTAAGTACAAATATGTGCCTACTTTACCTCAAGGGGTACCATAAAATTCCCCGACAGTGTCTAAAGGTCAAACCCCACAAACAAACACAAAAATCAAACACGTTCTCCCTTTCAGTTACTTCAATTAAAAATTAAAAGATTTTGAAGACTTCACTCGCTCATTGCATAATTATGGTTTTTCAGTGTTTTGTATTGCTCCTTGAGTTTGTACCATAAGTGACTGTGCAGGTACCATCCATTACTTCCTCCCTATTTGGTGTCAGAAGGAACATTGTAATGGTGCTGAAGTGCCTGGTCTGCCTGCCTGGGTAGTACAGCAGGTACTCAATCACAGAGACAGCAACAATGCACAGCAGTCACAAGCATAAGGACAATGCAACAAATGGCTGAGGAAAGGAAAACTCTCATGCAGCACTCAGGGAGATCAGAGGCAATGTTTCTTTTTCTCCCTTCCCATCTGCTCCTCTCCCTCCCTCTACAAATTCAGGGTTGCCAGCAGTGACAGCAGTCTCTCTGCCCAACACTTCCAGTCAGTTTCAGACTGAAAAAGCCTACTGCCACCCTTCTCCCCAAAATCTGATAAGTGCAGTTATTTTTTTGTCCCTCATCCTTTGTTTTTGATCTTCTTGTCAACTTTTTTCCTGGATGGCACAGCCTGTGCTCGATGTGGTGATCATGGTGTCTGCAGAGAGCCAACAGGTCATGCCAGGCAGTTCCCCTGTTCCAGCACCTTCACTTTGATGCCAGCACACTTCATGGCTGCCAGCGTGCAATGACTGACTGTCCTCCTCCTCCCTGTTGACTCCATTTGGATGCAGTGAGGGCGGCTGTCTTCTTTGGGGCACTGGTAAGGCAACAGGCAGGAGCACTGGGACTGTGTCTCTGGGAATGAATGTGTGGACATTTATCAGGAACTGTGGTGACAAAACCCAGATTTTACAGTTTGATAACATTTCAAAGTCCAGCAGGGAAAAACACCATATGATGTTTGTAAGATATTAGTTACAAAAAACCTCTAGCGCATACACTGTATGGTAGGGTGTTAAGAATAATCACCTTTAAATAGCAGGTTTTGCAGCAGTGGCCCATACAGAAACAGAATTGCTCTAACTACTTTTATCCACTGGCTTTCCTTGACCTTTCTTCTAAACAAAAAGATATTAAGTTGACTTTCTGTTCCCAATTATCCTTGAACACAATCTTGCTATGAAATGGAGTCTTGAGGTCCATATTGTGTCAGCTCCTATTTCATTAAAACTCCCTTCATGAATGCTAAGCTACCTGTTGCTGGCCTCTGGTAAAGCTCAGTCCTGGCAGTTATTTCATTACACATTTCAGATCTAATCAGGTTCTGACTCTTTATAATCTTTCTCAGAAATTCCCTAGGCAGGAAACTAAGTTTCTGCTTTCACTTTCTTAAAACACAAGAAATATGTGATTTCCTCCATTTGGCTGCTTTCATGGTACTGCAGTATCTTCTGCCTCTGTGTTGATACTATCTACTCGTTCTCAGGAAAACAAAAACTTTTATTTCCTAAATGTTTGTGCATACTCTTGGAAAGTGGGCTTCTGTGGGGGTGGTGAGGAGTCCAAATCAAATCCCTTGAGTACCACAATGAAAACTAATTTTATTTAATGTATTTTTTCCCCCTCTTTTTTTATTTTTTTTTCCTGAACAGGACTTCTCTGTAGGTTTTTGAGGAAAAAAGCAAAGAAGTGCTGGCACAGGATCCAGCATTAGGACACTTGCACAGTGGAAGCAGAGCTAGGCTTCCTACAAGCACTAGAGTCCAATGGACACACCTGGTCATGCCCTCTGCTTAGTCCCACAAGGAACGTCTCATGCAGTAATTTTAGACCCACAAGGAACATCTCATGCAGTAATTTTACAGCCACCTACTTTAAATCCTATGCTGCAGAAATCTTGCATCTTCAAAACAGGGTTTTAAGATTGCTGTACATTGCTGTTGTTTTATTTATTGTTTAGGACCAGGTGCAATAAGGATCATGGCTGTCTCTGGAACCAAGTCCAGGAGTGAGCATGTCTGCCACTCAGCCTTTTCCTGGCAAGCACTTGATAGGCACAGAGCTGCCCAGCACCTCAGACATTTACAGGAAAGCCTACTGCTGTTATCACCTGGTTACATGGTAAATAGCCAATTTGTACAGTGTTTATAAAATAATCCTCTTAGGGATTTGGCCAGCTTAGCAAGTTCATTAAAACTCTTAAACATGATTTTCGTATCTGGGTGCTTGCAAATTTTACCATTAAAATCCCATTAAACCTGATGGCCCTAGTCTTGCTTTTGTAGTAGTATCGTTATTTAATATCATGGTTTAATTATATGCTGTAGAAGGTGTGGCCCAAATTAAATCCTCAAGTACAAACTAGTGGTTAGTGCCTCATGGGGAATGGGTGTTAATATCACCAACATTTTTGCTTAAATGTTCAAATGTTCGTATGTCAATTATCCTGAAAAAGTTCTCAATCTCCACATTCCTCTTGTGCCTTCCTCATGGGAAGTAGCAATACAGGAGTTGTGGGTAAAGGGAAAAGGCAGATATTTAAGTGTAACATTCGGTAACAAGGACACAGGGTTGACCGCACTTCCACGCATCAATCCTAGAGGGACCACAACGTCTATAAATCCCATTCTTGGAGCAGAGAAAGAATCAGCACATTTTACTTTTAGATCCAGGGGACTGGATAAATCTCACCATTCAGAAGTCATACCTGGACAATCCTCCCAGTCATAGCAGGTGTCATAGCCACAGGGCGCTTTCTTCAAGCTGTTTATAGAGAGCCTTGCCCTTTCAATAGCCCAGTCTACGTTAGAATCACCATGGCAAGGGCCAGCATGCAAAAAGTGAAATGACAGCTCTCCAAGGCACATTTCAGCTGAATATTGACAGCTGGACTTGGTCACATTCTGTTCAGAAACAGCATGTAGCACGCAGATGTCTTCTGAGTAGTGGCTGCCCAAAGGAAGTAAAGAAAAATTATTTTAGCAGGCTGTGGAACAAGTCCATGCTTCTAAATGCTCCACCAGCATTGGATGAAACACAGGAAAGCCATGGCCAGGGTGGATATCCATCTAAAAGACCAAAGGCTGTCTCAACTACTGTAGGACCTAGACCTGGTACAAGTGCTGTGAGATGAGGAGGCTTTGGTCCCGTCCAACAGGCAGGAGGTAACAGACATGTGCCTATGGAAGAAAAAGGAGTTGTTACCTTCACAAGGATATGAAATTTCCACAGGCCTTGGTGTGGCTTTTTTGAGGTAATGCATCCCTGCAGCTGTATGTGCAAGTCTACCTCTGATGCACAGTTAACCTGGGACCTAAAGCAGGCAAAACCAGCCAAGCTGCTTGCAGTTTCTTTCTTTCCATATTGTTCTTGGTTACTGAGTGGATTTATGGCTAGAAAGTGCAGTTATTCCCAAGCTGCATCATTTTGTGGAGCTTAGTCGCTTCCCGAAGAGCGAATCATAAAATCATAGAATGGTTTGGATTAGAAGGGACCTTAGAGATCATCTAGTTCCATCCGTGCATACTTTGTCTGCAGGATGATAACAGTGAAAACATAGAAATTGGAGAAATAAAGAGAAGAAAAGAAAGAGTTGGAACCTCCAGTAGCAGATGACAATGCAGATTAGAAGGATGGGCTATGGTGTGTTGTTTTCTTAATGTAATTGGGCGCATTAGGGTGCATTAATGAAGAACATTGCCAGTAGCTCATGGGATGTGATCCGGCCCCTCTACTGAGCCCCACTGAGGCCACACTGGGAGTGCTGTGTCCCGCTCCAGGATCCTCAAGACAAGTGAGACATGGAGCTCTTGAGTGGGTCCAGCAGAGGACAACAAAAGTGATTAAGGCACTGGAGCTTCTGTCTCATGAGGAAAGGCTGAGGGTGCTGAAGCTGGTCAGCCTTGAGAAGAGATGATTTTGAGGGGGACATCGTCAATGTCTATCAGTATCTAAAAGGGGTTGCCAAGAGGATGGATGAGGCTCTTCTCAGTGGTGCTGAGCAATGGGACAAGAGTCAATGGGCAGAAATTGATGCACAGGAAATTCCACCAGAATATGAGGAACTTCTTTGCTGTGTGGGTGATCATGCACTGGAACAGGTCACCCAGAAAAGTTGTGGAGTCTCCCTCACTGGAGATGTTCAAGAATGATCTGGACACAATCCTGTGCAATGTGCTCTAGGATGGCGCTGTTTGAGCAGGGAGCTTGGACCAGATGATCCACTGTCGTCCCTTCCAGCCTTGTCCATTCTGTAATTCTGCGATTGCTGATTTATTTCACAGGCTATAAATGGGGCTGTAATTTGAATAGAGAGGAATAGCTGGCTAATATCTGAACAGGGAGTAGTCTTGATTTGCAGTTGTCTTTGCTGCTTTTCCTGTTCTCTGTCACAATGGCCTCTTGGTCTATCATAAGAGAAATGTCAACTTGTCTTATGATTGAAGTGCTTAACTTACCCACAGTCTTCTTCTGGAGACATACAAACACACTGAGAGCCAACCTGTTTTTGTCCTGGATTGCAAACACCTCTAATTTTAGTCTGCATATCTGAAACAAAGGAGTGAGCATTATTGTAGCTAGTAAAAATGAGCAGAAATAACTTACACTCATGCCATAAAAATCAAACTGGATTTATTTCTCTTCATCCTACATTTCTCTCTTCAGAAGCTGCTGTGTTTGGGATGCTATGGGTATGTCCATCAGTTGTTTGTAAAAATCACTGGAGAAGCCTGCTCAAGAAGAAAAGCTGAAGTTTCAATAGAATGCATTTTTCTACTTTGCTTTTGTAAAGCCTTCTTAATACAGCGAGGGTTTGGTTTCACTTGATTTTTAAGAAAACCATTGCAGTGTCTCAATTCCATTATTGAAGTTTACAATATATTGCAATTCTAAACTTAATGCAGAAGTTTGGGGCTGAAATTATATGTCACCATGGTAGGCACAAAGTAAAACCAAAATTAATGAACAGCTGCTATGTATCTTAAATCCCTTCTAGTTCTACCTATCTGAATTAAATAGTGCTGTTAATACCATCAATATAGAAACAGTAAAGTATCTGCAGGCATACTGACCTTTTTCACATGTAATAGACCTCAAAACAGGAGGTATCCAGGACAGGTCTTTCCCGCAGGTATACTTTGTGTGACCAGTGACTATAAACCCAGCTTGGCAGCTCAACTTCATGGTTTCACCAATGTTGTATTGTTGCTTAAATGGGGAAATTGTGACACTGTCAGATATTGGTGGCCTGAGGCATACTGAGGCTGTAATAACAATTAAAAAAAAAGCATAATTCTTGTTAGGGTTATGGTGGGCAGATACTTGCAGCAACTCATAATGCTCTATCTGAAGAGCTATATAAAGACACTCAATACCCCTGAACATTTGATTGACATTCAAAACTAATAAAAAATTAACATAATTAAGTCTTGAAATTTTCAGTGCACTGTCATAGGCTTTAAAATATTTTTCAAGTAATAACTAAATAATTACAATATCTTTCTAATGTATGCCAATATGAGTAATTTAATTTTGCAGTTTAAAAATAGTAAGAGTAGCATTAACAGCACATTTTAATTTTTCATTCGTAAATTAAACAAAATGAAAATAGAAAGTTCATGAGTATATTCAGATAATTTTTTTTCATTAAAATGAACACTAAGTCAATGAAATCACACCAAGTTCTAGAAAACTAATGAAATCTATCCTGTTAGCAAACATAGGCCATTTCTGATCCATAAATCTTCACTGGACTATAAATACTTCAAGGCATTGATTTATGGTGGAGATTCTCAAGGTAGCCTAGGGGGTCATGGTTAGAGACACATCATCCATTTAATATAAAAAATAGTAGACAAATTTCTATATGAATGGTTTCTTCTTCATAAGTGTATCAACTTAAAGATATCTGAAGTGTGAAAACAAAAGATAAGTCCTTTTGTTAAAGGTATTTGAAACTAGAAAAGGACCTCACAGCATCCATCTGAGAGTTCTCTAATGCACTGGATATTTCAATGTCCTTACAATGCATATAATAGTAACACTTCTGAATTGAAAGAGGAGTGATGTAGTGGCTCAGTATGTTTTTGCCATCTCTACATGAAATGTCTTCTTAAAATGCTATCTTTTCAGGTATCATTATAGATTCTTTTGTTAAAACCTGTATTCAAATCTTTTTCACATCTTTGTGCTCCACTTCTGTTTTGTTACTGGGCTAAATTAGTTTCCTTTCTTACGTTGGCATTCAACATGTTGTTGTGTCCAGGTTTGATCTGGCAGACACCGAAGGTATTGATAGCCAGTGAGGCTATAACCACTCACACAGGCAATTTCAAGTTCTTCCCCCACAGCATACTGGTTCTTTTCATTCTACAAGTACAAAAAAAAAAAAAAAAATTAAAAAAGACGAAAAAGAAAAAAACAGAAAAAAAAAAAAACAACACTCGAAAATGAGACTGGAGATTGTCAAAAGAAACAATGGCAAAACCCTGATAGGATGTAATGAATACATGCTTTTCCTACCGTGAAATATGAGTCATCCACTCCCAAATATAATAATAAGTTTGTCCAGTTGCGCTAACTGATGTCATGGTTACAAAACAAGGATTCAAGGACCACTTGAAGTGGTTTTTACCTTGACTTTTCATCCGTTGCTTGTGTACTGTGGCGGACTAGAGCCTGACAGAACACTATATACACAGCAGCACACTCACAAGCAGAGTAGCTAGCTTGGATATCAGGCACATACAGTAAAGATACTGTAAAATTTCCCATCTCTGCAACTGCTACGCTCTGCTTCTGTACATTCATGCTCACCCTGATAAAGCCATATTCTGGTGGGTCTGGCCTGGAGCATCCAGATTCAGGTTCACCAGCCAAGACATTCTCTTCTCTTCGGGCTTCATCATCATTTATACAAGGAGCACCTCTGAAAAGGGAAAATTTGATGTAAAGTTGTATCTTAATCATCAGTGTCACCAAGTAACAATGGCAAAATGTCAGGAACTCTGCCCAGGAGAGCTGCAACTGTGTCCTGTTCCACTTCCCCCACAGTAAAAAGACTTTATTCTGTCAAATAAAAGATGGTGAACAACAACTGCAAGTGTTGATAGCAAGGAGAATGTGAGAGCACTAAAAAAGTGCTAAATACATCTATCAACATAATTAATGGAATATTTTTATAGAGTAAGAAAAGGAGGCAAAGAACAGCAAACAGGAACTCTCTAAACAATCCTCATAATTCTGTTGCCACCAGGCAGTGGTTAAAGGAGGCTGGTCTCTGTGAGCGTGGAGCTGTACAGCCCATGGTGTCTAACTGAGATGAATAACAAAGAACTGTGGAACCCATTGCTTGTAATCCTCTCCTGTTCACTCCAGAATCTCCTATGCATTCATTACAGTAGGGATAGTGAAAATATTTCTTCAGCTGTTGTCTCAGAAAAAAACCCTGAAGCCTTGCACTTAAAAATGAAAAGAAAAAAAAAAAAAGAGCCAGTTTGGTGCTAGGATTTGAAGTTGAAACCATGCAAAACCAGTACATCAGGCATACTTAAAACGGGAATATGAAAAACTTGGTAGTTTCATTGGAATTCTCTCTGAGATTGAGTTCAGATCTAAACCCATAAAAGAAGAGAATATGATAGTAAAAACATGGAAAATGTGAACTCCCATGAACAGAAGCAGATGAGTTGCCCATGGCTTTGGACAAAAAGCCTGCAAGATCTACAGGCATACTTTAGTACACAACTCATTAGCAATATTCTAGGAATAAACAATTAATAAATTCAAACTTGCCACAAGTTGCAGAGATTTTCAGACTTTTCCTTCTCTCTGCTCCACCAACAAGAGCTCAGAAAGGAGTGTTGTCTGCTATTTCTCCTTGGCTATCACAAAGCCATTCTGGAGGGCTGCCTAGCTGTCCCATGACTGTGGAGGTCTTTTGATGCACTATCTTCTCACCTGTCTGTGAACACAGAGACATAACAGTCCTCCTCTTCTTCCCGCTCCCCTTCACATGGCTTCCCACCATTCATTGGGGAGGGGTTATTACATTCCCGGGTCCTTCTTGTTTTGAAGGAAGCATCACATGAAGTCCATTCAGACCAGCAACCCCATCGGCCATCTACAGCAACTGCAAGAAATAAAAGAAACATCACCTTTTTGCAGATCTGTCCCATACACATAATTTGTTTTAAGACCACATGTGAGAGGGATAATGATAAATTCATAATACCCATTTTCAAAGGATTTAAAATTGTCACTGTTGAAGGAGTAGATTGTATCTAGAGTATGAAGTTTTCTAAAAGGTGGCCAGCCAAATTCCAAATTGCTTCATGAAAATATATCTACCTTTCTAGTTTTAATTGCAAGTAACATTCAAACTGAGCAGCAGCTTATTTTTTACTTTTATTGCACAGTTTATGTGTATTCATGGTGCTGACAACATTCTTATATAGGTCAGTATTTAATGAGTTTTTAAATAAATCTGAGCTCTAGCACAATGTCTAAACCCCAAATCTACATCCCATGCTAGTTATATTAAAACACCACTACTATTGTTTTCCCTTAACCCCAGCATGTTTTATCTGCATCACCATGAAGCTGTAAAAAAATTTTATATATACACTCTTCTGTATGCAATATACTTTCTACATCCATCTCTATCTGTGTATCTTCAGTTGTTTATTTCTTTCAAAATATTTCTTTATCAGCATCAGATAATGAGATCTGTAAGTGCATAAGTGACTTTTCTTTCTGTCCCCTTTTGGTCCTGGAGTATAAACATGTGCAATGTCTCTTCTGTTTCCCTTGGGTATGGCATTAGTGCCAATTTCATTAAAAATTGTTTTTGCATTAAATTGTTCTTTAAATTCTCCAGAATTATGATTATGTTCCCTCTCCTTACGACAACTGAGTTTTCCTTCTATACTGTAATCAACTTTTTATCTTCATTAGCCTTTTAGCGTTAGGCATAATAGGCTCTAGGGAAAACTAAGGAATGGGTTTCTTAATGTTTGCATAAGTTATCTTTGATCTCCACTTCACCTTATTTTTGAACACCTCAATGCATATTATCTTAATTATATAGCTAAGGAATCTTTTTCCATGTCTTAAATCTTCTTTTGAGTCATGCTTATTCAGTTTGATTCTTTTATCTTTAATCCTATCTTTATTCCTATACTTTCTGGACATCAGCTTGTGGTGAGAAGTGCTATGGATTTAGTAAGGGAAGGTTATGTCAGATTAATCATTGACAAATAGCTACCAGAAGGACCATGTTTACACCATGGCACTGTCACCCTAAATACCTGACTTGTAACCCGGAGCTCGTGTCTCGCAGTTTTTGCCGTAGGTGCCAGCCTTGCACAGGCAGAGGCATTCTGTCCCGGAGAGCACAGGCCTGCCATTGTTGGGACATGGGGCACACTGGCAAGGGTCAAACCTGCCCACGTACTCCCTCAGGGCTCTCCAGAGGTTGCGGCGTTTGGTCACGGCACATGGCACGTTCTTCACCAGATCCACAATGGGCGACACCTGGTAGAAAGACGTTCAGTAAGCAGCTACCAAAACACAGCAGGGTCCTTCTGGGCATAGCAGAAGGATTTTGAAGGTGCTAGAGCCTACATACGAAGTTATATGTTTGGACTTGATGACCTTGGAGGTCTTTTCCAACCTGGTTGATTCTATGATTCTATGATTCTATATTACACAAGAGTTGAACACATTGAAAGGTATGGATGCTTTAAAGGAGTACAACAGTGTTATACATCTGTATTATCCCATTCATACTGCTTTTGTTTCCCCAATTTCGGGCTCTGTGAGCCAGGGGGGAATCAACCAAGTGGAATGCAACCGAGGTCACTTGGGTCACTCCTCTGGCCTCGAGGAGACAGAAAGGAGACCTTGCAGTTACAATATCCTCATGAGGGGAAGAGGAGGGGCAGGCACTGATCTCTTTTCTCTGGTGACCAGTGACAGAATGCGAGGGAATGGTCTGAAGTTGTGTCAGGGAAGGTTTAGGCTGGATATTAGAAGAAGGTTCTTCCACCGGAGGGTGGTTGGGCACTGAACAGGCTCCCCAGGGAAGTGATCACAGCGCCAAGGCTGACAGAGCTCGAGAAGCGTTTGAATTATACTCTTGGGTCAGATGGTGTCACTCTTGGGGTTGGTCCTGTACATGACTTGGTGATTCTTCTGGGTCCCTTCCAACTCAGCATATTTTGTGATTCTATGATACTATGTCTTACAATTCAGGACACTATAGATGTTGTGGGGTTTGTTTACACTCACTCCCTGCCATGTCAGACATCCCTATGCTGCCTTCAGGAGCTCAGCAGCTGCAGCTGAAAAAACCTCATTGCATCCTGCATTCAGACAGGCTTTGTTTTTTTCCTCAAGTGCTTTTCCACTGCTGCTGAGGGGCTGCTGTGCCAGCTGGGGAGGGAGACATCTCACTGCCCTCACAGCAGTGCTGGCACACTGCGTTGGATGAGCAGGACAGAGATACAGGGGATTGCTGTTTTGTTTCAGTTCAGCTACATGACATTCTTTGCAACATAGGCCTGACAAGGGGATGATCACAGGGTAAAAAAGCATTTCCAGGGTGATGTACTGTTTTCCTGCACAGTAACTAACTCTGTTCGTGCCTGAGGTCCTGCTGGTGCCGGAGCAATTAATCTGTACTCCTTACTCTCAATCCCAATGTCCATGTACCGCAGAAACTTTCTGTGACTTATAAGCCTGAACAAGTAGTCCTAATAAATGTTTTGTGTATTTGTGTTAATCCCATATGCATGTGCATTCATATCAAACACATCATCATCCTTATTTGAAAGAAAGAACACCTGCAGAGCTCTCTGGAGAGCTGCTAACTTGTAAGTCGTTGCTATCTCAATGTTTTTCTTGTTCTTCTCTGTCCCAGTTAGAGTGGCTGGGACCAGTTTATCACTGTGTGAATGTAACTGGAAATGGGTATTCCATACCCTCTCTGCCATTTATCATGAACTATTAATGATGCATTGTTTGCAGCAGCTGCCCAGGACACACCTGACACCTCAGGCTATGAACTGGGTGTATGANAACACTCTTGACCATACTGCGACCCCCAACCTTTTGGAAGAAAACAGGTTTTTCCTTTTCATTTTGTTTTGGACTCAAGGGGACCACGTGGTGCTCAGCACAGGGGCTGGTGAGCACCATTCTCTTTGTGCCCCAGGGGGCTGGGTTGTACAATTGGGTTTTGAGGGCTGAAACCAATTTTCCTTTGTATCAGTGTATCTATTATAATCTTTTTATTAAATTGTAGTTCTGACTTCTAAACTCTTTTGAGTTGGGTTCATTTCTCCTGCCGGTTTACTTTTAAACCAGCACGTTCTCTTACCTCAAAGTCAATCACCACAGGATTGTCCTTTGTTGATTCCAGCCAGTTTGTGAAGACTGTGTGTCCTGGAAAAGCCCCCTTTTTCTCCCAGGCCAGAGCTGCAGCATACTCCGACCTGCCACCTTTTACTAGGGAGATGGACCGTTCTGATGACTCCAAAATGGAACCTGAAAGGGGATTTCAGCACAGTATTTTCAGACAAAATAGGCCTCCAAAGACAGTGGATATAACAACAGAGTTCTAAGAAAAAGTGAAAGCAGACATAAAAGAATATAATAGGATTTATTTTTTGAAGCTACCCTTGGAAAAATGAAGTCTAAACTCAGAAAAACTATCCCCACTATGACACTATGACAGCAGCCTGTCATAATATTTTAAATGTATTTGAGACATGAGCCATGGAGATACTCAGAACTGCACATGACAATTGTGGAAAATCCAGAGGATGCAGCAGCCTTCTCTAGAACTTGCCGCAAGGCAGGATCTTTAGTCCCAGCCATAAACACCCAAGTAACAGAAATTGATCAATTAATGAGGACAAAAACATGGTGGAGTTGATGAAATCCCTATTCTTAGTGATGCAGAATATAACTCTTGACATTTCTGTGGAAAACGCACCAGCTTTCTGCAGGTTCTGAGGCACACTTCTGGCTCTCCTAGAGGTCCCACTAGATGTCTGCTTGGCATAAGAAAAGTAGGAGGGGAAGGTCAGGCCATATGTTATTGCTGCCCAACTCTCTCAATGAGGCCTGAGCAACCCTTAAAGATCAGGGACTCAGTAATGAATAGAGATTTCTAGTTGGGCTTATCTTCCATGTCTGGCCCTGGACCCAAGGTCATGGAGAATGTTTGTCAGATCTGTGTCTGACTGGAGAGCCAGTTGCCCCGGATCCCCAGTGATGGTGTTCCAGCGTAGAGGAAGAACATTCCTACACTGTAATTTCTTTTACAGGTGAGGTGGTGGTTTCAGTGCATGTGTCAGATGCAGACAGTGAAACACTGGCTCCTCTGATAGCGGTGGAAGAGCATCCACAGTTCAACAAAACTGGGAAGTCACATTGAGCAGCAGAGGGGCATGGTATCTCTCAGAGTAAGTAACAGGACATGGGCCCTGTTCTCATCATGGTCACCTTCATGTGTCACAGTCATCCTGTTTGTGGTGCATCTGGTACTGACTTTCCTTCTCTTAAAGAAGAGCACCCGCTTTGTTGTTTCTGTTCGGACACACTCTGTTGATTCATCAATTGACAGGCCTAGAAATAGCACAGAGCAGCAGCTTCATCACCATCACCATGATACACCATACCCCAGGCTCCCACACTGAGGTGACCCAGCAGGTTTCCCTGCTCCTCACCCACCACTGTAGACTTCACTACTGCAGGCAACTGCTTTCCCAGGTACAAAGGGTGTTGGGCTGAGAAATGCTTACCCTCCCATGACCCTGCAAGTTACAGAAATTGCATAAAACTTCAGAGCTTTTAACATTAGGTTTTTATTTTTGTGGTATTGTCTTTTGATTTTGACAGTCTGGCCGTCATGGGAAAATTTCTAATCCATACCACAAACTTTAATGTCTGTATCCCAAAAAAGTACCACTTAGACCTCTTAGTCCCATACTACTGTATTCTGGAACACCTTTTCCTGTTGGCACCCCATTTTGATCTGAAGGTCTTAAGTGGTTTCCCTGAACAGTGACATTTACCAAGTAAAGAATCTCTTGAACTGTTCAAATTAAGACAGTGTAGTGCAAAATTTTCCTCTTGCTCTGTATGTAGGCAGGGTGAGTAATTACTTTGTCTGTGAGAGTCTAAAGAATTTCTTGCTGTTGAAGAGCTTACTATGTGGTGTATGACTTAAAACAGTGATATGAAAACCTGGTAAACAGATAATGATATTTTCTTGTTAAAGATTACATACCTGAGTTCTGCAGTTCCTCAGAGCTGTACTGGTAAAGAATGTCATAAGAACCACCCATCTTCCCAGAGGTATAGTAATGAGTGCCAAAGTCATCAAATATTCTGCTGTATAAAGCATAGTTGTACTCCAGAGGCAGGTGGTTAAGTGCTTTTAGAAAGACATCTGAGAGATGCAGATCTGACTCTTTCATTGTGAAGTTTGCAACAGAAATTACTTTATGGACTCTAATAAAGTTGGAATTCTAGAAATAAGAAAAGGGCAGTCTTAGCACCTCCAGAGGGAGTTAAGTACAGAAAATAAAGGAACTAATAGGATATTCTGAGATACGTTGCTAAAATGAGATAATCCTGTATATCATGATTCTTTAACCATGAAGAAACTAGCTTTGTATTTTCTAAGAGTTCTGTGAGATTCTTGAGGGCTTCCTTACATTGTGGAAGTATTTAGCTAATTTTCCATTCTATTTATTCCAATGAAAAGTAGGACTCACCAAGCACCTACTGATCCAAAAGGATTCCTGCTATAAAAAATACACCAGTAATTGATAAGACAACCCAGAGTTTCAGAGGAAAGTCTTCACCTTATGGTTGTTTGCCACTAATTTGGAAGTGAATATTTTGTATACTAACTCACTGTTATGAAGTTCCACCTTTTATCAGTCTGCTAAAACTAAAACTAAACTGTGGAGATAAAGACCTCATTGAATTTGAGTGTCAGGCTGTTAACCTGAGAGGCAAAAAGAGAATGTTCAAACACTGGAAACATAGAATCATAGGATATCCTGAGTTGGAAGGGATATTTCTTACATGTAGGAAAAAACCAAAAAACTTTTTGAAAGAGCTCATTCTTATGTTTTTCAATGCTAAAAGCTCTTTATGTGGGAGTTGAACTAAAAGAAAGGAAAGCAATAGCAAATACTGAAAGAAGGGATTTGTGAAGTGAAAAGGGCAACTGGTGGCACAAGGCCAAAGCGAGGAGATCAAAAGAAAAAGGAGGGGCAGGAAACTGGAGCAAATGACCAACCAGCAGCTATGAGAGATTGATTATAAAACACTTTATACAATTATTGATTTATATATGGCTTCTTCTGCTGGATTTTGTGGCTCTACTCCACCACACATTCTAAATATTCAATTGTGCCAGCTAACATTTCAGTTGTGACACAGAATTCTAGGTCACTTTGTCAAATACTGATTCTAAAACATTAGCTGGTTTTAGCATGCATTTGCATGTACTCGGCAATCCCAGGCATGAGCACAGACTGGGAGCAGAAGTCACTGAGCAGCACTGCCAAGAAGTACTTGGGTGTGCTGGTGGGTTGAGAGGCTGGACACAACCCAGCAATGTGCTCTCACAGCCCAGAAAGCCATTTATGTCCTGGGCTGCATCCAAAGCAGGGTGGGCAGCAGTTTGAGGGAGGGGATTCTGCCCCTCAGCTCTGTTCTGGTGAGATCCCTCCTGGGGCACTGCATCCAACTCTGGGGTCTCTAGCACAGGAAAGACATGGATCTGTCGCAGTGAGTCCAGAGGAGGGTCAGAAAAATTATTAGAAAGCTGAAGCACCTCTCCTGGGAGCACAGATTGAAGGAGTTAGGCTTGTTCAGCCTAGAGGTCTCCAGGGAGACCTCATTGTGGGGTTCATGACAAAGATGGGGACAGACCTTTAAGTAGAGCCTGCAATGGAAGGACAAGGGGTAATGGTTTTAAAAGGGTAGGTTCAGATTAGGTATAAAGAGGAATTTTTTTAGGGTAAGATGAAACACTGAAACAGGCTGCCCTGATATACGGTCCATGCTTCATCCTTGGAAATATCCAGGGCCAGGTTGGATGGGCCTCTGATCAGCCTAGTCTAGTTGAAGGTGTCCGTGCTGATTGCAGGGGGGTTGGACTAGATGGCCTTTAAAGGTCCTCTGCAACCTAAACTATTCTATAATTTTATGATTCTATGATTAAAGGACTAGAAATCATGAAGACATTCTGAAGGACCTGTCAACTCAGCTAGAGATGGTTTAAAAAATCATCTCATTTTCATATTTCTTCCATGACAGTATGGAAAAGTGTACGACAGTTCAAGTGGCTAGGGCCCTCTAGAGACCCTGGAATGCTCATGTGAAACTTATATGCACACAGTTTAACATATAGGTCTGAATGTGACCTCCCAAAGCCCAGGTAAGTTCCCCTTACTTTTAAGTGATCAATGTAAACTTCTATTTTCACCATTTAAGAAAGTATTGCAAATTCATATGTAGGCCTCTGAAACATATAGAAGTACATATCTATCTACAAACACTCTATTAATAAAATTTATAGAAATATCTATTATTTTTACAGATAAATGAACATATATATGCAGATAAAATTAGAGGCTTCCTGTATGATACAGTACAGAACACAAGGAAGACTCAAGTTAAAACTCATGCTATGGATCCTCTAAGAAGGGATTTTAACCTGTGTTTCTTTAGCCAACACCAGACTAAGTTATTGATGGGTTTCTGTGATTCACAAAATGGTTTGGGTTGGAAGGGACCTTAAAGATCTTGTTCCAACCCCTCTACCATGGGCATGGACACTTTCCACTAGAACAGATTGTTCAAAGCACCATCCAACCTGGCCTTGAGCACTTACAGGGATGGGGCATCCACAACTATCCTGGGCAACCTGTTCCAGTGCCACACCACCCTCCATGACAACAATGCTGAAAACCGACATATACACAAAAGAACCTTTCTGTTGAAAGTTTCATTTAAACTAACATTTCCGTAATTATCTCTGGTCTGAGTTTAGGCCAAAAAGAAGCCACTGTTCCACCAGAATAAACTTGGCAGTTGTACAAAAGGGGAGCCTAATCAGTGTACAGGTATTTGCATTGGAATGAGAGTGAACTGTTGCACTCAAGGCAATGTTACGTGCAAGACCTGCAGTAAACTTCCATCACATGCAATCTTAATATCAAGACTAATATTGTTGTAAAAGATTTATACTAATTGCATTAGAACTGGGTTTCAACAGGCCTTGACTTTGTTCAGTCCTAAGGCCTTTCCCATGCGGAAGTGCAAAAAATAGCCCATCCTTTATTGCCATTAAACTATAAAAGTACATAATTTTATATATTAAATGTGCAGAATCTTAGGAAGAAAACGTTTTCTGATGTAAGAAACTTTCCTGTGAATGTATTATTTCTGAAATTATCTTTATGTCCAAGCGCATGTTGACACAAGACTCCAATATGCTAGTTGGTTATCAAGTGAAAAACTAATGCAGATTAATACCCAATACATGCATGTGTATAACATTCCTGAGTGCTCTTCCTTTATTTTTAGAGTTGTCTGCTACTGTTAGGTATTGTGCCCTCTTAATCTGTAGTTAGGATAGGAAAAGGAGTGGTTTACACAATCTGATAATGGCAAATCTATGCTTTTTAAAGTGGAATAAGCCTATGTACTAAATCCAGAAAACTATGTTGCATTACAGAAGGTATGTTACAACCAAGAATATCTTGTAATATCAGAGAAGGAACTTTTTAATGCATAATTGTAGTGACCCAATGCCTTGATAAGGAAAGTAGCCTTTGGTAACTCAGTTCTGAAATGAGCAGACAGAAATCAGTTGAAAGAAAGAAACTAAAGGCAACATTCAATTACCTTTTCATATGAGGCTTTAATAGCTTTCTTGAAGGAGGAAGAGGATGTAACTTGAATCCGTTTCTTTTTTGAGAATAAAAATGGGATACCGGAAGAACTTCGAGCACTATGAGTGGATGAACTACTTCCAGAAGCACTATCACTCAGGGGAGTTAAATCCTTGTAGAAATCCGATGTGACGTCATCCTCTTCATCTATTACCTGGATATTCATTAAAGCACAATGCATTTGCCCAAATAATAATCTGAAATATAAACCTGTTATGCAATGAATTCTTGATTTCTTTATGGTTTTTAAATGGATAAAACATGCATGATTATTTGAGACATGGAAGTACGTTGTAAACTGTTCTTAACACAAAAGGTATGGTAAAGAAAGGTTACTAGGCAAGATGAATAGAATAATAAGAAGCAGATTACTAATAGACATTTATAAAAGAACCACAAAGCATGTAACACCTTCTTCATAAATTCCCCACCCCCATTTTTCAAAGCTTAGGAATAATTTTCAACAAGCATTTCAACACACTTCTAAAAGAATTTCAGACATTGATGTTATATCCACACTATGACTACTTCTCAGCCCTGTAGCTTCTATATTGTACAAGGCAGAGCTTGATGTTTTCCGACCCTTCTTCTTAATTCCCAGTTAGAAGAATGACCAGGTTTCCAGAGCAGAGTCTTAGAGCATATTTGGAGTGTTTCACCCATGTTCTGTGATGGACTAAGGGCAGGTGGCAAGGAATTGTGACCAAACCAGCCTGATCAAGTGGGTGAAGCTCAGTGGTGGTGTTGGGCAGAGCACCAAGACAACTTTAGCATCAGGTCAGAAATACTTATTTTCCTAAATTCAGGCAAATCCCTGTGTACTTTTGAAAGATGTGATTTTATTTTCCTCCTCTAGACTTTTTTAATTAATAGGTTTTCTAAGGACCTTGGTAGGTGAGTTGGCCCATTTCCGCAATGCATTGCTCTTTCACAAGAAGTCATATGATTTTACATGAAAATGCACTGGAGTTCCAAAAAAAACCATCTGATCCTTCCGTAAGGACCCTTTTATACCAAAAGCTGCTCTAAAGGTCAAGAGATATGGATGCGCTCTCAAAGGCAAGATTCACAAATGCTTAAGAGTTCTGCAGATGGACATCAGTAACTTAATGAACCTCACAGCTATAAAGAGAGCTGGGCAAACCAAGGGTTGGTTTTCCCCTTTGAATATTTCTGCACTGTGTTCCAAGGCTGCAGGTGACAGGAAGGAAGGTGGAAGCTGAAGTTAGGAGCTGCAGCCATTGGTACCTCACAAATACAGTAGTGATGCTGGAATAAGCTTTGGACTTGAACAAGCCTCTGGCTAGATGATGTCCTTGGTACCAAGTCAGAACAAAGACACAGCCACAAGGAAGTAGGATAAACTAAAATCAATCATGTTGACTCTGGTATATGATGCAGTGAGTTAACACAGGTCTGAAAGGCGTGAGTAGAGCCACAAAATTTATCCCACTTCCACACATCAACTGAGCCATATTCAAGCCTCACCTGCTTGAGGGGTCTTGTGCTAAAACACCTAAAACTTGAGCAGATAACTTGGGTTATGATTACAGCAAGTATTTTTCATCTAGGAGCTGCTGCTTGACAGTACCTGAAAGCTGACAGCTTCCAGATTCGCAGGGACACGGTACAATTTCCTTGTCTCATTGCGCTTTACTGTTGTGCACTGTCCTCCATTGAAGGAGTTGCCAAGGACTTCCCCTCGGCTCTCTCCAGCCAGAATGTGAAACCTAACAAAAAATTATTTCCTCAGATTAAACAACCCCAGAGAGAGATATGGGCTTGAAACACATGATATATAACTTCATTGAAGCTTTTGTAGGTTTGAATCAGAGCAAGGGCATCAGGGTTATGTTACTGCTTTGAAAGAAACTCCTCTACAAGAATTTCTCTTTCACATTGAATGCACCTGAAAAATGTGGTAGCATCAATGCAATTTTCTACTTCCCAGCACTGCCTAACCCTACTGATAATCCCAATGTCAGAATGAGACTGTCAGTCTTAAGCAAAGACCTAAAAATGGTCTAGAAAAAAGAAGCAGCATTGTCCATTTCTACCATTGATGATGTTACTGGAGCACACTGAGGTCAACATTCAATTAAAAAAGCAAGACTACCTGGGACAAGCATCCCATGTTTAGGCTTTATACTGCTTAAATTAGTAGCCTGAAAGAGGTTGGTATCATGTGAAATGTAACACAGACCAACAACATCTGTAGAGGAACATCCTCAGAATTTCTGAAGCACTTGGCAAATAATTCCGTAAGGAAGTTATCCATACTTGATGTTCTGGTTGCTGTGAGACAGAACAGGCTGCTCAGAGGCAGTGCTCCCTGACAGCTATTCATCTGCTGTACCAGCAGTGCCAGAGCAGGACTGGAAGACACAGCAGGCATGTCCTAGCCTGAGGTTTTGTTGTATTTTTATAATTTCTTGATTATTTTAATGTGAGAGATTATATGTTTTAATGAATACTCTCACATGACAGATGGGAATTATCTTCTTTATGTAAATTAGTGAGATAACAATCTCAACTTTATGAAAAAAGAAGCAAAGTTGGCTTACCCACTGCCTATTAACTGCGCACCAGGGATGCTCTCATACTTTCGGTTACACACGGTCTTTTTCCTCCCACAGTTTCTTTCATCAGAGTTGTCCCCACAGTCATTTTCTCCATTACATTTCAATGTTTTTGAAATGCAGCGACCTGCACCAGAGAAACAGCAACAGCAAAGATTCATTGTGTCTGAATGCAGAAAAGGGCAGTCTTGTCTTTTTTCCTACTAAGGTGTGAACTTGCCATAGATGTCAACACTGAGGCAGTATAATGCCTGGATTATACTAATTAAGAAATAGTTGTTTCAATTCTGCCAGTTTTGCCTTTTTTTGAAGCTGCAAAAAATCTTAATTTTAAATTTTGCAAAAGGATATGTGGATAAAGTTTCTTTGAGGGCAGTCAGGTATACTTAAATTGAAGCATACAAGAAATCTCCACAAGCCTAATAAAAGCAACGAGAGCTTGTGTTCAGACAAACTCTACAGGTATGTTTGTTCATGAAAAATTTGTGCAAAAAATTATTATTATAACAGTGATACTGTCTAGCTATAATGACCACAGTGACAACCCAGGCTAGATATCACATTTTAATTACTCACAGAAGAAACTGAAAACATAAGCTGCTACTAATCCATAAAAAATCCTTATACAGACTTTTCTCCCTGGTCCCCTTTCCCTGGAATTTATGCACGGAATGTGCAGGATCCGGATCATTTGGATCTTTTTTGCCTCAGTGTCTAATCTTTTGACTAACTAGTGATGCAGCAATTACACAATGGAGATTATCCTTACCACTTTCACACTGAAATTTATTCTTGCAATCAACTTCCACTATGTTGCAGAGCTTAGCTGGGAAACATGGTCGGGAATCCACCAGTGGCTCGGTACAGGCCTCGCCCCCAAACTGGGATGGTCGCAGGAGTGTCCGGGTACGAAACTGAAAGGCAGAAAAAACAAACCCAGGGTGGTTTGTGTGATCTGGTTGTGTAGCTCCAGGCAGAGCCACATGCCTCAGAGCTGCTGAAGATTTATCGAAACCAGAGCTCTGAAGGAAATAATCAGATATTTCTGTCCTTATATTCTACTGCGCCATCATGCCAGGTAAGGCAGGCAGGGAACTGATATCCAAGAGCATCAGTAGCCCTGATGGGGCATACATGAATAAACAGGAAACAATCTGGTCTTCATCCCTGAAGGAATCGAAAGTTTCGTCCCTGTATCTTCAGTTTTAAACGTATAGTAGGAAAGTGTGTATCAACAGGCATGTAGGGATTTTTCCCCTTCTTTACGACCTCTAATGAAATAGAAATAGTCTGAATAGTGTCATGTATCCCCAGACCCAGTGGCTTGACTCCCACATGTGGGTCCATTTGTCTGAGAAGCTCTGGATGACTGGGGAGGACAAAAATGTTTTTCCGGAGAATTTCAGTTACTAAAAAGGATCTGGGAGCTAAATCTGGAGCTCATTAGGTTTTCGTTCCCCAAATCAGTACCCTCCATGCGGAACAGTAAAACTGAAAGATTCTAGACAAAGGACTTCAGATATATTTTCCACTTGACTCCAAGGGATTTCTGGTGAGACTTGTCTGCATGTGACTGAACAGTTCCTCCTCGAGTAATTTTTGCCACTGGAAAATTACAGCTCCTTACAGACTGCTGTTACTTCCCTCCCTGCAGACAGATATGGGAGACCAAAAATGCAGGAAGATTTTAGTAAAAATCAGTAACCAAGTGACTAAGAAGGCAGAGTGTGAGGAGCAACACCAGAAAGCTCTCAAGATCAAGAGAACACTTCTTTATACTCCATTTCAGATCCATAACACTCACTATATTATTTCTGTGAGCTTCCATTTCTTCATCCCTCCTCCTCACTGGGAACTTTCTTGCACTAGTCTTCACTTTTGCCTTCTAAATCAAGTCCTCCATTCTGTTGGTTGCTCCTATTTATAAAGATCACAGGCAGTGACCTCTATAGTTTGGAGGGGAAAATGGATCATGGTCCACAAGAGCACCTTTTTGCTTGAAGAAGCTTATATGTTGCATCAATTTTTAAAATCAGTAAAAATTAATACGTTTATATAAAGATGTAAGGTAAGAAACTCAGACATATAAGAGGATACTGAAATCAGTTCAATTGAGAGGAATGCTTTCCTTCAACTCTTAGAATCATAGAATCAACTGAGTTGGAAGACACCTCTGTGATCATCAAGTCCAACCCTTGATCCAACACCACTGTGATTATTAGATCATGGCGCTGAGTGCCATGTCCAGTCTCATCTTAAAAACCTCCAGGGACAGGGCAGGCCATTCCAATGCCTGATTACTTTCTTTGTAAAAAATGTCTCCCTGATATCTAACCTAAACCTCCCCTGGCAGAGCTTAAGCCCTTGCCCTCTTGTCCTGTTGCTGGCTGCCTGGGAGAAGAGACCAACCCCCACCTGGCTATAACCTCCTTCCAGGTAGTTGTAGGGAGTGAGGAGGTCACCCCTGAGCCTTCTCTTCTCCAGACTAAACAACCCCAGCACCCTCAGCCTCTTCTCATAGCTCCTGTGCTCTTGAAGCTTTCTGTCTCCCAGTTTCTTACTGTTTTTCCTGCTCTGCTCTCATACTGTCCATCCCAGTTGCAAGATGGGAATTCATGTGGGTCATTCACATCTCACATACAGAAGAGCTTTTTCATGTCTTTCTCATCCTATATGGGCATCAGAAAGTTATATATGTATGTAAAGATATATGTAAATACATATACTTATGAGGTATGACAGGTTTTTCAGGATTGCTTTTCAAGCATGGATTTCTGAAGCTGAGGAGTACGTTCAGAGAGATGTGTGTCTGCACAGAACCTCAGAGCTGCTATCATGGACAGCTTCAAAGCTCAGAGCCACCAGCCATATAATTACCCTAAACAATCTGCACTCCGCTCCCCTCCACACTCTATAACCTCACATCTGACAGGGTTTGGTTTCTTTGCATGAAATTCATCTGAACATGACTTTTCACTTCATCTCTCTGCACTGTCTCACCTCCAAATCTACCATCAGTCAACAAAAAAAGGCTCAAGGGGAAAAAACACCATCCTAGGGCTTTATCCCGTAGATATTAAGCACATCTACCTGTATGTACGCTATGATGGTTGGGGGAATGGTGCTCTCTATTTCTTAACAGGAATTACAAACTGATTCTGACTATCGCTGTAAGATACAGCCTGAGCATTTCTAGCCAGTGGTGCTTAGGATTTGTTGGCTAACTCTTTTCAATTGATGATTCAATTCTATTTTTCTTGTCTTTAGAACATACAGGATGGTATGGATAAGCTGAGATTTCATGACTTTCTCCTGCTTAAACTGGCATTCAAACTTTACAGCTCAGTTTACCCTTTATGTGAAAAACTCATCTTTAATTACGGCAGTGGAAACTTTGAAGCAAGTTCTCATAGATGGATTTACTCTACTCAATCGCCCCTTTCTGCTTTGGTCTGCTTATTTTAACTTGTTCTCTTCATCTTCCACTGTATAATTCATAACCAATTTCCCTTGTTAACTTAAATTGCCATTTTGCACATCAATTGTCATAAAGTTGAAACATGGAGATCTCTTAAGCATAATTTGTTGCATTTAACCCATATAATACATTTTCTACCTACTTGTTTTTTAATGCATGGGTCACATTCTGACCAAGGGCCAAAGTCTCCAAGCTGACAGTTGACGGGACATGCTTGCTGGTTACATGGACGGGATTCCTGCTTTGTGCACAGCTGGTCACAGAAGTTTTGGCTATAATACTCATCCATTCTTATTTGCCTAAAAAAAAAATTTAACAAATTATTCTAGGAAAGAATAGACAGATCGTAGGTGGTTTCCAACTGTACTTGAGGGCTGACAAAGTTATTTGAGCCCAACTAAAAACACTGAGAGATAATATGCAGTTGCAGAATGTTGATTACAAGAATAATCCAAATACGCCTTAAGTTTAAAGAGCAATTCTTTTTGATTCATGTCACTTCAGACGTCCCAGAGGACAGCTAAAGACAGAGCCAGGAAGAAAAGAGGAGATTTATCACAAGTTCAGGTTGTACCATGGAGCTGCATCCAATTTGATGCTGCTGAATCTTTATTGGACTTTAAGTGTTGTCATAAAAGTAATGGTGCAGGGAAGAAATTTCTGTAGGCTTGCCATCCTGGAGGTCACCCCTCCCATGGCATTGCTCTGTGCTGGGGAGATCTCCCAGCCTGGGGGCACTGAACCCCAGCCTCTTGGGCTTATGGGGCCGAATTCAAGGACCTGGCTGTTCTCACCTCACTACATGAATTGGCAGATGTTGGTTTGTTTGGAGGCACCATATCACAGAATGGCCAGGGTTGGAAGGGGTCTTAAAAATTATCTAGTTCAAATCCCACCTACCATGAGCAGTAATGTTATATACACATTATTTTGTAATTTTAAAGTCTTGCCATTAAAAAGTAATCTATTTATCTGGTAAATACTTGAACATTAACATTTTTCTCAGTATATTATGGAAGGTAGAGCTTTAGACACAGGTTCCCCCTCCCCAGAAGTGGTATTTTCACAGAGAATAAATAGAAATATAGTAGTGAGTTAGCCTGGCCCTACCTGTGCCTGGTCTGTGTGCCATAATTGCAGGTTTGTGAACAGGCAGACCATGACCCCCATGGGTAATGCTCACAGTAGCACCCCTGGCTGCTCCGAATCACCAGGCTCAGCAGGACCAGGTTCATTAGCATAGTCTTGTCCATGATGAAGGTGTCCATCTACAGTACATGGACAGGCAACAAAAGCTCAAGAAATTACCACTCAAAGTTATGACAGTACCTACTTACAGAGATGAATCTTCCAGTGTGCAGAGTCTATAATCTGCTTCACAATACAAAGGTGCTAAACAGTGCACCAAGAAAAGGGTGACACATGATTGACATTTAGCAGTAATTCAGTTCATACTTGGAGAACCAGAGGTCATAATGGCTTTTTTGGCCACTTACCAGGAACACTTACCATGACTGTGCATTATTTCTGCTTTAGAAGTTGCTTATAAATAATTTTGAATGTGACAAATAAAGATATGCTATTGGTCTTCATTGCTTAGAAGTATTCTCAAATATATTTTCTAGAAATAAAACCATGAAAGAGCTCTTCCTATAAAGTAAGTAAAACTACAAACAAGACCGAAAGAGTAAGCAGCCCCTTCTACTAGCCTGTAACAAATACATTTCCTCATGCTTATAAGGCTCCCTTTGCATAAGTGTCCTATCACAGTGAATCCTCCCTTCTCAAAGTTTTGACTAGCCCGTTGCAACTGCAAACCATCACTATTCAAAGCTCATCTGAATTTTCTACCAGTAGTAGAAACAGAACAACTGCTTCAACTATTTCTCACCCCAGTGGTCAATCTAACTTTATTTGATGAGACAGAAGGTTATAGGCAGTCTTTAGAAAGTAATGATACTTAGCAAACTTTAAAAGGCATTTTGTATACAAAATATTTATTCATTGAAAAATGCAAAATATTTTTCCCTCTGAGATTGAATAAACACTGAATTTGATATGTTGTTACAGGAGAACATTATAATTTTGGCTTACCTCAAAACCCCTTAAAAACCCAAAGTATTATTTTAAAACAATATTCTAGAGTACTTAATTTCAACAAGTTTGAAATTAATTGTGAAATTGTTTTCTATTTTAGGTTTTTAGCCACATATGCTATTGTAATTTTTATACCTTCCTAAGAAAAATGGAATTGCATCAAGTCAAAATATTGCTTCCTCCCCTAGTAAAGGAAGGCAGAAAGTCTTCACATATCTGCCATGTTGAGTACCACTTTTTACACAAAAAACTCATCAAAGAATAAGCCTTTCAGAGAGATTTAAGTGGAAACAAATCCAAAATACGGTAAAACTGAAGACAGAGAAAGGTGAAGTCTTGCCAGTGGACCAAGAAGAGAATAGATATATCTTTTTCCTTACCTCAGTTCCTGGCTTCTTGCACCAACAATGCCAGCTTAGAAAAGAGATGAAGCCTTACAGAACAGTTACTTTCTTCATTTCTTCACTGTGCTGTACATAGAAAAACACTGTTTATTCTCATCAGTGAGCAAAACACCAACCAATCAGTGCATCAGAAGCTTATCACCAGCCATAAAGATGTAAGTACATGAGAGAGTAATTCAATATCTTAAAGAAAAAAAACGAAACAAAACCCACAGAAGACTTCTCCATATGTCTGGTAAGCTGTGTGCATTGAAGCCAACAAAAAATCCCAAACCAACCCCTTTGTTATTAACTTACAGTGAGAGTGTTAGCTGCAAAGTCCGTCTATGCAGACTGGTGCAACCTTGGTGTGGTTTGCTGCAGTCTTTCAAATGAAGGGCTGGAGATTGTGTTTGATTTGGTTATTCGTTAATGAAAGCAGATCGATCTGGTGGCAGAAATGGTCAGAAAACAACACCTTCTGCACCTGTACCCCAGGAGACAGGTGTTCTAAAGAATGGTGGAGGAACAGCTCTTTGTACAGGGCAGCTGCCCAACAAGAGGCAAGAGGAATCAAAATACATTTGCAATAGGTGAAGTGGCTTAATGCACTGCAGGTCTCCTTATGGTGCCAGATAGAGCTGCACTGCCTCTCTGCTCTCAGTTTGAAGGCAACAGAGTGAGAATTTGATGAAAAAGCTCATGCTCACTATTCATTCCTACTTTCACTAAGACAAAGTCCAGGCTAAGGCAAAATACCTGTCTGCTGCTGCACCATCTCTGCAAGAATGGAGCTCTCAGATAAAGCAAAAATCCGAATACATTTGGACTTATTTACAGCTCTTTGCCTTTTGCCCTCGGTGGTGAGCTCTGGGCACTGACCCTGGGGAAGTGATGCCAGCAGACAAGGAATGCTTAGAGCCTCTATCCTGCAATATGGGCACTACCCTATGACTGAGGTGCCAGGGCAGGGATTAAAATGGAAAACAAGAGAATATACCCATGCAGACCAGAAACAGCAATGGCAAGCATAAAACAAGACAGTAGTTTGCTCTAAAAAGTAATCAAAATGCAGAGCAGAACCCCAAACCTCCCAAATACCCTGTGTGCATCCCATCCAGAGGGCACTGCTGCACTGAATCCCTCATCTCCCTGCTAGACTGGCAGGAATGTCAGAACTTCATAGCTGTCAAAACATTTCCCAATTTGGTGGGATCCAAGGTCATATATATCCTTGAAAAACAAAACAACTCAGAGCTTCCTGCATAGCTTCGTTTTCCAGTTATGTTTGCAGGGCTTTTTTTTTAATTCTGAGTTTGGCCAAGAACTGTTGTTACACAACTTGAGCATACAATCAGCAAACTGATGTTCTGCCAGATCCTTATTACATTGTGTAAACTTGTCATAGGGAATCAAAACAGTCAGCACTGGTTCCATCATTGCTGCTGGGTGGGATTTTTAAAGTTATGTGAAAATACTGCATTCTATCCTTCACAGGGCATCTTCTAAACCTCAGTACTTCCAGCTCCAGTGGGACCCCAAAGAGGAGATGCATGATTTCTCCCAGCCCTGTAGTAACAAACGACAGCTGTGAGCTGTGAGTCAATGTTCACTATAGTGTAATACAGACATCTAGAAGAAGCTATTACACTTTTTCTTATCAGGAAAACAAGGAGTCACTAAAGAGGCTTAAAATTTTAAAAGGATTACAAAGGAAAGGCACGTCACACAGTGTACAAGCAGTCTGTGCCATTTGTAATTAGAGAACAAGCTAGCTGGCAAGCACCACAGTTAGCATTAGCAGAAATGTAAGGTGGAGACAGGCACTGGTAGACTTCACACCAAAGCCAGGGCTTGAAGACTGCATGTGAACTTAACTCAGTTGCCTGAAACTGATGGGCCACAGCAAAGACAACTGTTTGGGCTAACTCATATTTTGGCAAATCTGCATGTAGCTGCTGATATGCCCCAGGAGGCTGTCAACTCATCTGCAAGCTGGCAAGGTGATGAGAGGAATGAAGGGTCTGGACCAGAACAACAGAGTGGGCACTCCTGTAACCAAAGTAATGAGACCAGAAGTTTTTCCTAAATGTGGCTTGTCACTCCAGGAGTTCACTTCATTTTTTACTTGTTTCTCACAGATTTTACCTACAGACTACCCTCAAAGCAGTCTCACTCTCCCTGCGCCAGCTGGAGGTCAGCACTTGCATATGTGCATCTTTCCCTTACACCATAGGATGTGTTAGGGCATTTTGAACAGCAGGCAATACCCTAGTGGTCATGTTCATTTTCTGTTCTTACAGTCAGCTACTCGCAAGGTTTCCTCCTGACCTTTTAAAAGTATGAAATTGAAATAAGTCTGCTTAGAGACACAAGCAGTTAGAAATTCAGGCCGTATTATGGCAAATGGCTCGTGCAAACAAGGTTGCCTTTAAGGACTGATTTTCATGTGGAAAAGCACCAGCAACAAAAGATGTTTTTCCTCTGGACTGTGGGCCTGCAGGCTTTCATATCCATATGATACTGAACCTTACCAAGTCTGTGGTCTCTAGCTTTGGTGCTGTGTTCCTCAAAGACCAAAACATTACCACTGAAATCAAATTGGGAGCAGCCCAAAGAAGTCCGTGTATAGATGCATGCCATTTTATAGCACTCAGACTTTTGAAAGGTCTATGCATATATTCATGGCCTCAATTTCACTATTTCTACAAGAAATATTTGTCTAGCAAAACAAATGTAACATCCCTTCATCTCTGCTGCAATGTGTTTATAAAAGATTGTTTTTCAAAGCATGTGGCAATGTTATCTCAAAGGGAGCAGAGAAACCCAACCATTATTTTGCCTGACATTGTAGCATTCCTATCTGGGTTTCACAGGGTTATTTTTCATCTATTTCATCCTATATCTAATTCCTCATTCTCAGAAAAAAATGTGTAATCTGGTCAAACTCTAACTCCCCTCTTAGAGCAGCCCATGTTCTTACCACAAACCATTGCTCAGGGGAGAAATTCTATAACTGTAAATGGGAAAGAACAGACGTAAGGAGGCAAAGACCACAACATTTTCTGAGAGGTGAGCAAAACAGAAGTCAATCAGCTCTTCAGTTTAAGTGACAACCCCTAGTGTTTTCCAGATCTCCTACATGTAGAGATAGGAAAAGCTGTTCATCCTGTCCCATAAAATTCACAGCTGTGGGTTGTTACCACCTACTTTCAGTTCTTTGGATGAGGAATAGCAAGAGTTTACTGCACTGCATCCCTCACCTCACACAGATCTTACAGACACAGCTTCAGCTCTCTGTTTTCTGACAAAATGTGGAGTTTTAAGACCATAAAGTGATACTATTCACTAGACAGTTTTTCCCCCTCAAAATCTTCCTAAAAAACATAGCACAAGAGAAATCTCTCATCCTTACATGGCAGCTCAAAATTTACTACCAGGACGGCATGAAACAAAAACACACCTTGCACTTAAATGTAATAATTCAATGAGTTGTTTTCAGTCCCCATATGCCCACTGTGAGAAGGGATATTGAAACAAAAGTAAATAAAAAAAAAATAAAATTGAAGTTGCATCTCAAACTTGATGTGTCAGAGTTTAGTAACCATTTTGAATCTGGAGAAGCATGGTGAATTAAGATATATTTAATGAATCAAGAAAAACCCTGATACAAAAAATAAAATAAAATAAAAAAAGAAGCTAATTTCTGGGTAGACTTGAAGGTGAACATGGCAGCAGTCAATCCAGTTATTCAAGAACTAAAGCAATTCTTGAACATTTTGAAGTAGAAGTTTCAGATTCAAAAACATTGAAAATTTGAAATGTCAGGATCAATGGAATTTTTTTAACATATATAATGCAATGTATAATACATAGACTCAGCCCTCTCCAGTGCAGACTGAGAAGGTTACCAGAGGGTAGTTGTCAACAGGTCAGAGTCCTAGTGGACATCAGTGACAAGTGGTGTCCCTCAGGGAACTGTATGGGCACCTGCGTTCTTTAGTATCTTCATTAATGACAGATGAAGGGAT
>VWZG01006815.1:0-73074 GCA_013396735.1 Grallaria varia
ATCTCTGAGTATTGAAAATTCTTCTGGCACTATTCCAGGCTTCAATAAAGATGAGTTATAACACCGAACTTTGTGAAAAGCGTAAAAAAAAAATGCTGATCAGGAAGATTTGTGTAAATTCTTGGCAAAACTCGAGAAGGAAAAGATAGTTTAATCTTTATAGATTTATTGTTGTCTGTAAAAGGGGGAAAGGCTTGACGTGGCTGTGATTCAAGTAACTAATTTTCAGTGAATTGTTTCTGCATCCGATATTTTATCTGATCAATCCATATACGTCAATCTTCAGACAGAGTCTATTCTCTCAGACAGTGCCAGACTCCAGTATGAAAGTTCAAAAGGGAGAGAAAATACAACATAAACCCAAACCGAACTGAATTTCTGTTTCAGCATAGCTTCCCATTATGACCACACTGGCAGTGATCGTGGCAGTCCTTGTGCTATCTGCACTACAGCCTGCAGCTGGTTGAAAGGCAAAACCAACCTCTTCCTTCCTCTCCTTAAGGACTCCTCTGGCAGCATTTAAAGTTCTACATCTGTAACATTGCACAACGTGCTTATTTTGTTCCTAGTTTCAAGCCGCCGATTAAAAGAGCCACTCTGGTTGATCAACAAATCCCTAAACATCTGAACGATATTTTTGAACTTCTCTATTAATGTGTATATTTGTTCTCATTAGAACGTTACTGCCTACATTCAGTTAGCGATTAAATAAGTCATTATAAATTAACTTTAATTTCCTCTTTGTAAATCCACAAGTAAACTTTCATTCATTCTCACTTATTCCAGTGTTTTCAAAGAGGTTGTTCTTTTTCTGACTTCTCAAGATAGCTCTTATTTTAAGTGTTATTGGGAATTAAGTTACAGGGTAAAGGAACAAAGACAGTTTTGCAAGTACCACTTGTTAAATGCAACACAAATTGCACCACGCACTAAAACAAAGTTTAAAGAACATCAAGATATCATTGTTTAAAGTAGTACAAAGCCGTCTCAAAACCTTTAGCAAACACATAAAAAGCAAGTGAATTACCTTATTGCCAAAGAGGGCTACATGGTATGACCTGAGAAAATTATAGGCCACTCAACAGAATTTCAAGTTAAGAAGTGTCCAGCAAATCACAAGGTAACTAGAAGTTGACAGAACACTGACAGCAAAGCTAGATGGTGAAGTACCTCTTACTAATGAATAGCAAAATTACTTCAGAATGGATTTTCAAATTTATATGCTCACCCTGGATACCTCATCTTTTTCTCATGCTGTTTGAAAGAGAGAAACAAATGGATTAAAACCTGATCCTAAGGCAGAAGGCCGTGACTAAGAATGACATCTTGCCAAAGACAGTGATCAATTCACCACAAGACATTAACTGTCAGCCATGAGCATTACTCCATTTGAAACGAAAAATCACACAGGGACAAGTTCCTTTAAGAATGGTATATTAGACTCCATATAACTCTGCAACATACACATTTATGTTGATATTGAAGTAGTATTTGAATTTATCTTGGTTAGCCTGTCCCATCTCGAATCTAGATGGCCTTTAAAGGTTGGGTTTATGAATCTCCTTTCCCTGGGAACAAGCCAGTAGTGGTTGCCCAGTTTGCCTCCAGAGGGTTGCTCTCAGATTGCTTTGACTCCATAATCAGGCGATGGAGGAAAGCCCACATTTGGGGATTTCCATGCTCAGTCTGACAGTGACAGGAAAGCATGTCCACGAACAAAAATTCTTCAACAAGAACCAGCTCTGTGAGGTGTCTTAGCTATGGTTTAATAGCTGACTCATTGCTTGCAATACAGAAACCTCAGGGCTATAACCCAAGTAGTACAGATTTTTCAGGCATGACTATGAAAGCTCACTCCGTTTGTAAAAATTACTAAAGACCAACCTCTGAGTAGGGGGCAGGGGGATGGTGGTGAGGTGATGGGAAAGAATAAAAAAAAAAGCAAAGCTAAAAGGATCCCAGGAAATAACTTACCAGTTTTCCTCCAGAGTTCAACTCAGTACATGCATTTAAATCCTAATACTTGCTGAATTTGCTCTATACAGTGAAGTCTAGAAACTTTGATGAACTGCTCAGGTAAACTGCTCCACTACTTCACTAGTTTAATCATTGGAATGCTTTTCCTGTTGCCTAACATTACTGTAAGGCAAGATGTCTTTTTTGTCATATATCCCCCAGGCAGAATAAACTATTCATTTCTCTTTGCAAAAGTCTTTTTCGATGACAAAGTTTAATTTAAGAGGGTTTTTAGGGAAACATCTCTCATTGGGTCAGGTACTTTTCTGTCAAGTGTATGTTTCATGCACTCAAATACAATTTTCTATTACTTGAAGGAACATTTATCCATTTTAGTTTTTTTAAAAAGCCCTTCCTTATACATGCAACATATATTAGTTCAAAGTTAGAATCAGTTTTCGACAGTATGTCAAAGTCAGCTTACCCAAGGGAAGAAGTCTTTCAGCTATTACAGCAAGAGGAGATATGAATGTAGTATTTATAGACTTCATTGAGTAATCAAGAAAAGGAGGTTTTACAGGTCAGAAAATGACATAATTTCCAAACCCAATACTCCCACAGCATGTAAACACAAGCTCCTTGGTCTCTTGGCACATAATACTCTTCATACAAACAGAACATCAAAACTCTGTTAAATCTGTAAGCTCTAGCAAACAGTAGAATTGCCTAAAGTTTACAGTATTTTCTCAGGGATAGTGGCTGAATTAAATTAAGACAATTGTTTTCTGAAATCAGAAGGAGGTCAGTCTCAACTAGCTCTGAAATACCTATCACACGGGCAATGATTTATTTGTGCATAGGTACACTTACATCCAAAACATTTAGCATCAGTTTTTTAATGGTATAACGTATTTATAGCAGTTCTTCCAACATATCACAGTCAAGATGTGGCTATTTTGATTTTAGGGCTATCAGAAAATATATGGTATGCTGATAAGGGGAATCATTATGCAATAACAGTTTATTAAGGTGATAAAGAGACTTTCAAAGTTTAATTATTTTAGCCTTACCTAATGGGCATAAATAACTTATAGGAGTTGTAAAATAATTTGAGATCCTATTCACGGCAGGTTAGAGAGATAAACATCTTTCTTACTATGGTGTACCTGGACATTTCCATGCTTTGAGTGCTGACAGAATAATTTCCAAGTTTTTCCTCAGATCTGCAGAAAAGCAAGCAAAAGGTTTTGCCAAATCAACTTCAAGACTATGTTTGTCCCCTGATTTAAGCTCCCTGTAATCTAGAAAAGCTGCTGGAAGCAAGTCTTGCTTCGTATTTCCTACTGATTTGCCAGAAAATGAGGGTTTCTAAACAGTAACATGAGCTGCAGCAGCTGCAACCAGAGGGACATCAGGTTCGGCCCAGTCATCTGTTTGTAGTGCATTTGTTACATTTTGTATATTCATGATGCTCTTTCAATGAGGTCTTGAATACATTCATGTAGAGACCACATTCTTTTCTATCTACCCAACAATAAATGTTGGAAACATTTGGTTATTTCCCAGGTTCTGAGGCATCAGTAGCCACTATCTTTAATTGTTTTCTACATTGAAAGAGGATCATATTCACAGTAAATGGAGCTCTCACTGTAAAAAGCTACTCTGCTTCAGAAAAGAGTAGAAAATTATATTGAATTTGCTGTCATAGTAAAGAGATTTATGCAAATGGATGCAGAGAGTAAGACTGTCATTTGACGCTTTTACAACACTAATTTTTGTTGTTCTCTCCAAAAACCTATTGAGTTTTTATTGTAGAGATTGTATTACAATTATTTTTTCTAATCTCTTCTGCTTTCCTGCTCTTTTACATGACAGTATCCCATCAGTCATAAAGAAATACTTTCTTCATGTACTGATAAGTCTTACATCCATGCACTAAACTTATCTGTGCAAAGTCATTCCTCCTCTCAAGAAGGCAATATGGCATTTCTTCCAACGTAGGCAGGAGCAGACATCTTGGGGGAAATTCTACCTTCGTACTTGTGGTCCTGATCCACAGAGACCAGTCAAACCAATAACAATCACTACTGTTTCTAACTGGTCTTATTTCACAATCAGCCTGCAGGCCACAGATATACTCTATTCAGTTAATATTTACGTAATGAGAAATGGATTTAAACTCACCCCTAGATCCCAGAAGCTTGAGCAATTAAGCATAATCACAGGTTCTAGTCTTTTACATAGGCTATAGCTATATTAGAAATGAAAATAAATATAAAGCATATTTCAGTGTGGAATTAATGTTTTAGATCCTTTGCAATGTAAACACTTACTTCATCAAATTGAAAAGACTTGGTGTCTCAGTAAGTAGTGGGCACCTGGCCTTCTGGTACTGTCTGTGAAACAAAGTCTGAGATCCTTTCTAGAGGAATATTAAGGATCCTTATCTGTAACTCACTCAGCTAGACTCTTCAGCCTTCAACCACAAGCCATTGGACAAAATTCATGGAGCATCCACTCCAGGCCTTCTGATGCCATTTGCCTTCTCATGTCTTTTCTGAACTCTCTCTGATTCTTCTCCCCAGCTTTGAAAGCAATTTTTTTTTCTTGTGAGTTCCACAACCAAGTAATGAAATCCTCATTTTACTACTTCCCTGCCTGCTCAGAAACTGCCAGCAATGTAGTAACTCGTTATGAGCTGGTGGTCTCACGTATTTATAGGCTGCAAGATGAACATTTCCAGAGGGCCTTGTTATGACTTCTGCGCAGAAATTTCCATGACATGCCTGAGTGAAATGGCATTCCAACCACACTTCAAACTACTACAACACACTTCATGAAATGTTGAATTGACTTTCACAATAAAGCATATTATATTTACATAGTCACTAACATTAACTTTTCAGAAGCTCTCTTCCTCATAGATTTCTTCACCCAGGATACAGATACAGCACTTAATGCATAGCGTAATATTGTGATTTCATGGGTAAAGTCTGTCATCCTCCGCTATGGTTTAACAGCCTTTTCTTTAGAAGATGGATTTTCTTGTTTTTATCCAAAGACTAGGGCTCCTCACACCAAAGACAACTGCCTACAGAGAAATCAGATTCCACTGAGCATAGATCCTTAAGACTTAACTTACACTACAAAGAAACAGAGCAAGGGATCCTCCTGAAAATAAGCAGTAGATGACCACACACCCTCAGCACATAAAGTACCTTTTCCCAGTGAGCCCAGATCAGCCCTAGCAGACTCTGCCAGCCCTCCTGTCATGCAGCTCTATCTCTTGTTCAGCTGTGTATGAGAGTTGGTCATCTCTCTTGCTTATGAAGTGTAAATGTAGCCTCTTCGTTGATCTGTCACCTGTTATCTGCATGTGAAGGACCTTCCCCACACTGAGCTGAGGACCCCTGTGCAATGCCCTGTCCCTCAGGCACAACAATGACATTGGCAGTTGGCACCACAATCTATTTTTCAGTGAAGTTTGTCTTTCATTCTCTCTCTGTCACAGAGGAAGTGCCACATACTCACAAAACCTGGCAGCCCTCCATCCCAGGGTATTCCTGAGCCCTTCCAGCCAGGTTCTCCTGTTCTGCTCTCTCCATCCACTGCAACAACTGCTGTCCATGTCCTGAGCTAAAGACACAGAAATACACTGCACCCACCCATCTTTGCTCAGCAGCCCTGTTTCTGTGAGCAAAGAAGGAATGATGCTACTTGAAAAAATAATAAGACAAAAGAAGAGAAACTAATCCTCATTTTTTAGAGGTCATGAGAAAATGAGACTCCAGATTATTCCTCCTTCAAAATGCATAATTTTGAACATTTTAAAATTATTTATTTAGTACTTTCCTGGAAAAACATAGCAGAACTCTTATAATAAGCATCATGCCGATTCTAAAGTATGTATTTGATAACCTTAATCCCACAAAGTCTTAATCTAAGATTCCATTTATCAGGCTGTTAGGGATATTTGAAAGTAGAAGAATCTGGATTTTAAGACCTGTTCTTTGGAATATTAAGCCAATGTACATCAGATCTTATGAGCTGATGTCAGTAACATCTACCATAAGTAATTATTCGGAAGTCTTTTTAATAGATTTTAAATCCCAGAGCAACCTTTACACGAATTCCAGCCTTTCCTAAACAGCAGATATTTTACTAAATTAAAGGCTTTTTATAGCTGAATAACCACTCATGCTTGTGTAAGCATTTTCAATGACCTTATGCATTTTATTCCTGGTATAATTCTTCTAGTTTCACTACTAAACTTTCTTATGACCACCTTCTAAGATGAAGAACTCTTAATATAATAACTCATGTTTCCACAAGGTAATAAAAGTCTCTAGACAGCACACTCATTCAAACCAGAGTGCCAGGTGTAATGTCACCAATACTGTAGCCAGTAGTAACGTATTACTGAGTTTTGATCAACTTTACTAACAAAATCTTCAAGTTTCATTCAATTTTGTTTCACTCCCCTTATTCTCCAAGAAGTCTGGTCAGTTGATGCACATCTTGGTCCCTGTATTAGGCTGGAAACAAAGGTGTGCCTATGCAGTATCTCCTGATCAAAGGGACCTAATGCAGAGGACCCCATGGAGATCCCTTGCTGTCACCTGGCAGACAACCTCCTCTTCCAAGAATGATGGGAGTTTCTCTCTCAGCTCCCAGCACAACACTCGGATGTGGTTCTTCAGAGCTTCCTTGCCCTGGGTTAGTGGCAAATATCTCTTGGTCACAGAATTCTGCCAGCATGCAACTGTGATAACCCTCAGAGGTCATCAAAAAGGTGTCACAGAACCTCATCTGGGGGTTTTGCTTCTGTGTCACACCTATTTATAGGCCCATATGTCAGTCTCTGCTCTTATTCTAACCTACATATTAATTTTAATTTATGTAAGGCTGCAGCTGAGGACATCTCTTTTCTAGCATCCAAAATTTAACAATTCACCCAATAAACATACCTCTTTATAAACACAGTATATCTATCCAGAGATCTTCAGATTCTAGTAATTAGAAACAAAGAAAAACAAAAAAAACAAACACACATGTATGCAGACCTATCTTCATTCCTCCTTGCATTTGCAGGCAAAACCTTCAACCCAGAAACCCTAAATTTCAGTGACACTGAACAGTCAATTCAGTGGTTCTGCTGTTACTCTCTGGAATCTGTGACTGTTCCTGTCTTTTGAGATACAAGATATTGAATATACACAAAAATCCAGCTCCACAAATGAGTAGAATGGTGTAATAATTGCAGTGCTATTTTCAAAATGTATGTGCGTGAGACAGATAGCAGGGTTAAAGGTATAAAACACCAATGTATCTGGGAGGTATGAAAAGATCTAACTTTGTATGGATGTCCTCAGTAAATGAGAACATATATAATTTTTTAAGACAGATTTGGTATTACTTAGTCATCTGCTTTTCTAGCTTAAAATAAGACTCGTAATACTGAACAAACATTTTCCTGACATCTTGGCACACAAGACAAACTATTCTAAGGGAAAAATACATTATAAACAAAGTGAAAAATTACAGATATAATTAATCATACTCAGTTATAATTTAATTTTCTAGCACTCAGTCTTCTCCCTCTTTCCCCCAGTGTAGGATGAGTATGAAAATCTCTAGCACATTCAAAAACAACTTTGGGTCGTATCTGACCAATGTAGGATTTGCCAGGAAACAAACCCAACGCACAAGAACACTGTTGTTGAAATCCTAACTAACCCCGCTTTCCCAGGCAATTTCGGTTCTCTAACAGAAAATCCATTAGACAGGTTTTTTCCA
This sequence comes from Grallaria varia, assembly GCA_013396735.1. Taxonomy (NCBI): domain Eukaryota; kingdom Metazoa; phylum Chordata; class Aves; order Passeriformes; family Formicariidae; genus Grallaria; species Grallaria varia. Next base: position 7,753 of record VWZG01006815.1, read on the forward strand.
CCCCCTGTTGAAAACCCCTTACTTTTCCTGTGATTCCTTCCTGTCTCCTGATAAATTGATTTGAAATCAACAAATGGTGTTTCAGAAACTATATAAAAACCTAATTTATAGGGACATAAGTCAAGATTTGGAAAGAGAAATTAACAAAAGGAAAACATAGGACCACATTTTACTGAAAATATAGAATTAGGAGACTAATGTGTTTTCTTAGATAACAACATTTAATGGATTTAAATACAGATTGAAAGCACAGTCTTTCTGCAATTCTTTAAAAGATTCCAGTAATTTTACTCTAAAATGTATAAATTTTCTGAATTTCAGAATTTGAATATCTAATCTTTTGAATTACTGATGCCAGTAATGGGCTTGAGGGTAAAATCCCCTTCTGCTGGCTTTATTCCTTTCTGGACAAAAGTTTAAGATGTACAAAACATCTTATTTATGGTAGACTACTCTCTTCATATAGAAACCATGTGCTTCACAAAGACACAAAAAAGTAGGCAGCTTCCCTGATCAGCATCTCCACCCCATACAACCACAGTGTAGAGACCCACAGCACTGGAAGGTTCTGTATTTCAAACACTCTTCAGTAAGAAAGCAATTCAGAGACGTGCCATAACTGTATTTTGTGGCAAACTAGTTTCCTATTGCTTTCATTCAATTCTTTGCTCCAGAGTACATTCTTCATGAATGTTTTGAGAAGATTATTGCATACTGAATCTTCTTCTACCCTACTCTTGCTAATTCAGAGACATAACAGGGGGAGAAAGGGTGACAGAGGCTATTGTAAAAAACCATAAGACTTACAAAAGCCTACTGAAATAATTTCTCCCTGAAGAGACTTTCCAAATTCATTTCACCACCCTTTCAGTTTCCTACAACACTACATCAGCTAAATAGAACTGCCTATTTTGCACAGGAACTACCTTTATAGCTCAGTCTCCAGCACTCTTTGAGCCTGCCTTTTCATACACTTGCAGTCTAAATGTAACTTTAATTTTGAAACAACCAGAGACATCTTGAGAGATCAAACTCCACTGCACAGAAGACTTCAGCCTTTCGAAACAGTTTTGCCCACAGAAGAATTCAAAACTCTGTCAGAATAAAAAACACTTACTAACTCCACCAGATACCTTCAAAGAGCCTCTGCTTTGCCAAGTGCCCCAGAATTGTGGGTCTTAGAAAGCCCCAAGTCATACCACTGGATACCTGACAGAGGAACCAGGGAAACAACTGTCTGGAGTCAAAGGAAGGACAAAAATCAAACCAGGTTCAGGGGCACACAAGTATGACAGGCACTCCAGGCGTCTGGGTGTTCTCTCCAAATCCAGCCATATAGGTGGAAGAGGTTACCGTTTCCCAGGATTTTCCTACATGAGCACTCCCTCATGCTTCTAAAGCAAATTTAAACAGTCACGCCCATTTTCCTCCCATCCCCTACAGTTTGTCAGGATTAATTTTGCAGGATGGGCCTTAGGGAGCACTCAGCCAGGAGCTCAGCTGGGGTGGCAGCCTATGGCAAAGCAGCTGCAACAACCCCTTTCATCAAGTGCAATGGTCCTGGGAGAAAACATCTATTTGTGGTTTCCACTGAATCAGAACCATCTCTGCATAACATTTCAGTTTTGACAAAAATCAATAAATTCTGCTGAGTAGGTGTTGTATTGATTATTTTTTTCCTAACCATCTGTACAATTGCTAAGAAACTGATGCACTGTCAGACATTTCGGTGACTAAGTAATGAATAATTGGCGCTTAATTCAAGCAACTGTCACATTAGACAGTCTCTGAAAGCCTGTTCACAGCAAATACTGGTTTTGAGTGGGAAGTTGCAGGTACAAATATTCCCAGTGTGAGTTTCTTGATTCTTTTTGCTTCAACTACTGCCTCCGAAGAGGCTTATCTCTCCTTTACCTATATTGCAACATTTTAGTACTCTGACGTTTGAATCCTGTGAGGCTTTCAGCCTAAAATTCTAAATCCCACACCGCTTGCTTACAGAGGTCTTTATAATCATACTGAAGGGTTTGATTCTGCCTAAAGAAATGTCTAGGAATAAGATAATCATCTGGTAAATTACTACCTGTCAACTTTCCTCACAGGAAGTTGCACAAGCTATAGCCACTGATGCATTTCATGACTACGGTCCACAACCAGACTTGTGACATCATTTGAAATTTCCAAAGAAGAGGAAATAGACACAGAATTAGTTTTGGCTCTCTGAGCCCTTCAAGTTAACTTTCCCAGGAACATATTGTTTTTAATATCCCTTCCCCTAGGTGCGCTAGAAAAAGTGTTCAATGACAAAAAAATGCAGTATTGTATTGGAACATGAGTCCAAATGATTATGTAAAGTGACTTACACTTATGCCTTGCCTGAAAGAGGATATTGAATGGTAAGCGAGGGAAAAAAAAACCAAAACAAACAACAACAAAACAAACAAACAAAAAGAACCAAAAAACCACCACCCAACCAAACTATATATCTCTTGGCTAGAATGATCAATAGTTCATATTCATGTAAAATATTCAGGAGAATGAAATCTTCCTTGTATGCAACAGAGCAGCCTTAGCAAGAAGACTCTCTTGCCGATTAACTTTCTCTGAGACAGTTGTCTGCCACATGCATCTAATGTATCTGTTCACTTAGGGCATAAAGCTTTCCTACCTCCAGTTTCTGTAAGGGTGAACAAACCTTGCTACTTAGAGCACAACACTGGTCTCACTCCACGTACACTACCTCAGCTCCACTATTTTTAGTGCGAATGTTTGAAGCAGTTCATTGTAGAAAAAGCTATTAAGGAACAACAACTCATTTCCTTTGAGCTTGTGAGGTAATTAGACCGGCAAAGCAGTTACAGTGTTAACTTATTCCTGGCGGATAAATTAATTGGTTTTTTTGCTGACATTGGAGGAATGACTCACATCATTAAGACGACTTTTTTAACAAGAGTTTTTCCCTCGTCCCTGCCTTCCGCCTTCTCCTTGGGGCATAAAACCAGGACTGAAAGGTCTTAGTTTCCTTGCATTTCACAGTGCTTTCCAGGATTGTCTCTGTTTTCTATCCCCAGTCCCAGAGTTCAGCCTCACCAACATTTGAGAGTGGCATTTGCTCCTATTGCAATCGTTTGGCTCTGAGGAGAGCCTGGCCAGAACCTTAATCCGTTCATCAGTTTTCACCATCATAGCAGTCAGCTAAATACTAGCAATGCCTTCCACACCATAGCAGAAAGCCTGCCAGGAATGTTATTAGGATCTGATTTTTAGGTGTTTTTACACAAAACACAGCTAGGAAATTTTTCTACAGACTGAAATTAGAGTGCTGGGTCCTTCAAGCAGTCATTTACATAAGCAGGCTTTACCTGCAAGCTTTATCAATGGCACTATTCACGTGAGATTTTATGGTTTACAGGATTAGACACTGTATGTAATGTCTCAGGCTGGGATGCAGCCACATACCCACACAAGGGTGGAAACAGGCCACATAGCACAGTCCTTCTACCCTCTCTCCATCAGCAGCTGAGAGATTTGGAAATACAACTATATATTAAAAAAAAAAAAGTGCAGGGAAGTTGCCCTTTAAATTCTCAATTTCATCATCACTCAGAAAAATCCTACTGCTTGCAAGGTGTATGCAGTCTCCCTTTAAGCCCACATGATGAATTTAGCCTTCACACAGGTCCATGTTGTAAATTGTGGTAAATAAATTGCTGCTGCCCTGAATAACCAGTGAATTCAGTTTGCGGGCTTGCCAATGTGACCTGTTTCAACAAGACTTACATTCAGTTTTTAAAGGTATCATATAAGAAAGAAACTGTACAAACGTATTAACATAACTCCCAGCATTTTTAAGGACCTCAGGACCTCAATCATTGCAAATACCTCCTTATCTTTGTCACGAGACCCCTGTTTGTCTGCATCCCCTTTGGCTCAGAAAAATTAGCCTCTTGCCACATCAAGAAAATTTCAAGCTCTGTTGTTTTTTCAGGTTAAACAAGATGCTATGGCAACTCTAAGTAGAACCTGTTATGCTAGCTCAGGTCTGCTGGCAAGGTATGCAAGTTTCTGCTACTCACTTAAATTAACAGGGATGATGAAGGAAGCACTTGTACATTAACTCTCTCTAACCCTTCTGGGAATAAGGCTATTAGAGCCTGCATTGTGCTGGTGACCCTACCATGGCATAAATATTAATGCTCTCTAAGTTAAAATCTTGATTACCATGTCTGTTGAAAGAGGTGTGCACCTCGTCTGCTCTCCAACAATATCCTGTAATAAAAACACTACAGTAGGATTTTTTCACTCTCCTCAGTCCCAATGACCCACCCCAGTGCCCTGGGGTATGCCAAGTGCAGCAAGTCTCTGACCAAACTGCCCCACCACAAGTTAGACCAAGGGAAGGAAACACCAAATATCTTTCATTACTCACAGAAGAGCTCCAGGCACTGGTGTGGACAGCATCCTTGCAGGGAGAACCCTTTGTGAACCACCCATATGGTTCTGTGGGATCCAGTAGCAAATCAATCTCATCAGCACCTAACAGCCTAACACCAAATCCAAACATCCCAATACTCTCACCACTTCCCAGGAACACTGATACAACCAGTGTTAAAGACAAATGCTTCTGCCCTACTTTGACACCTAATCCCACCCTCAAGTTCTAGTTTTGTTAGGCCTGAATGATAAAACAACCCAATCCCTTAGTCCCTACCATCAGCATAAGCTACTAACCAAGGCTACATGTGCTTCTTATTTGCTCATTAGCATCAACAGAATAATTGGCAACAAATGAGAAAAGAAATTGCACTGACTATAACAACCTACAGTCCAATTAAAAAAGAAAACACCCAGCTTTAAGCACCAGGCTCCAAAAAGTCACAGTCATTTGGCATAAAGCCAGCACCAGATCATGCTGGGGTAACAGGATTACTGTGTGCACTGGGATTAGGGCTAGGTTAAGGTTAGGAAAGCAGACTAAGGAGTTTGAATTGTGGTAAGGAGAAAGTGATATGAATAGTGCATGGGGGGGAAGGTTTAACTTTAGGTTGAGAAGGGTTTAGGAGTTACTGCCAGTAAGGGCCAAACTTTGCAGGTGGATCTGAAAATTGCAAGAAGTAGTGTAAGATGCATGTCTGAAGACTAAAGCTTAACTCAGGTGTGAGCAGGCATCATTTGCCTATGGGCTGCCAGGAGGTAACACGGGGTGGGCAGCAGGCTCAGAGACAGTAAGGACAAGAAGCAAAGGATAAATGTTGCTCTTCCTGAGATGGATGAGAGGGCTCTCCTCTTGCTAATGAATTAGGGAAGGTTTAAAAATTTAGTGTGTGGAAGATGGAGGAGATGTATTGCCTGCTGCCTGAAAGTAGCAGCATTATCAGGGCAGAGAATGGCTTCTATTTGTGTTGGTCCAAGTAGGGCTTACTGGAGTAGGTGGAAGGATATTACTGTGTAAGTCTACAATAGCTTTTTAAATCAAACCTAAATGTGCTTTTAAAGTTAATCCACTAATCACTCCCACTTACTGTGCGCTGGGCTGTAGTGCATACAGTTTTGGTGAGTGTAAATAGACTCCTTTCAGTCAAAACAAACCTGAAAGGCCCACCCTAAGTGTATTGCCACCCTCAGAGGGACAGATGAGTCTGTAATTCTGTTTTACTAATGTAGCAAGGTCTGCAGGACAGACTGTTCTTGGAGATTCCTAAGCAGGTCACAAGCTGCAATGGGAGGCATTGTTATTCACATGGTATTGTGGGTCCCAAAACAACCTAGCTAGATAAACTGCTGTGCAAGGACCTGAGAAAAAGATGACCTTGTAGGAGAAAAGGTCTTATTTGTATTTAATCTAGCTCAGTAAGAACATAAACTGGCTAGAGGCAGTTTGGAGGCTGTAGCAAGTTAAAAGAAATAACAAGTCAGAGTAAGATATCCATAGTAGATGTGATAAAAGCTCTGACTGAGTGTAAAAAACTGTTTTGATAGTACATAGAAGCTTGTAAAGAGAAACTGATGAGAAAAGATGAGTGGTGAAGAAAACTAAAGAGAGATTATCAGCATCCAACATCCAGGAGCATTGCCAGAGATCGAGAAACAGCACAAGAACTTGGGATACTCTGTGATGATGTGAAAAATCTGATCAGCTTTTGTTCTGCTGCGGCTTTGCTCATTTGTAAGAGATACAAAATCAATCTGACAAATCCCGTAGTTGTTGATAATAAAGTTCCCCCCTAGCTGACTGTGACAGTGGGACTCTGTATTTGCACATCGAAGTGTGATGGTAGACTGCAACAGCTATTCCTCCACTGTAGGGATTCACTGCATCCTCCCCAAAGAGCTGGCAGTTCTCTGCTTGTCTTGCTGGCCCAGCTGATGAGCCACAGAGGCTACAGCACAGGTGGAGGCTGATGTAGCTCTGCTTGCCCCCAGCCAAGCACCAGTTGGACTACAAGGAAAGCACCAGTATTCTCTCAGAATTAAACAAAAGCAAATGCTTGGATGAGTTCTTACTCATTTTCCACTCTCATTATTCAGAATTAGAGAGCTTCAGAGATCTTTAACACAAAGACTACCAGAAACTCACTGATTTTATCTTCTTCCCGAAAGAAAAGGATGTCCAAGAAGTCTACAAGTAGTTCATCTTGGGTGTTTTCCTGGAAATGTATTCCTGCTGTATTTATAAGATTAAGGCCACCCTTCTCCAACACGTTTGGCCAAAGACAAAACTCAAAGGTGGGGCAGCAGCCATGGTGTCACTTGTAGCGCAGGAAAAGAATGAGCCGGAACAGAGATAAGGCATGAACATATGCAGCAGTGGAGGCAAGGCTCATTTCTGCATGGTCCACTGATATGGAAAACAAATGTNTATTATTAGGTTTACAGCTAGAACTGGTGCTGGAGAGAGGATTTCAAGGTGCAGGCAACTGAAGGTTAAAGTAAAATGGAAGGCACTCTGTGTTGGAATAAGGATCATTGCTGTATTAAATTGTTCTTGCCACAATTGGGGTCTCCCCAGCCCTAGACAAGTCTAAGTTCAGGATGGACTTAGATGTGAGACTCTGAATACAAAGGATCAAATTTCTAGGACATTGATGGGTCCTGCTTGTATTTTCCTTTAGTTTCTGTTTTCTAGAACTTGTGAAGAAAGATTAGGCTACTCTGTATGGCTGCAGTTACTGAGTGCAGGACCAGCTTTGTCATGGATCTGTCATGTGTGGAGGAGTGGGATGGAATTCATGACGAAAAGAAACTGCTTTAAGGCTAGTCCTAAGTCCATCTCTGTAGCTAAAACGATCCTTACATCTCTTGAAAAATTATTTACACCTAAGATTAAGACTGGAGAAGGGATGAGAGTTGTGGAAAAGGGGCTGAAGATCTCAATTTAGTGATGTAAGGATCACAGCTGAGGATGAGATGTGGGGCCATGTGTGAGAATGATTGCTTTGTTTCTCTAAGTTCAAGGGAGAACTAAAGAGAAGGAGAACTAAAGAGAAGAAACAGCTCTGGGCTGTATAATTAAGACAAGATTCAACCAAATAACTAGTTTGATTCACAGATACTTAAATGCCTGTGGACTGGACTGCTACCAATAGGAAAGTATGATCTTTCTTCTTGTTTGGATCAGTTGTTTATTATTATTAAGCCTGTGGCTAGGGTTTGTGGTTATGTTTACAGTTAAGGCTGGGTTTACGGAGTGCAGAGAGTGGACGCCTTGGATCTTTTCAGGCCTAGCAGATTAGGATGAGGATTGGAACCAAAAGGAAGCTAACTCCTTATGCTCCTTATCCATCTATTACTGGGATGTGTCTTTTGGTACAGTTAGCACTAGGAGCATGGTTACTGCACAACAGTGGTGATGAAACAGTTCCTCTCTACTATTCACTCTAAATTTGAACGTTATACAGAAGTCACTGACAAGACTTTGGCTTAGACTAGTCCTATATGCTTTAATGTAGGTAGTTTGGCATACAAAAACTTTAACTTTACTCCCACCCATAAAGTTAGGCAGACAAACAAACAACAGAGAAAACCCCACAAAAAACAAACAAACAAAACCCCAAAAAACAACAACAAACTACAAAAGTAAACCAAGACAAAACAAAGGGGGGAAAAAAAAAGCCAAACTAAGCTATTCTTTCCTTCTAACTATGGTCCAAATCGTAAGAGATCAAGCCTTGAAGACTGTAGCCATGAAGCCTGAAGTCTTCAAGATCTCACACAAGGGAAATTATTTACCCTTTACCCAAACATAGAAAATAAACTAATCAAGTATACACACACATGCATCATTTATATAGGTGCGTATAGCCTTCTGGAAGAAGTCAAAGTAATATAAAGACCATTCTCCACCAAAATCTTGCACAGCCCTTAATCCTAGATGGTCTTCATGGTCTCAAAGTAAGCCAAACTCATAAGGGCCTGGTACTCAAAAATTCGAAGTCCAGTTGGAATAGTTACAGACTGGATTATGAGGCTATGAAGCCTACGCTGGTTTGATTCCTAGACATGGCACCTCTAAGGAGTCAAATAGTCAAACTAGTATTTCAGGCTCTGCTGTTTCTAACCTTTAAATTGATTGTATCTTTGAAACCCTTATGCAGGCTGTGGAGAAGGATGAAATACTCTTGCCTCCTGGCACAAGCCTGAATCTATGTCTACAGTGCCTTCTGTATTGCACCTTTAGACACTGGTCTTGTTTTCCTGCTATTTCCCTAACATGATGTCTGGCCATAGTTTAAGTCCCGAGATTCTTATCATAGTTTGAAAAAAAGAGTGAGCTCTTACCCTCTGGCTACCAATCCCAACCCTAAACTGTCACATAAATATCTACTTTCCATCAGATCCTGCTAGCCATAACCTCCACCTTAGCTGAAGGCCACATGAAGACACAGTCTTTTCTTACGAAACCAATGTGTAACCCAGCCAGGGTGACATTCCTTCCATAGCTGAAAGCCTAGTTGTCCAATCGGGCTGTCCATCACCTTAAAGGGAGGCCAAACTTAACTATAACCCCTGAAACTGCCTTTGCAACTCCACACCAACCTCCCTCCAAATGTCATTTTTGTTACCCAGAAATACCTGGCATTTGTAGCTCTGACTGATCTGAACAGTAAATGAAGCCAAAGCATTGCTTTAACTACACATGCACTCTGCATTATTAAGGAATCATTCTATGACCATCTGTCCAGACCTAGTGATAAAATTGCCTCTTTGGCCCTCATCTTCCAAACCCAGATCCTGCTCTCCCTGACACCAAACAAAACTCAGTGACTGCTCACATCCTCACATGGGTTTTTAGTATCTGCTGCTTCCTAGAACCAGCCCTATGTGCACCATTCTAAACCTTGTAAAGTCTACTAGTGGAAACAAACTATTCTGTCCCATACATTCAGAGCCATAAACAGGCAGTATTTTTGAATTATGAAGATGCTATAAACTAGATTACGAAAGCCATTAGATTCTAACTTGCACCAAAACAAAACATAAGTCTGTGATTCCATCTCAGCATCTTCAACAATAAGCCAGTGAGTTTTGCAGGGTAAACAATAAAGTATTTGGTACTTTGTATTGAAAATACTCAAATCTAATACTTACATTAATGTAGTTAGAAATTCCTCAGAACAGGCATGTTCCAAATGAGACTTCCTGGAAAGAAATTGTTTTTGTGGGGGATGATGAGGAAACAGATGTCCAAGCAAAGAAAAGTCGACACATCTGCCTGTTAGAGGGATTCTTCGCACTTACAGGTGGTTGACATTGACTTGGCATTTGAGGGAAAGGGGGTGTTGCAGAGTTCCACAAACTCGTTGTGCTTCTCTTGACTTTGCAATGCAAATGTAGACAGTACCACAGGTCATCTCAGTACTATCACAATTTAGGTAGTTTTGGTATTTGCATCCATATTGATTCCAAATAATTTTTATTATTGTGGTTGCAAACCAAAATTTGAAGTCACTGATGATGGGGTACAACTGACTTTAAGTCAGATGTAGATAATTATACTGCAGATGTCTAAACTCCTTTATATCTGGAACTCCTTTATGTCTGGTGGAGGTAAACACGTACTTAGAAGGAGCAATTTCTCTGAGCTAGATTTAAAAATGTACTCTGAGATGACATGAATCATATTTATCATTAATCTATTTCATTTTCAACTATATCTCTATGAAGACAACTGAAGGTGAGTAGCTCAGTTATAGACATCTACATTTAGTCAGGTAAATATTTTAAAATTTCTTACTAAACTGAAAGATCAGTGTCTTGAGTGCTCAGCAAATTTCCATACATGCTGCCTTTATGGCATTATTGCTTCATGAAAAGGACTTCCAAGGGTATATAACATGACATGGGGTTTCTTGTATTTATTCTAAGGATTTATTATTATTATTGTTATTATTATTATTTTCACTTCAGTATTAAATCCATCTATGAACAAAAGGACAAGCCAATCTATTTTAATGTTTGCAATAATTATAAAATTTATTTAGGTCTCCTGGTCAAGGGGCAAAGACTGGCCTAACAAGGCTGAGATCCCACAGAGCAGTGGCATTTTATAGCATATGAGCATCTGGCTCTCTTTCCTCTCACCTCTCAAGAACCAGAGGAAGGAACCTAGGAGATCACCACTACCAGGAGTGGCTACATTTCAAAAAGTCACATTTGGGGAATGCTCCAAAGCAAATACTCCAGCACCTGGGAATGTAAAATTGTTCCTCTACTGTTTACTAGGGTTTAGTCAACTGCTGTATGTAATATCTACTTTTTGCATATTATATTTAATTAATTAGCTGAAAAGAGCCACCTGCAACATTAAGATAAGGCTTCTCAGCTGATACTTACAAAGTAATTTTTTTGGTGCTCATCCTTTCCCAGCCATGGTTATTTAAATTAAGAGATCCAGTATAATGGGCGGGGAGTACTGACTGCCCCTCCTTCTGCAGTGTCTGATTATGGGATATGCAGCTGTAAGAGTGAATGGTTTCTGAGTATAAACTTGGTGACTATTCATTTGCCATGGACCAGTCAGGAGGCTGATTCACAGTAATAAGTACAAGTAATGTAGCAATATTTCAATTCTATCATACTAACAAAGGCATGTACTTTCATTGTGAGTGACAATTAGGTTAGCCAACTGTATTTTTATGCAGTTTTTAGTACTCTGCCATGGCTTTTTGCTTACTTTGGTGCCAATTTAAAATCCACACCCCTTCCAAAAATTATATTAAAACTGTCATACACAGTACTCTAAGCCATACTATCTTACTGAATATTCAAGCAGGGGGCAGGGTGATGTTTGTGTGAGTGACTGCCTGTCTGAAGCCGAGAGTCACACTCCATTTAATTTCCAGGAAGCAGAATTAACTCCCAATGAATATTCAAAATGCTACCCATTACATGAATGCTACACAATGTGAATTGCTAAAGTTCAGCTTGAGTAGATGTGCCTAAGCTGGCTGGATCAGGCAGGCACTACATGCAAAACACCTGAAGTAATACTGAGCATAACACAGACTGAAAACTCTCCTTAGGCCGGGGTAAATGCTTTTACTTCAATACCATGGTGCTGCAGTTATACTATCAGCTATGCCCAATTAGCTAGCCTAAAGCTGTATTTATATATCTCATTTATATATATATATTTTATATATTATATATGTAATATATATATAATTTCTGCCTTCCTATCACAACCTCCTCTTCTTCTCTTTTTCTAGTTTAAATTGATTAAATGAAGAAAACATGAACTGAAATAATGAAACTGTTGCACTATTAAATCACAGCCAATACTCTGTGAGGAGTATTGAGGAACCATTGTCCTCTACTCAAAACACACATGATGTTCCCTTCAAAAGAGAAATCAACCTATTAAGGAGAAATTTAAAGTGCCCTTGGAGATAAGGTGTGTTTCTCCTTGTTTGCTGCATGCAAGAGCCCTTTTCTGGCTGCCAATGGTAAGCAGGAAACATTTCTTCTTCCCAAACCTGTTTTAACCAACTCTCAAACTATGCTCCATAGACAGGCAGAGACAACCTCTTTGAATTTAGATAACCTGTGGAGTATAGTGTGGAACTTGTGAACCTGAATAACAGCCAGTAACTTATTTTTTAAGATTGTCAGGAGGATTTTAAGAGATAATTACTTTAAAATCACTTGAGGGCAAGCAAGGCTTAAATAAAGCAAACAAAAACAAGTAAAAGAATCTGTTTGCAAAATCCAAACAAACAATATGGGTGAATAGTTTGTAGGAGAAAATATAAAGGAAAAAAAAAAGAAGAAAATAATATAAATATCCACCTAGATTTTGGATGATGCTTGGGTATGCCAGGCCTTCCTAGAGCTGTATGACAGCAATCAATGATGGATGAGGAGAGGGGCCAGGGCACTTCTTTTATGGGCCAGAGAATGAAGTGGAAAGAAGGAGAGGAAAAAGACTAGAACACAAGTGACTGACAAAGGTCTGGCTGGAAAGGGAAATCCTGCTTTCCTTCTTTAAATGAAAACTGAATGATGCCAGAGTACTGAGTACTCCTCAGACAGACCTGCTGTGAAACATCTTCCAGGTTGTCTACCGCATTAGAGACTGTAAGATCTTTAGAGTTATTTCTAAGTACACTGAGATGTTACACTAGTTATTTAGACTGGGATTTGTCTTTGTGTTCAAGATCATTAGCAAACTACTTCTCTGTTTTATTCTGTGTACAGTGGAAATTAAATTACCATAATCAGGTCATGGTAAAAAATATTTTGGTTTAGAGCAAGAGCTGAGGTAGCAGATTACTACTTTCTCCAAGACATAGTTTTCCAAACACCTTTTAGAACATATTGATTATAATTTTTCAAGGAAGTCCTGATTACAGATTTGCCTGGGGGGTTGGCAGATTCTCTTTATTTTGTGTTGTTGTTTGGGGAGACATCTTCTACTATAACTCCATGCAACCAACTTTCAAACAGTCTGGCAACATCTTCAGTGAATGTGCCACATTTTAGTTTTCCTGCTTTGGGGAAAAGCACTGAACTGCCAGGGCCCTTGTGTGGTTCAGAGATTATCAGGATAACCATGAAATAACTTGATGCTAATTAATATATCAAAATCACTCCTGGCACAAGCCAAGATAAATAATTTCATTCTCTTTTATGGTTATTTGTAGAAGTCAAAAACAATAAGGCAGTCCACAGAATTTTTAAAGACAGAAATGAAAAAAACATATGTTTAACTTACTTCACCAATGTCTATATATCTATCAGATGAGCTGTACCTGAGTATTTGTCATTTTCTGGCATCCATCAAAATACGAGCCCAAGGGAGACTCCCACCTTTTTGAGCCTGTTGTTTCTTTTCGTCTCAATTTCCAGCTCCCCTCTTGAGGTTCCCCTGAAATTCTTCTTGCAAATCTTCCCCTTGCCCTTGAATCATACTAATCTGCACTTTGTTTAAGGGGTAGCTTTGGTAATGTGTCTCCCAAAGGCTTGCCTCAATGATAATCGGGAAAACTGCTATTTACAGCCTGTTTCAAGACATATTGTGGCAGATGTGCTGGGGGACACCATTACTGGATAGTTTCCTAAGTACTTATCTGGCAATGTCTCTATTGCCAGTTGTTTGGATAAGTACAACAACCAGTCTCCTCACATCAATGGGGACCATTTCTGCAGGGCTAAGCTTCAGTTCCCTTACTCATGTTTTTCTTTGGCTTATGCCATCATGTTAGGATCTTCTTTCACATTAAAAGTATTTCCTCTAATTTACTATGGGCTTTATCATAGTTATTCATCTAGGTATTTTTTTAAGTATCATTTTAATAAAAAAACCAACTTAGTAAGTAGTGTCATTTTAGAATACAAGAAAGTCTTTTCAACTTTTATCCATGCACCTAGGGGCAATTCGTGATTAGAAAGCAGAGCTCTGATTGCAGAGACAGTTTCTCAGTTTCTCCTTTCTTACCAAAGTATTTTGGGTGTTAATACAGAAAAAGCAGTGCTTAAAGGCAAAGTGGCATAACGCCATTAAAAGTTAGAATTTGCATTCGCTTTCTAGAAAACATAATTTTAAAACTATATGGCTTTAGATCCTGCATTAAAATTCTTTCAAAATTTGTTATTTAGTTACCTCTATGCTCCATTGTCTTACTTCAAGCATAAAACCTGAAACTATTCAAATTTGTTGAAACATTAACAACATACACTAATTTTATTTTTGTTCCTATGTACTACTACATTCACATTTAGGTATGAATTTTAAACAAAAATACATTGGAAGTGAAACATGGCTAAGCTTTCACCCTTGACAACTGAACAGAATTGCTTATAGATAGTTTAAAAGTGCATACATATTGTGCTTGGCTTTCTCAGGAGTTATCAGAGAGATGCCAGCTCGTTTACCAATTATTTCAAAGTAATTGAATACAAAATGCATTCTAAACATATGACACAATGTGTGGGAAAACTGGCATTTCTTTAGTCAGTTACTATCTAAAGGAGGAGGAAAAAAAGTTATGACAACTGCTTGTCAAGACATTTATTCCAATGACATCTGCCAATGCGGAACTGGAAAAAGAGCAGCATCAATGGTATGTTCTTAAGCTGTGACTTTGAGCGTGGGAAGTGATGGTAAGTAGTGGAAGAAATGTGCTTCTATTAATATTCCTAATAATTTTTTCAAGATCCATGTTGCATTGACTTTTAGTTTACGCTTGAATATATTTTACTGAATAAAGCCTTCTGCAGGCACGGAAGGGTATATAGTGAGGCTTATAGAGCAGCACTGCTGTGAACAAAGGGGAGTCGAATAACAGGAAAATATTTCTGTGCTCAGTTTGTGATCTATTTGTTACTAAAATGAGTAGATGAATAAGTGGAGGGGAGGCGTCAGATGAGATTTTCAGTAATGCACGCTGCATGCCGAACCACTCTCCTGATCAATTGCGCTAAGTGACTATTTACTGTTACTCCAAAGAGATGGCTTGATAGGAATTTTTGAGCATGGGACAAAAAAATACCACAAGTGTTTCTGCACCATTAAGGAAAATACACAGTCCCACAGTATCTCCAGCCTTGTCCCTACCTGGGGGACTGATGGTGGCAGTGACAATGAAGAAGACTCTGCTTGAAGAGGTGTCCAGAAAGTGACTGGAATAACTTGTCAAAACGAAGAATATTCAACTGTGAAAGTAAATAACAGATGCAATATATATCAGCCTTTGCATGGCAAATAGAAGAACTGAGCTCTAGGAAATTGTTGTTGGGTAAGAGCTCTGAATGAAGTGACTAGCAGGTATGAGGAGTGCAGCAGTCCATGATGAGTCTTGATGGACAGAGCCCAATCTGGCATTAGCTATGCTGTTTATTGTATGAGAGTTAATGCCAGTCAGTAGATAAGATACCATATTAGGGGGAAATGTGAAAAACTGGACCTATTCTTATTACTCTGTGCAAGTTCATCAGCCTTGGTGCCACAGTTTATTTTTATATAAAAATGGGAGAGAAAGAACAGAAAAAAACAACCAAGCAAAAAAATCTTCCTTTATACCTCTTTATAAATGAATGAGATGTATATACAATCTTAGCAGGCATCTCCAGGCAAGAATCAACTCATATAAAACATGGAAAAAGAAGAAAGAAGCACAGGAAAAAAAAGGCAAAAATACACCACAAATGGATCTGTAACACAAGTTGCTGTTCCAGCACAGCCTGTGACTATCATTTACAGATGACAGCTCTGTATCAAGATTCAAAATCCCCATTCTGTTTTTTTCTGCAATCTTCCTGGATTGTTGGAAGTTATGAAAATATTTGCAGTGAAAATCTTTTTGCTTTTACAAGGAAAACTGCACTTAACACCTAATTAGGACTCCTCTCTTTTGTTACTCCAATAGGGAAATGAACACCCTCTAGACCTTCAGTCCAGCGGCACAGTACCAAGAACTCTCCTTTTTTTCCTCTTAAGCAATGGTCTAATCCATCTGTCACAGCCACTAAAAATTGTGGCTGTACCCAAGAACCAGGATTTTAATCCCAGGGTACAATTCCTGCAGCAAAGCTTGGCTGTACATGAGAACACTTAGGGAAAAAGCCTGCAGTCTTCCCCAGGATATGGCTTTCATTTACAGTTATGGGGGGTGCTTTTTTCAGGGGTTTTTCCAGCCTATATTTAAGGCTTCCAAGAAGCAGAAATGCCCAAGAAAGCTTTAAATGGGCTGGTTCACGTGTCAGTAGTATGGGTGTAGTGTTCAACCTTATGTGCCTTGCATGCACCAGGAGTCTGGAAAGCAGGGGTTACAGTCAGCGCAGATTGACCTTCACGCTGCTGCCCTCGGATAGAACCTGCTGAAAAGGAAATGTGCATTTAGGACTGCAACTTGGAAACAGTTAGCTCAGCGGTAGCAGGCTGCTCCACAAGGAGTACTCTGACAGGCAGTGTGATGCCCTGTAAATTTTTAGTCTGGCCTGAGTATTTCTTGCTGTAGCACAAAATTTGTTTAGTGTACAACACAGGTCTGAGGTTAACTTTTTAAAGGACCGCTGAATTTTTTGTTCTTCCACACATGAAGGTATAAAAAGACAAATCACCACAGATTTGTAAGGGATGGGAGGAGGGGTGAGGTGGCAGGGGGAGGGAAACCCTGTGCAACGCTGTTATTACTACTCAACTTCACATCATACCTTCTTGTACACTTTCCCAGAAGCTACTTATCAGCTAATTTGTATGCTATGACCTCTTAGCTTTAGCAGGGAGAAAAACAAAAGCTCTGGGCTTTCTCAGGCTCAGTCTGTGAAAACTGGCGGACATTAAAAATTAATATATCAAAATTTCAGTTCCAGAGACATGCTGCACAATGTTTGCCAAATGGAATGCCAAGACAGTCATAGGGAAATTATCTTTTGGACAGCACACTGTATAACGTCTGCTGGGGTGATTCCAGTCCCAGCAAGTCATGAGCTCACACAGTTTGGATGCACTCTTGTGTCCGAAGTTTGTTTTCCACCAGGTCTAATCTCCAGTGAGAACCAGAGGCAAAACACATTCAATTTTTTTTTTTTTTTGCATTTTTCCTTCTCTGATGCCTGAAAGAATATCGATGTAGGAGAAGAACAGTCCTACTTGTGGAGCTCACAGGTTCGTATTCTCCATCAGTGGCTCACAATGATGAGAGACCCCAAGAGCAGCTGTATTTGTACCCAGGTGCTTCCTTGGTAGGTATCCCAGTCCCCCACTGAAGGGTCTCTGATGTCAAAGCTGGCACCTTTGCATATTTTTTTTTCAAGAATTTGTCCAGTTGCATTTTGAATAAATACAAACTTCTGACTTCCACAAACTCCTATGTAATAAGTTTCACAGCTTATTTGCATGTTTCCTGAAGGTTATCTGTTTTGCTTGTTTGAAATATGCTGAGTACAAGTTTTGTTTGAGGACCCCTAGTTCTTGTGCTGCAAGATACAAGAAACTGTTTCCCCCCAGCCTTCTTCTTCCTACCTGCTAGAACTATTATAGATATCTGACAGACCCTCCCTTAGTCACTTAACTTCCAGGCTTGAAAGTCTATGGATATTTAGTCATTCCTTGTTTGCTTTCAGCCCTTCACTACCTCTTCTCTGCCTTCCCCAGTTCTATTATACCTTTTCTGGGAGCAGGAGCTGGAGCAGGGTTGGTAGAGCACAACAGAAGTGTGCAACAGCCTAATGGCAAAAAAAAACCCAACACAAACCAAACCACCAAACCCTAAACTGTTTAGTTCCCTTCCAAAGTTTCCTAGCAATGTCTGCATTAACCCAAATGTCTCATTTCTACATGAAAAAAGGACAGTTGAGGTTCCAACAGTGTGACTTTAGAAGTGGGTTTTGCCCTCCCTTTTTATTTATCTATGTTGAATTTCACTTGCTGATTTATCGCACAGTAATAGGAGATCCTTCACATTTAGCCCTTACCTTTACTATCCTGAATATCTTACTGCTAGTTTGATCACTTTGCCTGTTCAGACTCTTCACTGACCTTGAATCCCACTCTCCCCCAGCGTAAAGCTGTATTAACTTCTGCTGGCTGGAATTCAATGTGAAAACTATCCAGGACTCCTAACTTCTCCCTCTTCATATAGCTAGTTGTATATCCACAGCAGCCTGGTTTAAAGCCTTGTTGCATGCCTTTTGTTGTCTCAGCAGCTGTGCCTCCTGCATCAAAATCCCTACTGCATTCTTCAGAAAAAAAGCTCTGATACATTTCTGAGCAATAAGTTTCAGCACTGTTTGTTCATCCACTATATATCATATAGTGTACATTAAATGCTTTCTTTAAAGTGGTTCCTAGTGGTTTGCCTGGTACAGACATGGCAGATGTAGTTCTATAGGATTCCAGATCTCTTCTGAAGCACCTTCAAAATTTGGTGTCATAGTTAAAACCTTTAGTTCTTCAAATACATAAACAAGAAGTCATGTATCACAGTTAACTCAGTTCTGAGCGCCTTTAGAAAACGGTGTGTTATTAATAAACATAAGCTCCCAACTTGGTACATTTCAGAGGAATTTGAAGTTTCTGCTTTGTGGCCTACCAAATACCATTTCTATAACTGTAGATGCTTTTCATTAGGTGTTCTTCATCTTCTGATACTTCCACATTGGACTATTTCAAGGTCCCATTTGACTAGAATATTTTTTCCTAAGAAATTCATCTCAATTGGGGGAATCTGAATACTGGTACTTCTGTCTTGCACTGTGTCATCCTTCTAGTTTCCTTTCCTCTTTCTTTGGCCAAATATCAATTAAAATATTAAAAACAGTTTAGGGCTTGTGAAAACTGCCTGGCTAAGAGCACTCACAATATTTATCCACAAACAAAGACTGCATGGACAGTGCCAGTAAAGCACAACTTAGCCTTGACCTGAAGGAACCTGGAGTGGAGAATGAAATCCATCAAGAAATTTTTAGAGCCAACATTATAAATATCAAGGCAAACCTCTAGCATAACTGATGTCGGGTGGAGTTCTGATTCACTGCAATCTTTTAGTCTGTGTTCCTACATTTAAATGCCACTTTACAGCACCAGGATGATGCCAATCAATCTGACCTTCCTGTTCTGTGTAGTCCTTGCTCTGATTCAGCAGTCACACTTATCAGTGGGATTGTGCATTTCCCCACGTAAAGGACAGATATTGCAACATGTTTTCCTAAAGAACCCTTTCTCAGTTATATTTCTTATTTCCTAAACCCCTGGAAATATCTGGTATTCAGGATTGGTGGCTGTATTGTTGCAACCTGAGAATCAAGTGCAACTCCAGTAATAGAGGATGACCTGACAACTCTACAGAGCAGTAGTAAGTGTGCACAGACTACTTAACCAAAACTAGACCTACACTTCTCATCCCATGGATTTCTGTGATTTCCCTCTTCCAAGGTCCAAACCAGATGGCTACTTTTATGAGCTCTGCACACCTGATCAATGAGACTGAATTCTGAAAATCCCATTAGAGAAAAACAAATGTCAACAACAGAATTAGAACCCTTTCACTTCTCTCCAGAAAACAGAAAACAAACATTGCAAATTGCCCATCAATTACTCAAATACAAATGTTTGAAGTTCTTTGCTGCAATTATAAAAGTTGTTCCCTGCAATAAAAGGTTATTAAGGCAATACTTAATGGGCTTATTCATAATTCCAAGCCAGCTTCATTTAAAATTTAAGCCTACCAGGCTGTTTGAATGTAGATCACAATGCTCTAGAGTATTAAAAAAAAGGAATGTGAATACCATAAATTTCAAGTGTTTTCAGACATATCTATTCCCATAATTTCTGTTACATCAGCTTTACCGCTCATTCCTTGTCTCTCAGTTAGACCATTCAATGTTCTTTTAGCAATGCTCTCAGTGCCTTGGTTGAATAACTCTCCAAATACTACTGTGGTGGGGGAGGAGCGATTGCCTTCCTGGAATCTGCTTACTTGTCAGCATGGACATCTAAATGGTCTCAGAGCAAAAATTAATACTATCAGGCCATCACAAGACAGCCTTTTGAGATCATTAACCAAAACCTGACCGCAGCTCTGCATGCACAGAAGTGTTTGGTTGTACAGCCATTCTCAGTAAAGGACCTTTAATCCTTTCCCATTGTAACTTTGGTCTGAATTACAAAAGAGATTGGGGTGTTTTTGTTGCTTTGGTGTTGTTTTATTTTTTTTTTAATGGTGTTGTGAAAGGCAGAAATCCAGTAGAACACAGTTTATGATTAACTTAGCCAGACTATGTAGACCTTATCTCAGCCCATAATTAGCAAGGCTATTTTTTGGAATACTGCCTGGTAGCAAACCTGCATGCACAAGTAAACAACTTCTCCCATTCTGAAGACTTTGCCTACTTCACTTGAGAAGCATCTAAATTATTTGAGTTAAGAGATACCAGCACATGAAAAGGACAGGAAAATAATAAAACACTAAATTTTTTCTTTTGATCTCAGGAGCAGAAAGGTTTCCAGGAACAGAGCACGATACGGTTCACCAGTTTCAGTCTCACAGACAGCACCACTCTGGTTGAAAAAGGGGAAAAGGGCTTTTGATAGGTTCCATGACAAATCAATAAGAATTGCTCCACAGGAGGTTCAGAAAGTACTGGAATAAATTGCTAGGTAAATGCATTTCTTTTTGTCTTATAAATCAGTTTTTTCTTTCCTGAATGATCTTTCTATACAAGGAGCAACATGAATGAACAAATGAATGCTATTACAGTCAGGGCAATATTTCTTTACGTGTGGGCTTCTTCTCACCTCTGCTGATAAATACTGATGGGGTGAACTCTGCTGTAAATTTCAGTGCAGAATTACTTTATCTCTTCTGTCCATCTCAACTCAAAACTGAAACTGAAGTCTGTCTGTGGAGTATCTCCAATGCACATGTGAAAAGAGCAATTAAGCTCCTTCACTGTGGGATACTAGGACCTCACATTTCTAAAAGAAAGGCCTCAAAGATGAGAGGTGTGATTCTTCCTTCAGTTTTTATTTATCAGCAGAAACAGACAGACAGACAGACAGACAGAGGGCAAAAACTACATCTCACAAAGAAAAAAAGAAGAGGGACTGCATTATTTTTTGCTACTTAGAATAGTTACTATGCTGTAACACAGAAAAATTCTATTTTTACACGACAGCTGAGTAGTATCATGTAGGACCTAAATTAATTTATCTCTGGATGAAGAAAAATGTCTTAAAACTACTTTAAGAAAGTTCTTCTAATTCCCAAAGTAAGTATCATAGGGTTGGGTTTGGGTGCAGTGGTAAATATGTGCTAATCATTCTACACTGAACAACAAAAGGCATATGGATTGCAGGTTTCCTTTGGCCTGACATAGTACTGCCACTGCAATCACATTGTTCCTTTTGAAACACCAAGAACTTAATTCACTCTGTATGAGGAAGGTACAACTGGAAGCACACACTGTATGAACAACAAACCCTGCTCAGGGTTTTATTTTTTCCCTTAGTGATCCATAAGACCCATAACCAAGTCCAAGTAATTTTGAAAACTAATTGGAATTAGTTGTACAGAGGAGGGCCACAAAGATGATCAGGGGTCTCTTGTGAGACTCTCTTGTGAGAAGAAGCTGAGGGAGCTGGGCCTGTTTGGTTTGGAAAAGGTTGAGAGTGGACATCATTAATGCATATAAGTATCTCAAAGGCAGGCGCCAAGAGGATGATGCCAGACTCTTCAGTGGTGCCCAGCGACAGGATGAGGAGCAATGGCCATAAACTAAAACACAAGAAGTTCCACCTCATCACGAGGAAGAACTTCTTTACAATGAAAGTGACAGAACGCTGGAACAGGCTGCCCAGGGTGGTCCCGGAGCCTCCCTCTCTGGAGACATTCAAAACCCACCTGGGTCACCTGCTCGCGGTGACACTGCCTTGGCAGGGGGAATTGGACTGAATGATCTCCAGAGGGCCCTTTGAACCCAAACCATTCTGGGATTCTGTGTTTCTGTGAAATGAATAAATTCCTTTTAAAAAGTGCCCTGTGGAAAAGGGAAAAAACTTGCAGGATGCTACAGCCACTGTGCTACAAACCTTAAGCAAGTCTTATCTTTAAAATTTTAAAAAGCCATTTTTCAGAAGCAAAATTAATGTATATTCTATTCTACAGGGGGATTAGGAACATTACTATGAGAGCTTTTCTAAATAATAATATGGTTACATTTCACAAAGGAAGACCTCTAAGCACTCTGTTCGATTTGCTGGTGGAAATGCATCCCCAGAGATGTGTGAGGCATCATTCAGCACATTTCCAGTGTAGCCTCACTCCTCTCAGTTCTTCCTAAGATCCAGCCAAGTTTCAGAGCTCTGTGACACACCGTCCCCTGAGAGCCATGTTCAAGCCATCTCATTCCCTGACTCTTTTGAAGGACATTGCCACATAGGCATTGGTTTCAAAAGTTTCATTTTCACACACCTTCACACCTCTGAGATAATGGCATTATGAAAAGCAGAGCCAGCACAGAGAAAGTGGTGTGACCCTCTTCCTCCCCATGGCACTCTCTTTTCTAACCACTACATACAGGGGGCAAACCTGAGAAACCTGCGTGGTGAAAACATGTGGATGACGAGCATTTCTGGGAAGGTAATTTTTTCTAAGGTACCAGATCTTGGTTTTACTTTATTATATATGCTGGAAGATGTGACAAACTAGACATCCTAGACATGAGTTTTAAAGCATTCTTTATATTAGCTATGACAGCAAAGCTGAAGATTAAGTCATCTTTCACATCTGGGCTGTCAATGAGAGAGAAGGAAGAGGGCTCCAGGACACAGTAGGAAGCCAGTTTCATACTAGGCTGCTTCAGTATGGATTTTTTTCTTGGTTGTAATGAAATTCTTCCCATTAACTTGTCAGAGACATATGGTATCTATGTGGAGGTGGTCAGAGCAGTTTCCCTCCTCTGCTTTCACCAGAAACAGCTTCAATATTTAGCAATAATGGTATCCTTGCTGTTGTTTATCCCAATTACAGGACTACCAGCCCACCATGTAGCATGTCTGGCAAGCTAGGCAACAGCCTCACTGAATGTCATCAGTGTGGGCGGCACCTTGGAAGGAGTGCTGCACTGCATTATTCATGACTGTATGAAGGTCTGGTGGGGTCACTACACAGCCCAGGACAGAGGAAAGCAATACTAGTGGCTCCTACACTTCTATGTCCCTGGATGTGTGTGGGTAAGTCCTGGAAGTTCCCTTGTTTGCGGAAGAAATCTTGCTAGAACTTACCTCCGACTATTACTTACGCCATAGCTTTAATTGCTCAGTTTTGCCGTTAAGCTATGGGCCATCAAGTTTTAATGCAATCTTACACTGTTGACTAAAACATTGTGTTATTTCCTGAATGTCAAACAACATATGACAATAAAGTAGACATAAAAGATTAGGAAAACAAATGTTCAGCTACTTCTGTACTGAATGCGAAGCATAAGTGACTGATCTTTGAATGCTTTTGTATTTGCTTGAAGCTTTATAACATTAAAATTGACAATGGTAATTAGTTTGCCTTTCACAAGAATGAAATTTGAATACTCCTGAATAATCCTGGGCTCAGCAGCCTGCAGCTAAAACATATTAACTTCCTTTCATTGGCTCTTCTATTACTGTTGGTACTGTATTTCTTTAAACCAAAGACTGAAATAGCCTCAGACCTCTTACTATTTCTTAAAATAAGTCCAGACATGCTTGATGAACGGTTGTTGTCTTACCTATCATGGACATCTTGAAGTTATCCCTGTCATCCTAATCTCCCTTTAGCTACAGATACCTAAAGAGAATGACTCACAAAGTGATATAAATTAAGCAGGTCTGATGAATTACCTTCTCGAGGGGCCTGTTTCTCTCCACTAATGTAAATAAAGCTGAGAGTGACTAGCTTAGACTTAGCAAGGTGGTATTCAGATACACACATTAAATTGCATCCATTTTCCCATTTTCTGGAATTACGTAGGATTTATACTTTAGAGCACTTCTAATTAAGAAAAGACCTTCAGAAGCACAGGAGAGCTATCTGGCTCCAAGTGCATTACCTCAGTCTCTAAATATTCTAAATATATTGTTATCTTCCCTCCTGATACTTTTGTAGTCATGTCTGCCCCCAGCTCAATACCTGGTCTAGGAGGAATCAGAAGTTAAAAGGGAACACAAAGGCCATCAATTTCCCTGACTTTGAGGAATTTCTGGATATCATCTATAATCAGGACTGAAAAATTAACCCCCTAAAGAACAGAACAATTCAGAGTCTTCCAAAATGAAAACATCTCTGGAAAAGGAAGGCTTAAATCATATTTATTTTGTGCCTGCAAACAGCAGTCAGCAAAAAGAAAGACTACCAGAAAGACTCACCTTCTAACAATGGCAGGTTTATAAATGGATTTCCTATATACCGTGCTACTGTCAGCTTGTCAAAAACACTTGCTTTCATTAAGAAGCCCAATTCTCCCCTCCCCATTTCTCACATGCATCTGCCTGAGGTTATTTCTCATCTACTAGTGGATTCTTGACTCTGAGCAATCACTGACCTTCCCAGAGCTGGGGAAGATCTGGCAATTGTTGAAACTCTGTGGGACTCTGGCTGAGACATCATCACCCAGCTTTTCACCAAGTGGGTGGTTGTGCATGAGCACATTTCATTATAATATATCATGCCAACAAACCTCAGATCACTATCAATTATTTTCCATACTGTGTGGAAGAGAGGAGAGCTCTGCAAAAGGCAAATTTGATATGAAGGAGGACATGGGAATGCCAGAATAGGCTGACCAGTGTCTCAGGAAAACAAAGGAACAATCAGTCCTCACCTACTCTCAAGATGACAAAGGGATCAAGTAAACAGCTTCTGTTTTGAAAAAACTTATGCCAGATGAATCTAGTGTCCTTTTCTGACGAGGTAACTGGCCTTGTTGCTGAAGGGGAAGCTATACATGACTTACAGGCATCTCACATGACATCCTCGTAAACAAGCTTCAGCAACATTGTCCAGCTGTAACCAGCCTTAGGTACGGGCACAAGGAGTTGAAAACCTGCTTTTAGCACAGGGGTTATTGGTGAATCACTGTCAGATGGGGAGAGAGACTGTCGGGCAGAGACCTGGTGGTATCTGCTCTCTTTCACTCAATGTTTTCATTAACAACTAAATGATGGTACACGGAGTGGCTAACACCTAACTGTAAGCTGCAAATGCTTTGGAGGTCAGGGTTGGAGCTCAAAGGGATTGATAACAGCTTGAGGAGAGGGTATAAAATCATTGTGAAGAAATTCAACAAGTGACAAGTGCTACTGCTATACTGCAGGAGAGAAAAATCAAGTACAAAACAAGGAGCACCTGACTCTCAAAAGACCGAGGTGTAAAATGGATCCAAACTTTCTTTTGTGTCAGTACCTCGAAGGTGTGTAAGCCTGGGGCACAGTAAGAGGGATGCCACTGGTGAGAGATGGGAGGAGACACAATACCATTCTTTTCAGCCCTAAGGTACTCTATTGAGTCCCCTTTGGAATGTTGCACTTAAAGGATGAAGGGAAGGCCAATCTGGAGAGATTTAAGAGGGTAATAACTAATGCCGAGAAAATCTCACCCATGAGGAAGGTGGATGGTGGAGCTCCTTTGCCCTGCCTCAGGCCGCTGTGGCTGCTGGTTCCCTCAGATACTGTCTCCTTACACGAGGTTCGGGCTCTTTCTTTACAATTCACCTTTCCACACTGTTCCTGACTTTTAAATTGTTCCTCTTTCTCATTTGGCAAGGAAGGACACACTATGTCTTCCTCCTAAATAAGGGTTTCTAACCTCGTTTTGTGTTCTCTCCTCTGGGCTTCCCACTGGTCTTTCCTTGCTCTTCTCACCCTTTGCTGGAGCACCCCACTGCCCATAGTGAGCTCAGGTCACCTTTCATCCTGCTCTTGGATCTCTTCTTCTAGGTCACCCATCACATCTTATGTTTCCATGGCCCCCTTCTTCTGTCTATGTATTGGACTAAAACCGCTATATGAAAAAAAGGATCAGCAAGACTGTGGTAAAAGCTGGGGGAGGAAAAGCATCAACCTAAGCAACTGATGACTTAAACTGACTTGAAAAAAAAAAAAAGTTTCAATATTTATACAGGCATGACTTCAACAGCATCCACAAGCTGTTAGGAGAAGGGATCAATTTCCCACACAAGAGGCTGAACAGAGGACTTTTGCCTCTCAAGAGAGCCATATGCTTTTGGATACTACATCTTGCCATCAACTTCACAAATATTTGCATGTTTCTAAGTTGTGCAGCATGGATTCAGCTCGTGTGTAGGGCTCTGGACTGTAGCTCATTGACATTACTTCCTGCACCACATCTGGTTCAGTGGGACCACAGGAGGCATCACGCTGGGCACTGGCTGGATCACAGCTGTGTTCTTCCCTCATCTGGCTCCAAAGGAGATCCAAACAGAGCCCCGGCAAGCTCTGTGCCAAGGACATAATGGGAGGATGGGAATTCAGCCTGCCTGTGTGGGGTACTGCCTAGGGACTACTGCTTGCTCTCATGCCACCAATAGTTTGGTATTTCTTGATAGGGAGAGCCTGATATTAGAGCTCTCCAAAAGTGACTTCACTGTTGTTTGTAGTCCACAACCCAAACCACCTCAGTTCCTATACTCCACACAGGTTGCATAGAGGGCAGGTTCCCACACCTTTCCCTCAGGAGCTGATGTCTCTGTGCTGTCCCAAGCAGCCGTGGCATTGCCCTATGTGGAGTCCTGCCTGGGATGGCTGTGACAGGACAGAGCTGCCAGGTCTGCAGGAGGCACAACACAAAGCAGTGGCAGCAAGAGGGTGACATGTAAGAGTCCGTTTTCTGTAATAGACACAGTTGTTTTCTTTCTGCCAGCTTGTACTTTGAGAAATTCACAGGGCTTCCTCATTTCCAAGGCCACTTTATCTTGGGGACAGGAGAGAAATGAAAACAGACTCACGTGTTTATCACTAAAAGGCACCTCTACATAATGTTCCTCATACTTAGTGCATGCGTCAAGGGTTTATTCCTTGGTTCGAGCCTAAACCTATTGTTCACACAGCTGAGCAGGGTAATGGCATTCAAGTGGGGAAGGAAAGAATGAATCATTATTCCCTACATGAGTCCTGGCCCCACCGTCATCCTGGCAAATGAATGTGATGCTTTCCAGGGCTCTTACAGTGATACGTTTGTGAGCCATCAATTATTTACATACCTGGTCAATAATTTAAATGTCCTGGAATGTGCGTATTATAAAATAACTGCCTTTGTTCTTTAAATTTGCAAGGATACCCTGCTGGCACTAGCTCAATTAATGACTTAATACAGTCTTAACAGGAACACTGAAATACTGGATTTTACCGCTTTGACGGTAACTTAGCTGACTTCTACACTTTGAGAAAGTTATCCTTGAAAGAATACATTAGGCATACACAGAAATTTTAGTAAATTGGGAGCAATGTACCTGAGGGTTTAAGCGAAGCTGTTACATCAAAATTAAAAGAAATGTCACTTTCCCTTAAATAAGTTACACAGAGTAAGAAAATGCTTTTAATGGGGCTCTTGTTTAACTAATATGGTCATTTGCATATGAACCCTGGTAATGCTGGTGATGCAATGAATGCGGTGTGACAGAAGACAACGCTATTCCAATGAGGTAACATCTGTGCCAGGTGCAGGATTGCAGTGGGCTTGGACTCAACCCTAAGAGGGGCACAGCCCATGTCAAGGGTTCCTGCAGCCCCTCTTTTCTCCTCTCATATTGACAGCTGGAGACAGGAGGTGTGCATGCGTTATTGGTAATTCACACCAATTCACTGCCCCTAAAAAGGTGTTCCTGTGACCTTGCTGTCATTTTAACAATGCACCCGGACAAAGGGTGGTGTGTGTTTGCTCACAGGACTTCTACAAGTTCTTCATTAAGATGTATTACAAATCAGAGCTTCAATGTAATTGAAGAAATAAACCTAGATAAACATTTGCCCTAGAAAACAAACTGAATCAACTTTTTTCCATGAGTGTGTTTGGAACTGTGAATCATATGGTCTGAACTCCTTTTTCTTTTCATCTTTTTGGGGATGCAAATGGTCCTAAAAAAGAGATTGTAACATATTTGTAGCACCACAGAACAGCATTTTTTCCTGAAATCTTGCAGACGGTAATATAGCTTTTGATCAATAAAGCCAACCCTCCCACACTAAAAGGGTTATTAATGGAGCAGATGAGTGACCAATCCACCTCCCCAAGAGCATTTCAGGGTAGAGTGCTATGGCATAAACATCAAAAATGTTTACAGGGAAATTGAACTGCACACTTTCAGAAGTCCTTTTTAATAAAATCTCTGCTTTAATGAAATAGGTTCAGTGCTGTTTTTTGTTCAGGTCCAGCTAATGCTGTAAATAAATGTACAAACAGCAAATTGTTCCATCATTAATGGTTTTGATTAAGAATTAAAGGCATTTGGGATAAGCCAAAAAAAACAATAGGCAGCTGTTCCGTGAGCTACATGGAAACCTGATATCCTGTGCTTCACATCCTGAAGGTAAGTAACAGTGTGGAGTCTCTGATGGCTAACAAAGATTGTGGATATGCTGCAGCTTCCGTCAGACCTGGAGTGGTTCCTTGCAGCAACTCTTTTGACAAAGTCAGTAGGAGCCTAATTCCTCAAATCTGTCTCTCAGGCAGGGTTGGGATTAGTCAATAAATTCAAATGTTATCTGGGGCAAGAGGAAGAAAGGGTCGGTTTTCAGGAGTCGTCTAATTTCCCATATTCTAAATTTCTTTGTAAACCCATTTTTATTACAAAAGCAAATTTACCTTAGGCTGCAGGAATTTTACTGTGCTTTTCCTGGGCAGAAAACACAAAACTACTCTGGAAAACAAGGCTTCTACTAAACTCTCTGTTTTGTTGCCTGGGTGAGGAAGATGAGGTGCCATATGAAGAAGAGAGCAAGCCAGAAATTATGCTCCCTCTCTTCCTCACCGCCCATTTATTCCTCTGCACTATACATCTGATCTGCAAGAAGCACATCAGAGGGTTTGGGAAAGATACATGCAGAGTGACATAATTCCCTCCAAGTGTTGCATGATTTCATTTTTAGATATGTGTGTTTATCACGATGGATACATGGCATTAGCACAGTTCCTACCTTACTGATGCAAGGAACTGCAGGCTGCAATGCACCCTCAGGGCTTCTTGGTGATTGCAAAACCATAATTCACCTTTCTTTTGCAAACTTAGTTGTTTCACATCACCTGTTTCTCAACGGGAAGTCAGCCACAAGGTTGGAGTATCTTCTAATCTCTTCTCATTCCTGGCCATCATTGCTGGGTAGGTTCCCCAGGAGTTCTCTCCCTTTCAGGAAGGGAACACTTCAGCTTCTAAACTCAAGTGCAGACTCTTCCACCCTTCCCTGGCACTTCTCTCTCTCTCTCTCTCATTGGGAGCAGTATCTCACAGCAAAGAATCTCTCTGCCTTAATCCACATTTGTTATTAAGGAACTGGGTATTTTGTAATTCCACTAACTTGATGAAGATCTTTCTGACATATAATGCTACGTTTAAGTCTTTTTGAGGATATACAAGCAGATGACTTTGAAGGTACAGGACTTTTCCCTCAGAGGGTTTATACAAATACTCTAGTTATATCTTCTATTC
Source organism: Grallaria varia (assembly GCA_013396735.1). Taxonomy (NCBI): domain Eukaryota; kingdom Metazoa; phylum Chordata; class Aves; order Passeriformes; family Formicariidae; genus Grallaria; species Grallaria varia. The sequence goes on from VWZG01006815.1 coordinate 37,387, forward strand.
AGATAGCTTTACTTGACTTACAGCTCCATTTTCTATTTTGGTGTTAGAACAGTTTTGTATCTTTTATTTAGGAAGTTGTAGTACAAAAGTTGCATGCTGAATTTCAGTTTGCAAAAAGAAGCCAAATGTTATAGTTAAATCAGAGCCTGGTAAGAAGGTTTTTATTTGATCTGTAACTGAAAAGGATGATAAATAGTTAAATTTTTAAAAAATTCTAATCCTGAAAGATTGTATCCAAATATCAAGAAGTGTTGATCAAGGAATTATACAAATCAGACAATTTGTTAATTTTCAGTTCAATATTAGTGAAGTTCCAAAAGTTGGAAAGAGTCCTAATATTGGGCCAAGTCTTTCTAAAGGAAGTTAAAATAAACAAATGCTGTATCAGCTGAGCAACAATCCTAGTCAATAAAACTGACAACATGAAAGAAGAGACAGTTATTGGGATTTAAAAGTAGATGAGACAACTAATAATACAGATCTATGGAAAATCAATGTTGCCCAATACATTTGATGACCTTGTGACATTACAAATTTGGTTGTTAAATTAATCGCACTGATACAATAACTTCAGGTATATGTAAGGTATTTTAGTACGGTAAAAATGTAGTAAATTTATACTAAAAAATCAGAAATAAAAACACTCCACACTGAACACCAGTTACAATTACAGGCACAGGTTCTATAAGCAAGATATGACAACTGAAGCGGGGGGTTTCTAGCAGGTTGATAAAGATATTAATTCTGCAACATTTTTTGCAGTGAAATTGAGGTATAATAACTGATACTGAGCCAAGTATGCAAGTAACCTGAAGAACAGAAAGGAGAGCAGCTGGGGGGACAGGGCACAAGAATAGGGAGATTTTGAAAACTGAACATTAAGATACAAAAAGCCAAACATCTAGAAACAAATAACTGCAGTCCAGACTAATAGCCTGAAAGCCTCTCTTCCAGGAAAGAGCAGCTTTGATAAGAAATTGGATATTACCGGGGATCATTGATGAGCTGGATCTCCAATGCAACCAGCTGGAAGAGACTGTACTATCCCATGCTGATCAACTGAGGAGCATGGAGTGGTATCAAAGATGGTATTTTGCCTGTGTGTTTTTAATGGTTGTGAGTGCTATTAGAGAATCTTGACTAATTGTAATGCCCACAAGTATGGAAGAGGTTAATAGAGGTTAACACAACTAAATAACCAGAAAATATACTTCAAACACAGCTATCCATATCCAGAGTTCTGTATCTTTATCAAGTCTCAGCTAGTTACATATCTGTATAATATATATTTGTCTGTAAATACCAACCATATAGAACAAAACTAGAGGTACAGAGCCATTTGGTGTAAGAGGCAGGAACCCAAGGGTAGACAAAATAAAAAGGTGCAAGGTTTGAATTGTACATGCTGTCACATACCGGGGTAGGCTGTCAGGTTTTCTGGTAGCTTCTCCAAAACTCAAAGTTTTTTAAAAAATACTGAGCTATAATATATTGACTCAAAGTGGGAATTCAGGAAGGTAGAGGGCTGATGGCAGCTGTAAGATCAGAGTAGGTGACTGCTAAAGCTTTTTGCAGTTTGATAAATATATCACTTTCTGTAGGAGAATCCACTTCTTTTTAAGCCGCTAGGTCTAGAAATGCCTCCAGCTCTAATCCTAACAACTCCTTTTTATCTCCCTCCTTCCCTGCGAGCATGTCTACCTTTGAGGTGTGTGCCAGCAGAGGAGTCCATTACTGCCGGGCTCCAAACTGGCTGGATGCATTAGTCCAGTCAAAGGAATCAACAGAAGGGAGTGGCATTTTTTGACATTTAATTGTAAACCTTTTCTATTTCATAATGTTAATTTACTTCTTTTTTTTTTCCTGAAGAGTTGACCACACAGACTGGAAATTATTCTATAACTTTCTCTGGGCTCTCATTGTGAATTACTCATCACTGGCCTTGGATTCACAGCATTCACCATCTGTACCCCATCCCATTAAAAAGACCAGAGGGCCAAACACTGGACTTGACATCCTAGATACAGTCTATGTACAATGCACAAAAGAAGCAGCTTTTTACAGAGATTGTGACAGAAAATATTTTCTTTCTTTCTTTCCTCACACACACATAGAATAAACTCCCCAAACTATGCTTGCAGCCTCATTAAATTGTTTCATTGGGTTTTAAAAAGCTAACTACTGCCAGTCTCCTAGCTCTGTGATTAGTAACATTATCTAAATCCTCTTAGGAACTTTGTGAATCTATTAATCTTCCTAAGGAAGTATATCAAGCTGATTAAATGACAGTTGAAGTGCTCTGTGCAAAACATAGCAATCAGGCAAAAAAACCCCTCTGAAAAATAATTGTATGTATATACTCATATACTCAGCCTTCTGTAAAAGAGAGCTAATTCTGGTACACTGAATATCTTAAGAGATTATTTCTCTCTAAAGTTCCTTTTTCATCACAGCATTTTTGTTAAACTAGTTAAGATAAAACCTATCAGTCATGGAAGAGCAGAATGGAAACAGCTTCATTAAGACAAACCCTCTGATAGTTCTCCTATTTCTGAAAGTTAAATTCTCTTGAAAAATTAATCACAGTGAATCTGGCAGAACTAATATTAAAATGCGAGAACATGAGATATGCTCTACTTCTAGCCTGGAGTGAGATGAAATCAGTATGTTAAATTAAGTCTACATAAAACCATATAGAAGAATTTGTGCAGGCAACTTTTATTCCTGTTTGGGAGAGTAATTGCAATTTAGAGAGCAGTGAAGAGAGATTTTGGTAAAAATATCACTGGCTAAAATTAATGACAGAAATAACTGCACGGAACTCATTCACTACCACTCAGATGTCTGGTATCAGTTGTATTCACTTAAAATCTTCTGAAAAACCCCAAACAAACAAACAAAAAACCAGAGCTCTGAAACATGAGCCAGCAAGCATATTAAGAAAAATTCCCCAGACTGTGATGCTGATTTTAATTCCTAAAAAGAAAGTCTTCTTATATCTAAAAGGAAAATAGTCAGAGCTACAGAAATTTTGGAAAAATTACAAAATTTGTCATGACTCCTTAGAATATGATTTCATAAACATCCACCTAACATGAATTTTATAATTTAATACACATAAACACACAAAGAGTATTCAAATGCACTATTTGGGCATTCAAATCATCAAGGACAAACTAATGGCTTGTGTTATTTCTTTGTTGGGAGTGGAGGGAAAGCAGACTCATTATTATGTTTTTCTGTACTGCAGTTTTACTCACATTAATTATTAATTGTGCACAAGTGGCATTAGGAGGCAAAAATGCTGACATTGTTGCAGTGGTGTTCAGGCTTCCAAGAATTTCTCTTATACCAGTCGTACAGATATTTTGGTGCTTTATACTCTTTGCAACTTCTATATCTGGGCAAAATTTCCAAGCTCTCCGTTTAACTAGTTTTTTCTCCTTGAATCCAAGTTCTTCTAACAAATTAGAGACCATGCAGTGATCTGTGCCCCCGGTACCAAATGAATCAATTGCACAGGACAAAAATACCTGGGCTGAGGATCCAGGTCTGTGCCAAGTGCAGTTTTGTAAAGGTGAGAAAATTCCTGCATTATAGCTCAGACCAGATTGGATCAACACTGACAGGGACGAAAATTCGTTTAACTTAAGGCAACAGAACACCACAGTGTTACACAGAGCGGTACGTACACTGCACGACTCTTACGCACAGGAAACCCTAAAAGGATTATTTGTGGTTGCACAAAGAACTTGAGAGGAGTTTTTATGTGCTGCTAACAGATCTCCTTTTCATCAGGTGGGCGTTCTGTTAGTTAGCTGTATTTGCTTTTTTCAGATCATTCTAACTTAAATCGGTCATTATATGGATGCAAAATGCTTAAATGGAAGTCAATACAGGGAAGCAGAATTTCACCAGAGTTCTGTGCTGCTGGTGCTCTGGTCTTAAACAACAAGGACAGTGAAAGAAGGCGACCATAGTTATTCTTCCTTCACTAATTTAATGGAAGGAGATAAACTACTTCATAAACTACTTTTTCTCTAAAGGTCTGATATTTTTAATAATAATGTTCATGAAAAACCAATCTCCCTCTAGTTTCTAGCAAGAAAGCCAACACTCTGCTTCTCCAGTGAGGGCCAAGCCAAGACGGCTGTCGCTGTCTGCGCTGCCAGTGCAGCATTTCCACAACCTGGAGCCAGCTGTGCCAGCAGCCTTCCGCCTACAAAATCCCTGCCAAGGGTTTCAGGGCACTGACTTAGAAAAGGAAGTCCATACATATGCCATGTAGTAGTCTATGTGCAAGATATTTCTAGCTGATTTTGTGCCCCAGAAGGCTGGAAAGGAGCTAAGTAAACCAAAACACAGGTGGGATAACTGAGCTTTGAGACATCACCCACTTACTTTGCAAGAGATTTTTCTTACGGAAATTTTCTTTAAAAGGAAGGGCAGCTTTGTTTTGAGAGAAAATTGGAATGTAAACACTGTCTTAAGAAGTAATATTTGCTCTTTTTTTTAGCATATGTTCTTTCATTTAAAAAAGGACTTGTAAAAGTTTTCCAGGCTTTTAAAATTTGAACATTCAGAATCAGAACAGCTTAATTTTTGTTTAATTTTGATTGCTTTTTTTGCCCCACAGAAATAGAAATTTTTCTTTTATTCTAGTCAATTTTGTAACAAATAATATGTTTGGGAAGCCCTGGAATTTCTCACAAGATGAATAACCCAGCTTCTGTCTAGATCTAGCCATTACTAAACAGTAGAGCTTTCAGCATAGGCACAGGGGAGATGAAACTTTAAAAAAGATGTTAAGTACTCATGGTCTCAGGCTTCCTGTAGGGTTAACTGATGATACCTGTACTTTCATGGCACAGACCTTCACTTGGAACCAACTGGATGTAAAGAGAACACAGTGGGCACTATGTTAAGTCATATATCTTCTTCTAAAAAAAAGTAATATATAAACAATTAAAATACCATTCCTAAAGTAACACAAATTTATGTGCTCAGTGAAGTCAGTGAGGGCATTGGCTTTTATTTTGGCGATGAATAACAGCACAGAGCAGTGCCCTTATCCCTGGCCTTTCCTTTGAGGAAGAGGGCTGAAACGGGAAGGAGCCAGGCAGGGCACGGGCTGAGATCCAAGGCAGGCAGGACAGCAGGAGACCAGAGTTATCACTCTCAGGTGAACAAAGCTTTCTGACCCCACATGAAGAAAATCAATACAGGAGGAGGGGCAGGGCGAAGCAGAGTGTGCTGAGTAAAAGTCAATCCATCCAACAGTTACAAAGACCTAAACACAAGACACTGTATTTATCCAGGCCCTGTCTATCAGCCTCTAAACCAGTCAAACCAGTGAGTGGTTGCACTGGGAAGCAGCGCAGCAGCAGGCACTCTATCTGTGTTACCTTTATAACAGGCTTTCCAAAAATCTCAGTGCTATCTGGGAAAAAGCTTGGGGCCCTTTTTCCACTGGTGTTGCCCATAGATGTTTATGGTTTCCTAGCACCACGTCTAGCTGCACGTTCATGGATAGACATGATGCCACAGGAAGAGCTTTCTTGTGGAGTAGCTTAGTGATTTGGTGTTTGCAGGCTGCTTGAAATGGCTAGAAGGGAAAACCAAAGAACATCTCTTTGCTTTATAAAAAGCAGCTGCTCCAGGACTAGGAGCAATAGTTACTGCTCTCATGAGAGAAGATACCACAATAAGACCTGGCAGCTTATTTTCAATAAGATAGAGATAAAATATGGGTAGTTCAGTGAAAAGCAACAGAAAATGTATAATGACCTAGAGGGTCTGATTTAACAGAAATTGAAAAAAAAAAAAAAAAGAAAAAAGAAAAGAAAAGAAAAGAAAAGAAAAGAAAAGAAAAGAAAAAAGAAAAAATCCCAAGAGCATAAAAGCAAGGGCTGATAACACTCTATAAATATTTGAGAAAGGAAAGAAATGTAATATGGTATAGTCGGGAAAACACAAAGGAAGGAAAATAGTGATTAGTCAGTCCATACTAATACCTAACACTAAAGCTTGGATAGCTTATGGAATAATTCCACTACTTCCTCATGATGGGTCAGACAAACTTTCCCCAAAGCCTACGAGTGCCTGGAGATTTTCTAATGGACATGAAGGGCTCACAAACATCCTAAGGTGCAAGGCTGTCCCTTTACATACTTTTTTTATCTAAATCCCCACAAATATAGCTGATCTTTATCTCAAAGTCTAAGGGCACTGCTTATAATGTCATGCTTGTCAGATATACCCTCTTCATACCAACTTGTGAAGAGTCTGAAAAGTCTGTCACATTTCTATCCAGCCTAATACCACTTTGATTGCCATGCTAATATTAAGGTGTATTACTGTATCTGGAGATTTTGGACCTGCCTTTCTGTCAAAGTTACATTGGCTCTCTGCTATATTTTAAACTCGTTAAGGTAATTAAGACTCAAATGGAGAAGTGAAAGGGAACAAAATAACCTTTGCCAACACTTAGATCCTGGTTGGGGAAGGAAGGTTATTTACATGAACGCAAACACACAAGCATGCAGCTCTGACTTACCGCTGTTGGCATGTTCCTAACATTTGATCATCTGGTTGCTAAGCACAGTGCTACACTACCACTTGACATTTACATTTATTTTCAGTTTATTGCCAAAGGTAGGAAATGAAGCACTTTCCTACTCTCTTAAATTATATTCATTTTGCTAATAATACCACTAAAAGCCTCATTCCATTTCATTTAATGAACTTAGAATACCTGATAAACATTCAGATATTGCCAAGCAAACCCATTGTGTTTCCTGCCTGAAGAAGCAGGACCTGCGGAGAGCATTTTCTCATCAGAAAGGAGGGTTAAGAAGAAATCCTGGCTCTTGTAGTCTGGGTGGAATCTCACTGGAGCCTTCCCAGAAGAGTTAAAAACATAGAACAAACCAAACCCACAAGAGCCTTGAGTTGCAACATCAAAAAACCCAGCTGCTGTAATCTAAAAGAACTAGCAGGGTATTGTGCGACTGAGGAAACCAAAGCAGAAGACACTGTTGAGGAAACCAAAGCAGAAGTCACTGTACATTTTCTCTGCCATCAATCAGCAGGACAGTAAATAGGAGAAGCAATTTAATGCAATATACTCCTGAGCATCTGACTGTGAGGCTGGCCTTCCCTGCAAAGGTAGTTTATCAGATGGATCAAAGATCAGAAGTAAATTTTGCCAAACTCATCATCTCTGAAAGATTTTGACTCACTGGTGGCTGCACTGTAAATCACCTAACAGCTGAACCATGTGCCAGAGGAAAACACGTGAAATGAGAGCTTTATCTAATGTATAAGTAAGTGTCTAGGGTGACTAACTAAGGTTCAGATGTCTAACTTCCAGATCCCCTAGACATCTGGAGAAGTACTGAGTATCTCCAACTCCCGCTGATTACAATGGCAACACTGCTATCAGTGAGAAAAACATTATACTCTGATAAAGGCTTCAGAAATAAAGCTGAGATCTTATTTTCCTTCCCAGGCAGAGCAGGGGGTGGGAAGGATAAATCTTCTGCTCTAGGAAACTCCAACTATAATGGGCAGCTAAGGACAAGATATAAGCAAGTGTCCATTCCTAAAAGAACATGGTGGCTCTTGCTGTTCCCCAAGTTTGAATGGGAAACAGGGAGCAGGGGCAGCCCAAGCATGGACAAGACTTCTGTATCTCACTGCTGGCCTGGCAGAGGTGACCAGACAGCTGTGGCAGCCTTTGGGGGCAGGTGCAGGAAACTGGGACGCAGTTGTGATGTGGTTTGTGCCTTCTTCCAAAAACAGAGAAGGAGATGTAGTAGCAAGGTCAGCCTGGAGCAGGGCTGGAAATTGTTTTGTAGACAGAGTTTGCCTGTCCTCTTTCCTGTAGTCTCCCTCCATTGGTCTACCCAAATCAGCACACGACTTCTCAACTCAGTATTTAATCTCGCCCATAAATTCTCACAGTCCTTCACATCCCAAAGTGCCTGACCACAGCCTGGACCCACCCTTGCCCACTCCACCTCTCTCCCCTGACAGCCTCCAGTTTTTCAAGGTCTAACTCTCACCGTGTTTCCACAGGCAAGTCCCAGCCTAGGTGCAGCTGGGGAAGGCAGCAAAAGCTCAGGAGCAGCTCTCTTTCTTGCAGATAAACAAGTTACCACCTGCCAGCTGCTCCACCGTGACACACACAGCAGCCCACACACAGGTTGTTCTCTTCTGCGGAGGAAAAATGTAGCTTACCCCTTCACATGAAAACAAATTGTTGGGAAAAAGCCTGCAGATGGGGTGCAATCCTGTCACAGCTGGGGCACGGCACTGCCGCTGTGCTTTAGGGACTGGAGCAAGAGGAACTGCTGTTTCATAAGTGGTCCCTTGGATGGCAAGGAGTGACCAGTGCATAGGAGAGATTTTTAGCAGAGTAGAACTGGGAGAACTATCTGAAAACAACAGCACAGAGATGAAGGTTTCTCTGAATGAGTATAATATTCTGGAAGAAAATATTCACTTATTTTCCAAAGTAGTTAGTGCGCTCCTGAAGAACAATTTTTTTTCTGATAAAAAACCTCATTGCTATCCAGTGTTAGTGTGCCTTGCTGAGAATCTACCTGGGATAGCTCTTCCAGCTTTATAATGTACAGCTTAAATTGTGAAGAGGCCTTGGAAAGTAAGAGTAACAGGTCCAAGTTCAGTACCATGGTAGAGTGAGACATTGCCCTCAGCACAGAAAGACAAGGAGTCTCTCAGATACCATTTGAACACACTCATCACTCTCTGGGTTTGGCCTGTACCATCTAGAGGGACACAGAATTCATCGGTTTCCACAGGCAAACTTGCAGATCACCCTAAATTTAAACATTGCAGTGATCTCAAAATTCAATAATTTCTCCTGCCTGTGTTGTCCAATGTACAAGCACAATGTGAGGCACTCATGTAAGCTGTGTGCTATGCAGAGCAGTAGGCACAATTCCTGATCCTGAAGAGGTGCTGCAGCCATTCTGATTTCCCCTGTAGTTCACGTGGATTATAACTATGGCTTAACAACCAATTTAAAAGTAGTTTATTCAAAGAATAAACATTGCATCAGTTACTAAACTGCCAGAAATTTCTGTGCATTTATAAATAAGGCAATGTCAGGATCTCTAATTTTCTCTCCTGTAATTTTAACCAAAAAAAAGAGAACATTTTGCTAGACAGCAGATTTAATTTTCCTTTTTTATTATATGAAGCAGTTCCATTGTTTGGGAAGGGACAGCAGTCAATTAGCTGCAGTTTCTGTCTGTATGCAGATGCCTGGCAATACTTGAATGTACAATTCTGATTATTTATGAGCTAGTTGTCCAATATGTGTTGCAGTTAATTCTCATAAATACTAGACTTTAAGAAAAAACCAGCACAAAATTCCAGTCCCTGTATGTATCAATAGCATTGCCTTTGCCTATGTGAAAAGCATGTACCTGCAGATTTTCTATCAAAAGGAAGAAAATAAATATGCACACCCCAGGTTTTTTCCTAAATTTCTATCCCAGGGGACCTGAAATACAGATTGCAAATGTGACACAGATTTCCATCCTTCATCCTTTCCATCTAAGGCTTTCTGAACATCTGTTAATTACATGACATGCTTTGGACTGTTAGATTTCAGGGAAAAGAGGCTTTGTTCATTATTTTTCTTCATTTCTGCCTAATTAGATCTGCATGCCAGAGGAATCCCTGCACTTTGCAACTGCAGTAAAGCCAACAGCAAAAATCAAGTTAAATCTCTGAAGAGCTGCAAAGAAGCTGTTCCCGTGTCACAGATATCCAAAGGCTTCTATATGGTTGTGTGGTTCCTGGTTCTTGTCAAGGGGTGGCACTTGCCAGGTCCATCCCCACTGCAGTTTGCTAAGTGAAGCGGGTGTACTGATTCCTGCAACAGTAGCCCAGCTTTTCTCCAGTAAATGTTTAATCTTAGAAGAATGTACAGTAGCAGGTACAGAAAACCTCCCCTACACTCCCCTAAGTTTCTCAGTCCAATTACTGAAAATTCAGCGTAGCACTGGGCTCTGCCTTACAGGCAACTCACTTACCCATGCTGATGGGACACAATTTAGACATATGAAAAGAGAGTCTATCTAGCACCTGTTTGAAGAAAGAAAATAACAAATAATTAGAGAAGAAAGAGAAACTTCACTGAAGCCAGGAAATAAGTTTAGCACTCCTGAGGCAAAAGGTTTCTAATTAAAAATTTCATTGTGGGAATGCATTGCCAGCCACCAGCTGGAGGGAGGAGAGAGTTCCTGTGTGTTCTGTGGGCTCTCACCAGTCTCCAGCCTTCCCTCACCGCATCACAAAATAATCAAGGGTGGTGGGTGTGGCGCCTCCTGGGAGCTGAGCTCCAGCATACACACAAGATCCACAGGCAAATGGAAAGCAGTACCACTTTCACAACCGCTTTTGCCCAGTGGTTGCCCATGGGCAACTCGGAAACTAATCTTTTTCTAAACTAAGGTCTCGTTTCAGTTGCAAGGTTGCATTTTCTACATGGAAATACTTTACATTTACATCAGAGGAACGTGAGGATGCACTACGGGAAGGTATATTTTCTTTCATTTCCACACTGTCTCTGTCTCAAGGACAGAAACATACTGTGTCAGGATCACACCCCAGCAGTTGGGTCTATCATGTACCATCTAACAGCTTTAACCAGACCGTAACAGTCGTGGCCAGGTGTGGTACAAATATAAATGAGTTCCAGCATTCCTGGGATGCCCTAAACAGTGACTTCAGAACACAAGCTCCTTTTAACCCTTACTTCACCTTATTCAAACAGGCAGAATTAGGTCTGAGAAGCAGGAACATGGTTGGCAGAAGCCGAGTAAATATACAGAGGTTTTGAATTATCCTTAGTTTTTCTTTACCCAAGCTATCCCTTCTTCCTTATTCTCCTGTTCCCTGTCATAATGGAGAGGGACAGATTGAGATAAATTGATAAGAGTCAGCAGTGACTTGCATGTAATCCAACATACATAAATTTGACATGTGTTGTTAAGAACTGACTGAAGAGTTCAAGCTCATGTTTTAAGTGGCAGAGAGAAGAAATTACACTAACAAACCTATTATTTATAAGTAAGCAAATCTTCTAGTTGTATTCAAGCACTGGAATAGCATTTCTGGCCAGCACCAAAACACCACCCTAGGCAGGCAGTATGAGGGTGACAAAGGAGGAGGCAGTTACTTCTCGTATGAAAGGGCAAGAGCCTATGGTTTTAAGAGAAATGATCACATCTGTGGAACAGTTTTCAGAGAAGACCCAAAATGAAACTGCAGTAACAGATGGATTTTTCAAATTACAAAAGTAAAAGCCAGAGTGCTTGCTGACTTGTCATGATGGAGAATTATAGGAAGCAGGGACAACAGATAGCCTCTACTGCTGTGTATTGCACAGGGTTGATACTCAGCATGTCATAAAATACAGATCTCTTGAACTCTACCAGCTCCCAGTTGTTACTACATCCTTTGGTCAGCATGGATTGTGTCACCACCTGCCCAACACCCACGCCTGAAACCTGCACATCATATCCCAAACTTTATCAAACCATGCTGTCTCTCCTAGTGTCTCCAGGATATGGACCCCTTTATAGGCACCGAAATTCTCACCTAGTCAGAGTTTCTATGCATGAAAACTCTTACACACGCAGACACACACACAGACACAAACACATTCACTCTCCCCACATTTCAATAGGATCTCTTTTACTCTTTCAGGTCAACTATGGACATCTGAGCCATTGGGGCAGCCCAGGAGAAGAAGCCCGTAAAGATTCTCATGCTCCATTTACCGAGATTTTTACTTGTATTTCCAATGTGATCCAAGTCCACCTCTAAAATTTCATAGACATTTTGCTTTCCTATAATGGTTTGAATTGGAAGAGATCTTAAAGGCCACCTAGTTACAACTCCCCTGCCATGCACAGGGACACCTTCCACCAGACCAGGTTGCTCAAAGCCCCGTACAACGTGGCCTTGAACATTTCTGTCTCCAGATTTCTTTTGGGTCCCCTTTTGGTACTGAAAGGTTCTGTAAAATCTCCCAGGAGCCTTACCTTCTCCAGCCTAAAGAACTCCATATCTCTCAGGCTGTCTTCATAGCAGAGATGTTTCAGCCCTCTGATTATCTTCGTAGCCCTCCACTGAACCCTCTTGTTCAAAGACTCTCTTAGATTGTGCTACTCTTCAGGCTTTCATGCTGTGGGCAACAGCCCCTTATAAGCCCCCAGAAATCTCCTGCCTCAGACAAGGTGTCCTCTGTCACTGAGACTGCTGAGCTTTCACATGAACTGTCAATGATATTTTCTCTTCACATGTTCAATGTAACTTTATACCTTTGATGGGAATTCCATGTCTTTTCACATGCAACATGTCTTCCCTCCTCCACCACTACCTCCTTTTTATTTGTTTGTTTTTGTGATTGTCTGTATTTCAAGATCAATCTACTCCACTTGTCTATTTGTTCCTCTTTCTTGAATGGTCAACTTCCTTATTAAACAGTTCATTCTGCAGATGTTCTTGTTGGGCAAATTTCAAGCCTATGTAGCTGCTCTTCCCTTTTGTTCACAGTATCTACACATCTCCATCTGAACCCTACTCTTGCTTCCAGCATCATTGCCCTAATCCTCTGATCCTCCTTTTCAAGACATGCAGAAGGCTGCATTTTATCAGTAAGTAGATCTTGTCAGAGACTCCCTCTAAGGTAGTACATGGCAGAACAACTTCTTACAGAAGTACCTCTGACTGCTCTTGGTCACTGTGCCCCTCTAGCCATTCAAGTCTTCTCTTCTTAGCCTCTGACCCTAAAAAAGAAGAAACCCCACCAGACCCTGCTAGATTTCCCTCTTTCTTTCTCAGAACAGATATAGACATAAAACAAAACAAAACAAAAAAACAAGAAAAAGAGTGGCATACTTATCTGTGTGTGTATCATATTACAGAAACCTAATAAGAAACACTGTCCCAGGCTTTCTAATCACTGACATGTGAGCCAGGTACAAGGAAGGTGTCAGCATTACCTTGACTCCCTGCTGCCTAAAGGATACTGCCACCTTTGGAGTCATTTTTGTAACCATCTTCTGTGCTCTGTGTTCAGGTTGGGCTTTCAGGTAACAAGAACACTGCCAGTGCAAACAGCTTTAAGAAGTAGAACGAAGAGAAAATAGGTCTTGTACATGCTTTCTTGTCTAGTACTAACAAAAAACCCCAAACAAATCAAGTACAACAACAACAAATCCCAAACAAATAATCCCTCAAAATTTTAGCAAGTTTTTTATTCCCATCTTTTTCTTTTTAGCCATTTTCACGGGCAGCAGCTTCATTTAATTTAGTTTTAAGTTGAAAGCCAAGATGGCTTGTAAATTCTCAGTTCAGAAATTTGTGCTGCAGGTGATGTTTGGTACCCTGACAGCCAGCAGGATGGCCACGAATGTAGTCACTAATACCTTCTGTCACCATAAAATGTCTGCTGGCCAGAGCAATGCATTTGGGCTTAGGATTTTTTCCTTTCTCCCTGAAAGCCCCTTTGAACCACAGTAGGCTGAGCTAGGACTACAGTGCTTTTGGCAGCACTTGAGAGGCACCATGAACATCACAGCTGCAACTTCACTTGCCATCAAAACTGTAGACTGATTGATGTGCCCACCTGTCCCAGACACCTGGATCTCCTCTTCCTCTTTACAGCTGACTTAGAATGATTTTCAGGCCCACACAATTACAATGAACTACCAGACACCTTTTCAGAGTCTTCAGTTCTCAATTTTGAAAGAATGGATCTCTTTGAGATTTGGAGGCTGGGAAGGAAGGATAACATCATTTTACTTACTGTGTTCTTACACTTCTACCTGAGTCTTCCCTACTGAGCTCATTAACATGTAGTGAATAGCCTCTATAATATCATGCAGCAAGGCCTCAAAAATTTGATTTAAGGACATTTCCCTTTGTGTTTTGTAAACAACTTTCTCCTTGAACTTTCCTGAACAGCTCAGATCTAACCGTTCATTATTTCTATACTATGACATACTTCCATAATTTTTGTCTCCCCTCCCATTTTTCTGCTCCAAAAATTTAATTCAAGTAGAAAATGGGCACTAACAGTAGAAATAAATTGCAAGTATGAGCAGTATTCTCTTCCCTCTTAATTTTTTCATTTACTTTTCTGGATAGTGCTTTGGAGAAAGGATGGAGATCTATTTCTGTTCTCTTTGTTCTAGGCACAATTACTTTCACCCCCTTTGCAGCACTCAAGTCTGCACTCAATACCCTCTGTGCCTTATCAGTTCTCTAGCCTGAAAGATGGACAGTACAAATTCTGATAAACCTGGCTCCAAGAAGCCATCACACCTCAGAGGACCCTCCTCCTCCAGACATGAAAGGAAAAAAAAAGCTAACAAGCAAACCCCCAGATTTTTGCTTATCAAAATAAATCTTCACGTCAACTCTTCCTTTTCAAATTGCATTTTCAGTCCTTAATTGAATCAACAGAGGAAGTGGACTGTCCTCCTCTGGACAGATAAAAGGGAGGGCAAATGGAAGAGGTGAATGTCTGCTCTCTTTCAGTAGTAGTTAAGGAGATTCCAGTAAGAGTCATTGCACAATAGCAAATGGCATTTTGTTTTACAGATGCTGACTGTTTTCCAGACATTTTGATTAAATTAGGCATATGTAGCAGGTCTGTACCATACCACTGGATTTTCAAGTTTGCTCCAGCTTTGCAGAGGCTGTTAACTAAAGTCATGAGAGAAGCAGCAATAATATTTCAATTAAATAGCTGGAAAGATACTTATGACACAGACATTCCAAAATAGCACTGGCAGAGGCCTGGTTTACAGGCAGTATTTGGGATAATACATTCTGAAGGGATGCCATCAACATCTTGCTCCTTGCAGAGAGGCTGGGTAAAAAGGTTTAGCCTTTACAATGGGGCTGTAGAAGGATTTTCTTTCCAATGAAGAAAGACCCATTAGCTCTTTGCAATACCTGTGGTGTCTCAGTCTTTCACAGTGCCTCTCTTAATCTTTTGCTGCACTCTGTGGGTACACTGACAACCGGGATAACAGCAGGTTGTTTGAAGACTAATTCAGTGACAAGGAAAATGCTATGCAAGGGTGGCAAACAGAAAATTCGTGCCATGGTTACTGGTAGCTACAACAAGGTTTTTCTACATGCACCCATGTGTTTGAATTATCCCCAGACCCCCCCAGGTGCCATTCCCTTTTTTGTCATCTTGAAATGCTGCCATGGAAAATGAAGTTTGCTTAGTCAGCCCCTTGCAGGCATCTCCATGGAGCACAAACAGATGCTGTTGAATTGAAGCGTAAATTCTGATACTGAATCGGGCCTTTGCTCAGAGCCCTGCAGGGAACAGAGCTGGAGATAACTCTATTGCACCCACAAAAATCTTCCAGTTTCTTCAGAGACTTTTCAGGTGGATTCCAGGGTCTGTGATTCTCCCTGAGTCGTTCAGCAATTCGTCGAGCATATTCCACTGTCTTTAGAGGGGGACACTTGGGAAGGACAAACATGTTGTGCTGCCTCATGAAAAAAGCCAGCTCTCTGTCTGGAGCCCTGGCAGAAGCCTGGAAGAGACCCACCAGTGCAGGCAGCCAAATATCCCACCAAAATTCGGTCAGCAGTTGCACACCTGCAACACAATTATGTGTGTACAGCACCTTGAATGCACAAAGAATTTTTCCCACTATCTATGGGCTTTGATAAATAATTATTACAAAACAAAACCAAAACAAAAAAAACCCCACACCAACCAACCAACCAAAAAAACTCAACAGGAACAGTTTGAGAAAGATTTTTGCAGACAGTCACCAAGTGTGTTAAAATGAGGGCTAAGCAAACCGAGACAAGGCTGATTCTCAGAAAAAGATTTAATCTGAATCTTTGGAGCTGAACTCTTTGCCTCTCTCTGCTCTCATCCTGGATGGTCTGGTCTGTCCTTCCTTTACCAAAGTGCAGCTCTCTTTTTGCTTGGACTGGCTTGGAAGATATTCTTTCCAACAAGCAGCTACCCTGTGTGTTTTCATCATCATAGAAAACTCTGTTCCAGACCTTCAAGACAAATAACCTGTGGAGCGTTAATTTTTTTTTACATTCAGATTTCATCAGCACTCTATCTTGCTTTTTAGTTTACATCACCTTTTCCAGTCTTACTTCTTTCCTTTCCCTCTTCATTCTCCGTTAGACAGTGATTCAAACATTGGAACCTACCTCCTTAAAGAAATCAGAAAAAGGCACACTGGACTTTCCTTCTTTACTTTAAATGGGTAATTATTTTCTAGGGCAGTCACTGAACTTCCAGACAGAAAGAGGAAAGTCAACAACGTGCAGGAGAGCTTGTTTCCCTTCTTTCAAGGGAGCACTCCCAGGCAAGTAGATGAAATATTTGCATCTCCATCCTGCCCTGAAACACTTTAATCTGCCTGTTCCCAAGGCATTATTTGCATAAAGAGCAATCTACAGAAGAGCTGCCCAAACAATCTTGCCACTGCATCAGAAATACAGCCTAATTTTTTCTCAAATGGGCAAAGCACCTTTATATGTTCAACCATTTCAAGTAGGAGGTATCCCAATAAAACATTAGAGTTAGGCTAATAGGAGGGTGGCCCTCTGGAATTTTAACTGTGAGTCACAGAGCAAAGAGAAGCAAAATCCACAGAGAAGCAAAATATACAGAAGCACAAGGTAGAATATTCAGTCACCTTGTTAAGCAGCGCCTGCATTAGAAAGACCTCAAAACCTTACATGACCTGCTCTTATGATAATAGAGTACAAAATAAGAACTGGAGAAAGCATCCACAAAACATCATCAAGAGACTTAAACAAAACATTATGCATAAAAAGAAGTATTGCTGTATGTTTTATTCTTGGTTTTGGTTTTGGTTTTTTTTAACCATTGCTCCCCATTAGCTGTTTCTTTGGCAGCCTCTGCCCATCTGCCTCCCACCCCTTCTGTTGCTTGTGCAGGAGCAAACCCTGGGTGGTGCAGTAAATCCTTCCTTCATTTCCTTCATTGAAAGAGAGATCAGAAGCTGGCCTCAGAGCACCAACCAGCCTTAAAAACACTTGCTGTGGTTAAGGGGGGAGGAATTTGTAACACCCTGATACAGTCCGTGCTTGTTGGTACTAATGGCATGCAGAAATACAAATAAAGGGCAGGATAAAACTCCTGGGGGAAATACCCCTTTGTATATTTTCTAACAGTCAAACAACTGTCTAAGCACTCTTGATACAACCTTGGTAACATTTATATGGGATGAACTGGAGCTTTCTTCTCTCTGTCAACCTACCCTGTGCCTAGGATACTATTTTTGAACTGACTGCAGCAATCAAGCAAAACATTAGTGGGGCCAAAGTAAGTCCAGCAGCAAATACTTCCTCAAACTGCCCACTATTTATTTATTCTGTTTGCAGCCAAGGAAACTTTGAAATTCATTCACATTTGTGCTTTTAGGCGGCTACTCTGCGTCACCAGTGGTGATTTCAAAATTTGATGTTATTTCCCGCAGTTCAGCCCATGACCTGCATGAACAATCCAGAGCTGTGATGCTGTTTTTCTTATACCAAACTTACGAAGTGTGTGAACAAGAGGCTATTTCTTTGGTGGGGGCAAATGCCAAGACTGATGTCTACTATATGTGAAGGGCTTAATCCATTTCAGCTGAATAACTGGGCAACAAAATTTACCTTGCTGCATATTCCAAGATAACACTTTAGCTGGCTGAGCTTTATTGTGCTCTGAGCTGCAAAATTAAAGGCATGTAGGAATTACCTGTAGTGGCACCCAAGTGACATCTGCCTTTATTAACAGCAGTACTGCACACCTCTCCAAACTGCCCTTCTGTGACACCTCGTAATTTCTCTCGGCACAGTAACCTATATAAACCTGCACAGGGCCTGGCTTAACTCTCCCCAGCCAAACCATCCCCAGTGTATGAATGAAGAATAAACACTTTCTGCTTTCTCCCGCTATCGAGATCAAGTGAAACATTGCCCTGGTTTTCCAAACAGTGCCAGTGCCTCTTTTTGCACATTTTCCTGGAGAATTTATTTCTGAAGAGCTTTTCAAATCTGAATTTTTTTCTCTCTCTCTCTCTCTCTCTCCTCCACAGCGACGGCCGCAGCCCCGTGCCGGGCAGGGCGTCACAGCAGCCCTGTGTGCCACCTGGCAGCCCTCCCCGCGGCATCCTCCGCGCCGACCTGCTCTGCTTCCCACCGCGGAGAACAAAGGCGCGATTGTGTCCGCACGGAGCGGCAGGGCTTGTTTTCCAGCCCTCGCTCCCCCGGGCAATGCACCCAGTCCCTCCTGCTTCCCAGCGCACCGGCACGGCACCGGAGACAGGCAGAGCTGATTTCCCGGCCTGTGTCCCCAGGGCCTCCCCCGCATTCCACCACACAGTAGCTGTGATTATGCTGTAAACCGATGGCTGTCCAGCGGGGTATAGGCTGCTCTGGATCCAGGTGAACGTGCACACATGAAAACGTGGGCTGTGACTCCGTGCTTGTGAGCACATCACACGTCTTTGCCAAGCTGTAGCGCCTGTGCTAAGGCAAAGCAGGGAAAATACAGGGGAAGAAGAAGCAGTGGCCAGGTAGTCTCTTTAGTAATTATATTTTTCTCTTCTAAATACTATCACCCCTAGGTATGTCTATGGGGATTTTCATTTTTATAAAATATTTCCTTACTAGCTTTTGTTTCTGACTGAGTATAAATTTGCACCGTTTGTCAGGCTTCAGCCTCCCATCTGCACCTCAGAGAAGATACACAACAGTGTGCTTGAGCAAAAGCACTTTTTCTGATGAAATACAAGTGCTGGAGCACTTCAGCTGAGGACAAACTCTGTGATACAACCCTGTGTACTCATATGACCTGGCCAGAACCCAGTGTCTCTAGGTACAGTAGGTGATTCTTTCTTGCATATATTTCCTCAGAACACATTTTCAATGTTACTGTTTTCTGTGCCTCTCTCTCACCTGCTGTTTGCCCATTGAAGAACGCTGTGTGCACATCGTTAAACAATACCCTGGGAAATCCCACCAAAGCTCCATGCTTTCAGCTCCTCTGTGAGCAGTTCAAATCCAGAGCTCACAGAATGAACAAGTCTTTTTTTCATCCTTTTTTTTTTTTTTTTTTAATCTGCCTAGCTCTGTGTTTGTTGCGTTTATTCATAACAGAAGGGCAGCCATTTCACTCACCAGTTCCAGTCAGTTTAACCCAACCCATAATACCATCATTGTAGTCAGCTTGCTGAGACCTGGAAAAATTAGACATACCTGTTGTAATGAATAATTACACAACACACAAACAACAAAACAATCTGCTAGATACAATCAATCCCTCAATTTAAAGACATTAACATTGATAATTGAATAGTGTGAAAGCTCAAAGGCACTAAAGAAGATTGCATCCTCCGTACTCATCATACAAGACAGCACAGGAGCAGAGAAATTTACACTTTCAGAGGGAAAAATACATTACATCACTTCTACACACGAGGAATGGGGTACAGAAATAACCATTCAGCAAAAGATGCAGTAGAGTAGAGCTGGAACCAAGTTAACCGAGTAACATAAATTCCTGCCACTAGCTTTGGCACCAAGCCACCTTTCTAAGACAAACTCAGGGACAAAACTGAAAGACCTTGTGAGGATCCTCAAATTCCATCTCTATGTGTAATTATTTTGAAGAGTGGTTTTTAATTTCCTACCTTCTAGATAAGAATTTCTAAGACTAATTGAGTTTTTTTATATATTTATGTGACAAAAGTTACTATTTTTAGTCTCTATGGGGAAGGATGCACCATAGACAGTGACATTCATATCTAGATGCTCCATTTGTGTATGTGTGGTGCAACATCTTATATAAGCTTATTTCTGGGTTCCTGATTTTCTTTTATCATCAGTGCCTGAAGATATGATTCACAGAGAGATGCTTTTTGATCTAGATTATTATATCTGGAACAAAGCCATGAATTTCCAAACCTTAACAGCTTTGACAGTTATTTTTCCCTTTCCTTTATACTGCACAGGCATTGTAATTGCACTAGACCAGAACATGAAAATGCTTAGCCCAAGAAAGACTGAATTTAGGTTTTCTGCACTGAAGATAGTTCTCTGAACTCTGGGCCTTGGACAGTTTGGCAGAAAGCCTTCACCCTACCCTCTGTGGGTCGCTGTGCACAGACACACAGCATGAGGACTTGGGCACCACAGCCAAGTCTAACTGTTCCTCTGGAGCAGGTTGTCCTGTTCTCCACCACACGAATCCATCAGCCAGATGGAGTCACAGCCCCAGCCACATCCAGGACTTCAGGCCATCCCAGAGCACCTATATCATTCAGGTGCCTGCCTGTCCAAACCATGACAGCTTTGGGGAGCGGGAGTTACCTGTCTCTTTTCTAACATGTGCTTTTAGGTGTGAATAGATTATTACAGGAAGTGCCCAGGAAACTTTCAAGCACAGTATAGAGGCACCTTGCAGTGCAAGAATCAGACAGACTGGGTTACTGTCTGAGCCTTAGGCTTTGGGCTCCTAAGTCTCAGTTTAAGTAGGCGGGATCCTTCACAGAGCTAACATCTTATTAAGTGTTCATGTTGCTTTTCCAGGTCTTTCCAAATTCCGCATAATTCCATCATCAGCTCTCCCCACTTAAGTTCCTCTTATCCTAGCACAATGACACCAAAAGCATAGACCTGCTCAGAACATTTTCAAAGTGGTATTTAGCCAAATACCCCACTACATCAAAGATTAAGCATCTCAGAAGAACATGAACATTTCAAGTGAGTTTTGCTTATAATCAAAATGAAAACTCCCAACCAAGGTCTTTGATCTCAAACTAGGTATTTCAACTAAGCTCTCTTTCACAGAGGCATTTGTAAGGGGCCACTTTGTATTTTGTTCCCACAAAAGATACTTTGAAAGACTTCAGAAACCTCGAGAACTTTCCATGGGATGGAATGGCTGTTCTTCATCCATTCCTCTTCTAGCACTTCAGAGGAGAGGGGCATAGATAATGTGTTCATGTCAACCATATCGGTCATTCAAGAAAGAGTGACTGGAAGCATGATGTAAGTTCTGTAAGAAATCACTGAACATTTTGCCTAATTCTCCTAAAAAGACAAAAAATAAGAACCCCACTGTATAAAGTATGCTTCATGATTACAAAGTATCCAGGAACCCCTTGTATCAGTTTCTCTTCCTTGACATGGTCCAGTTCATCTTTAGTTTACTTCAAGATTTTATGTAAGGAATAGCGTGACTTGGTTTATGTCTTTTTAAAAGACACTTAGTAGACATTTTGTGCAAGGAATTACTGAAGCTGCAATAGAAGAGAAAGAAAAAAGGCTATCTCCTACTCCATTACTGTACATTAATATATCTTCCCTGACATTTATTGTCAGGACTCAGTTTTCCTTACCATAAGTCTACTTCACACAATTTAGTCTTTTATTGGATGGAAACTTTTCAGACTAAGAATATACCACAGTCCTTCTGCCGCATGATGATTGCCGTCACTTTAGGTGTCTGTTTTATCAATTAAAAGAACTAGAGGCTATTCTGAAAAAATAATTATTTACCTTGGAAACTGATACAATTAGGGTCAAAAGTGTAAATAAGATTCAGAAAATGTTGCTTTTGCATGATGTGCACTCTCAGAAACAAATAAAGAATTTCTGTTTTCCATCTACCTTCTGACCTTTCACATTTTTTGAGTGTAATGTCCATTTGAAATCAGGACAGAATTTTTTTCATTTTAAACAGATCACATATTATTCTTCTGCCAAGTGGACTCTGGTGTTACTCTCCCGATTCCTCATTACATTGCAGCCAGTTCATATGGCCATATGAATTTACTGTCAGTATAGCAACAGTGTTTTGTTTTGAGTTTCCTGAACTTATTCATCGATAGCTTTCTGCTTCATTGTATCCAAGTGACTCTCTAATGGGAATGAATGGCAAGTTGGCTTATTTCAGCCCAAAATCTACATTCCAGGAGAAAATTACTTATCATTACAAGTCAAAGATGATGCACAAATAGGTCATTTTGTATCTCATGTATTGTTGATTTATTGCAAAAATATTTCCCCACTTGAAGTAGAGTTCATTGTATTTTGGACTAGAAAGAGGGATTGAGGGGGGAAAACTATAAGAAACTACTTTATCAAAACAATTAAAGTCAAATAATTTTCCTTGAGAAAAAAGAAGCATCAGACGTAAATGGATTGGTACAATTTGATGGCCTCTTCCTTTCCCTCTTGTGTGTGTTTGTGTGTGAAGTACTCCTTGAGCTCCCAGGAAGGAAATAGGTGACAAAGTATTTCCGAAAAATGGAGCTTTCCCTTTGTTCTGTCCCTGTTCAGATGTACTGGCCTCTCGGTTCCCATTATCAAATATATGTGCGTACTCTAATGTGTGCAGAGAGAGGGACCTCTTGTAACACCACAGCCAAACTGAATCCACCAACAGGAGGGAGTCCTGCAGCTCAGGCATGACTACACTGGGCCAAAGAAGACTGTGAACCTGCTCAGCAGACTCAGATCAAGCTGCAGCAATGGCTCTCACTCCTGTAAGTGTTCCAGCCCCACATCTGGAGCTGTGCCAGTGCAGAAGAACCATTTCTACCTCCCACTTCATTTCAGATAATATATTTATGTGCCTGCACACAACGAAAAGGGATTACTGAATGATGCTCAGCAAATGTCTGGGAAGAGCTGTCAGAGACAGGCTTCATCATTTTGTCCTCACACAGTTTTCATTAAAATGAATAAATGGATGGATGTCACCAATCGAAGGACTCTCTTCCAGCAGTGAAATACAAGAAGGCAGTAGCTGAGAAGATGCTGAAAGTTTTTGTTATTTTTCATGCTGCTCAAAGCTGAGAAGGATACCTGAACATGTCACAGTTTTCAAAACAAAGAGATAATTCTTTTTTCCCAATACCAACTTTTTTTTTGATAGAATATTGTCAGCAGAAAGGGGGAAAAAATCAAGAATACCCGTTTGATAATTCTGACCGAAAAATCTGTCAGATATGAGGGACTGAGATTAAAACTAAAGGGTGAAAATGAACAATGAGGTGCAAAGAGGCAGGTATCTGCCCCACAACAGCAACAGCAAATGGTAGCTTCTTCAAGTGTAAGGTCTTTGTAGCAGGGGCACCTTGGTTCATGCTTATGCAACAGGTAGCAGGGTTATTATAATCCATGTGGAATACCCCTGGTGCCGCCTCGACTAGTAACAGAACAGGTTACATAGCGTGACTGCAGTCTAACACTGGCAAGTTTGGGAAGAGAAATACATTGCTAGGTTTGGCAGATGATAGTCCAATTCCTGTAGAACACCACTTCCAGGGCCCTGAGAAATGCTGCTAGTATTTCACCTGACCAAAGAACCTTGCAAAGAAACAGCAGGTGAATAATTCCATGCCCACCTGAAGAGGAGGGACTCCATTAGCAACAGTGAAATTTGTCCTCTCCCAACAGATGCAAAGTGAGATTACTGGGAGGAAAGCAGCTCAAAGGCTATGATATCTCCTTTGCTTAAGTTCAAACATGAGAGTCAAGCTGCTCCAACATGATAAAATGGAAAAAGAAACAAAAGTTCCAGTTTAGAAGGTCCAAAAAGCAACTGTGCACCAAGTGAAGTGTTTTATATCTTTGATTCAGGTGCCAGTGCCTGAATTCTTGCTGTCATCCAGGATATTAGTCATCCAAATAAACAACAACAACAACACACAAACAAACAAACAAACAAACTCAACCAACAAAAAAACCCCACAAATAAACCCAACCAACCGACCAAACCAACAACTTCTCCAAAAAAACCAAAAATTAAACCAAAACAAAAGACAAAGAAGACTGCAAGGAGGTACTATGGACAGAAGCTTAATCTGTCCATTAGTGAGGTGCAGTATCTAATAGGTAACTTGTCCTTCCCTCGTACTCCCATGGCTGAGTGCAAACTTCTGGTTATTTGTAAGATAAAATATATGCCATTAGCATACCTGTCATTAGCAGAAACCACCCATGACAAATAGCTCAGGCATTTGACATTCCCAGAACAGTAGATGTTGATTTTTGCTCTAGCTCCAGAGAATTAGAGATTAATTGGAAGTTATTCAGTGTGTCAAGTGCCAAGGTGGGTAAAAAGCACCAAATAAGGTCTTATGATCATCTTTTCTCTCTGTTATTAAAAGAAAACATTGCACATCCACTGTAGCTGACACAATTAATTCTGGTGACTTCACTTCTGGCTCTCTTTCCAAGTCACAGGTTAGTGGTATTCAATGTAATATCAGTGTATGTTTGTACATTCAGGGGTGTCAGACAGTGCTGCCAAAGCAGAGCTGGATCATGGGCTTGAACTCAGAAGCAAATTCAGGTGCAAATCCAAGTAGCGCTGCCTCCATGTTCCGGCAGTTGTGTCAAGCAGGCACTGAGCAAAAGGAGACACACAGAAATGCACCATGCCAAACACAAGCCTCTGTGGCCATAGGATCAGATGTTCAGGGTCTGACCAAGGAAATCCCCAGTTTCCTTGCTCTCCAGCTGTCTCATTCTCTCCTGGGCAGAAAGAGGCAGCTCCCTCTGCAACAATGCTTGTGACACTGTGAGATGTAGATAAAGCTATTTCAAAATTGCACCAAAAAAAATTAGATGGTTAAAACCTACAGGGAGAAGCCAGGCCTTATGAGAATTATTCTTCCTTCTGACACTGGCTCACAGCTCCTCTCTTGTAAGCAATCTTTGCCTCAGCTCTTCTTACACACATCTAGACACGTCTGAGGACTCATTTGTCTTCCAGGGGTGTCTTAAGCTGTAATGGATGTTTTACTATATAGTTCCAGAAGTCTTTTGGATGAAAGGAGCAAGAAACTCAAATAATTTGCTAATGAAAACCATTAATAATAAATGTAATTACAGGCCTTTTGTAATGATTCACCAACTTCAGAATATTTCAATAACTGCATTATCCATTTATGACTTTAAAGCAGAATTTTTACAGAAATCTTTAAAATGTATGGATACTACACAATTATTAAAAAAAAGAAAGAATTTCTTTGGGGGAAAAATATCCTAGGAATAGGGGAAAAAGGAAGGGGAAAAATCTTTATAATATGCTATCAATTTATAGGTTATAAAAATATGCACAGTTTGAGACTGGGAGGGGGGGAGCATTATGGCTATCTTGAATAGAGTCAAGACCAAACACAGATTAAGGCATTGAATATCACAAGGAAAAAACCAAAACATTTAAAACAAAACAGTAGAGAAGAAAATGGATGAAAAAGCAAAAGGAGATTGTTTCTAAGGGAATATAATAAGAAAAAACCCCAAAAAGTCACATAAAACAAAAAAAATATAATCAGAGAACTTTATGTTCCATTTTGTTTTCCTCTGTAATCATTGCATTCTTGCTTACGTAACTATGTCAGAAGTTCAACAGCATAAACATGCGCAGTAGTGTCACTACTCCTTAGAAATCTTTCAGGTGCAGTTTCCTTAACTTTTCCAAGTAATTTCTTTGAGGTGAAAAGATTTTCTTTTTTCTAACCACGGCACACATCATGAGTCCAGTCTTATCAAATAAACATCCAGCAGCATCTGATACAATGAACTGGTCCATTTTTTCCCTCCATCACCTTTCCTAGCACCACAACCTTTCCATATTGCCTGATAAATTAGAGCTCTTTAGAGAGTAAGGAACCCCCCAATACAGTTTTCTCACAATAAACCTCTATGATTTATGATGTTTATGGTGTATTTCCTGCCTTTCTTCTAAGGACACAGCATATATTGTAAGTAGATTTTTCATCTCTGTTGACTCATCCTGAAAGTGGTAGTAAAATGTAAGCAGGAACAAGACAATAGGAGGAGACACAAAAGCTTCAATCAATGAGGCAAATAACAAAACAATTGCTTCGAACAGAAGTCAGTGCTACTGTCTTTGGCTTCAACAAAAACCTGAGTTAAAATTATAAAACCAGGCCTCAGTGATACTAAACCTTCAGCAGACAAAGTTACTTATCACTGGAAATCCAACAGGTGTTATTTAGGAGTTTGGTTGGGGTTTTTTTATTTAAAAAAAAAGTCTAATTTTCTCATATTTAATTTTCAGAAGGTTTCAAAATAAATGCTAATATATAATGACTCCCACAAAATTTTTTAAAAAGACATGATCAGTTGCTTGTATGCAACACAAGTATTCACTAGCAAAACATAAGATACGCTTGCTCGAGGTTCACAAAGCATTTTGAAGATGAAAAGTATCTTGTGCTGAACATTAAGTTAGTCTGATGATCTTCTCATTACACTAAAGATAGGCAATCTCTCAGAACAAGAAAAACGAGACGCAAAGCTGGTCTGGTGAGGATCCTGCTTTCCCTTTGAAAAAATGTTAAAATAATTGATAGTTTCAATAATAGATAGTTTCAAAGTATTAAGCATTCCTTTGCTCAGCGCTTCAAAGGGGTCCCCAAATACCTAGAAATGCAACTATTTTCCTTTTCATGTTTGATAGGAGAAAGTATTAAAAAGACTCTTAAAAATACAAATAAAGAGATCTATCCACTTTTTGATCCACCTTTATCTGAAATTAAAAAAGAAATTCGAGTGCCTTACATGTCTCCCTGTAATGAAAAGCCTCACAAAAAGACTCTGATGTGGAACTAATTTGCATTCCGAATGTGCTGAATGGGCTACAGAGACTATAGTAACCTTTAGAGAATCTTTGCTGCCTTAAAAAAGTAATTCATATTCTATCTCCTTCTACAGAAAATGAAAGGTTGAAAGATGTAAATTAGACAAAACAAACAAACCTTTCATAGTATATTATGAGCTCCAGATTTCCTGAGCACTTACTAAAATTTCAGTAACTCCTCTTCCAATTTCAGACATGGTAAATTTGGGCCATTTGACAAATGGCTTATCACCATTTAAGTGTTGCTAAATACAGAAGCATATTTCAAGGAGACAGGTATCAAGAAACAACGTCTTTGAACTTGTTTTTCTCTTCCTTACCGTCTCCCTCATGCCATCAAATGGATGATAGTTTTTTATTATTGAAAGCTCCCATAATTTCCAGCCTGGCTAACTAACTGTTCGTATACATGACCGTGTGGTGCATGTACATCCTCGCATTTCCTTAATTAATGTGTTGGAACCCACTGACCCATCTCAACAGGCTTTTATATGGTGGTCAAAACCATAAACAGAATTAAGTTCCTGCTCATCCCATGAAAAGACAGGACTGGGGAAAAGATAGGCATCCTTTAAAAACCCTAATTAAGGAATTTGGAACAACATACACTTGTCCCGTGTGAGAGACAGTGAGCCTTTCTAAAGGCTCAGCTCACACAGAAAGTATCTGTTAGACACCAAAATTCCCTTAGCTTCAGTGTTCATGGGGTTGTCCACTAAAG
This sequence comes from Grallaria varia, assembly GCA_013396735.1. Classification (NCBI taxonomy): domain Eukaryota; kingdom Metazoa; phylum Chordata; class Aves; order Passeriformes; family Formicariidae; genus Grallaria; species Grallaria varia. The sequence continues at coordinate 64,845 of VWZG01006815.1, forward strand.
GACAATGAAGTTAATTTCAAAAGCAGTGAAATAGTGATTTGATGACAATTTGTTATCCCCGCCATGCAGCATCAGTAAAATTATCTTTCACCCACACAAGTTGTCTGTCTTTTCTTATTTACCCTTGTCCTTATAACAGCTCTGCAGGTCCTACATAACCAGGCCACATCGCTTCTCCATATCTCCATATCCTTGGAGGCTGAATGCCATTCAGTCTCCCATTACACAAGTTTTCCCTGCAGATCCAAGGTAAATATCATATCCATTACCATCTGCTGTGGTGGCACGTGCTTTGCAGATCTGCAGCTCCAGAGAGTGCTGTGCAAGGTGAGGTTTGTCCTCCTGTCTTGGAAGACCAGTGTTTGTTTGTACAAGACATGGCTTCACACCTTCCACCTGCCGTGGCAAGGGCTGTGCTGGAGTTGTGCTAGTTTGCCCTTTTTCAAACACACCCAGCGTAGCACTACTCCAAACACTTGAATGAATAACACAGTTATTGGAATTTGCAAACTGGAGGCATGGGTTGGAGCTGGAGATACCCACAAGTCTTGTTATCACTGGCTGAGGATGGATCTTTCCAAACCTATCTTGACTGCTGACAACTGAAAACAAAGAGACAAAAGGACACAATAAAGCCACAAGCCTGAAGAAATCTGTGGCTATACACATTACTGTGGAAACAAAGAACTACATACTGGGCCCATAGAAAGGTAAGGTCTCACTCAAGTGACACATATAAGTTTGTTTATGTTATCCAACTGACAGCCTCAGAAGATCCATCTGAATTTTCAATACTGAAGCAACTGATTCAAGGAGGCAGTACTCACAAAAGTGGGAAACTAGAGCAACTCAGCACTATTAGTTCTGATTATTTGGTTTAAAGGGGTATTTTACACAGCAGAAAATTTCTGTTGAGAGGAAAGGAGGGATTCTGAATGTGTACTTTTTGTGCTCTGGGATTACATCAACAATACTATCCTAGAAGCAGAGGGGAAAGAAGGGCCGTGAGAAGCCCTCCAACCCTCTCCTTGCCCAAAGATATGATCAGTTAGATCTAAACTACTACCAAATGGTGTTTGCCTGACCTGCTTTCAGAAACATTCACAAGCTCCCCCCAGCAAACTAGCTCAATGCTTCAGAATGTGACATCTTCTGAGCATGCAGGAAGGACAGGCTCTGTCCCTGTATCTCAGCAACTGCCTTTTGCCTACAGGTTTCCTTATGCTTCCTACTTCTCTTTTTGCAGCTAAATACGCTCCACTCTTTCTAATTTTTTCCTTCTACAGCTCTCTTGATTTTCATTGCTCTACTTTGAATTTTACCAGTTCACATCTGCTAATTGCAGTGTCTGGAACTGGACACAGGACTTCTTTGGAGCTTGTAAGATTTCTGTTTAAGGGCTTGCGATAAGCATTTTCCAGACATGTATTTATTTCTTCAGTCCCTCCATGATGGTGGCATTTTCCCCAGCAGATCCCCTACCTGCCACCCCAACTCCTGCCCTCTCCCCAGTCTCCCTGATGCCCCACCCTGTCAGGTAGGTAGTGCAAGGTAGCAATTAAACCCCAGGTTTTCCTCCGTTTCCCAGAGAGAACAATCCCAGCTCCCCAAGCCTCTCCTCCTGTTCTACATGTTCCAGAACGAAGACCACCAGGTGTCTTTCCTCTGGCCTCTCTCAGTCTGCTCTTGCAGTGGGGTCCCCGAACTGCACACTGTATTGCAGATGTGCTCACATGGAAGATGAATAAAGGGTAGCAATCATTTCCCTCAACCTGTTCATGACCTGCTGGCTGTGCTCCTGAGCCAGGGAGTTCAGAAGTGCATGCCATGATCACAGGCTCCCAGTAGTCCATGGGTGCACAGGTAGGGTGCTTCCCACCCTCAGCTTCAGCTTCCACCCTGGGGTGACAGCTGCTGCTGTGATCCTGATCCCACCCTGCTCCTTATCTACAGCCAGCAGTTCCCTCTTGCCTCAGGGCAGCTTGCATGGCAAGGGAGCCTTGTTTGTTCCAAGTAGGAGATGAGGAGTTGAGAGGCCACCCATTGCCCTCACATCCCAAAGGCTGAGTTTAATGGGAACCACTTTTTTTTTCTTATCTACCTATCTGCTGTAAGACTGCCAGCTCTTCAGGGCTGAGATCATCTCAAAAGGCCCTTAGCTATAATTTATTAGCTATAATTAGCTATACTAGCAACATATATGATAGATTTTATATATATGGATATATTAAAAAAATACATTAGCTATAATTAGCTATATTTAGCAGATCAGTAAGAGTACACACAGTATGTCAGTGTTACTGGAAATCAAATTTGAAAGGTTTGGCTGAAAAAGAAAGCAATTTTTGATATTCCCAGCTCAACAGCTTTTCACTCAGCCCTTCCTTGTGCTTTTCAGACATCAGGATAAACCCCTTATTAAGGTCTTCAGTGCAATAATTGGCTCAAGCCCAAAACTGGGGCTTGACTGAGGCCTTCAGCTGTCCCTGGGTTGAAACACTAAAGGAGTGTGGCTGCTCTCTCGAATGGCACTGACCCTCTTGTGGGAAAGCCTGGGACAGGAATGTAGGCAGACTGCAGAGCCCGGGCAACTCTGAACCCAACAAACCCTCCTAGCCAGCTGTAGCAGAGATGAAAGTCATCACCTTGGTGGAACAGTGTTTACAAACACTCCTTCTGCCATAGCAAACATAGGTTCTATAACACAGAAAGCAAACAAGCAGGGAAGCAAAACTGAAGAGAGAGGGCTTGAATGTTATTTCCCTGAAAAATAAGCAGAGATGCCATGAGGTCCATAAAAGCTTTCATTATTATATACAAATTTTACACAGAAGGCAGCCATACCACAATCTGCAAGGACACTGATCTCAATAGTAATTCAAGTCAGGCACCAAATTATCTTTGAAGACCCGGGCTTTAATCACTGCTGCTACAGAAAGCAGTGTAAAACCTGCTGACGAATACCTAATGCCTAGTAGTAGTTTTGCAGACACTCAGCAAAGTCTGCCTCTGCTCTGAGGAATGCATGATATCAGACTGGAGGGGGAAAAAAGGACTGGAGTAGAAGTTGAACAAAGTTAGCCTGCATTACTGAGTAAGAACAGACCTGCTAAATGTAAACATAGTGAAATAGTAATTAAAGTCAGAGACCCCTATCAGCCACCTAGCAAAATCCACAAATCCCTAGTAGATTGAGTCACACATTTTGGGATCAAAGCTGACATCTCAGCCAGGTCACAGGGGTATGTGTGGATGCTTTACCTCTCATCAGGTTCCTCCACCATGTTAGCAAGGTGCTTTTGCTTACAGTGAAACTGTCAGAGGGTTTAGATCAGTGCCAGATTAACAGGGCTAAATTACTCTGTAGTTTATGTTCTGAAAATAGCTGAATGTCCTTTTGATATTTTAATTTCAGTAAAAACACTAACTAGCACGGGGGAAAAAAATCTAGCCTGTCAGCCTGGCAATGGTTCTAGTTGGCTCATTTACTGATGGCACTTTGCAAGAGGGCACACCTTACGGAAACCTGAGAATTTTGGAATGGAGGCAACAGCTAATTCCAGTGTGAAAAAAATCTGCTGCATTGCATGTAATTTTCTGTTAGTTTCCTGGAACAGGAAGGATAACATAATCAGAGTAGTGACAATAACCTTAAAAAGGAATTTGAAGACAATGTTGGAAACATAAAAAGACACTAAATGTCAGCAAGTTTTAGAAAATACATTTTAAAAATTGTATATAGCAGATACATGACTCTAAATGTCTTTATCAGAATAATAACACCACACTTCTTTGCATTACTCACGCAGCCCTGCCAAAGGACTTTTCCTGCTCATTGTTCAAAACCTTGATTGTAGTTAAGCATTAAAACACTGAAATATTTGAGCAAAGACTCCATCAAACCTATATTCTGTATCATATTTTATGATTCAGTGAAGTCCATTTTTATTCTCAGACTGTCTTCATAACTGAACAGCTACCAGGTAATCTGCTTTCAGAGGAAATTCTCCCTGACTCCTAAAATAATGAGGGTTCTCACAACATGGTTTCTACCCATTTTAAAACTGGGGGGCAGGGAGGGGTTAATCCTTGTTATTATGGCTCTAATTGCTATAATCAGCTGTATGTACTCAGTTTTGAATCCTACTAGTCAAATCACTCACACAATATGCATTTGTTATTGTACTCTGGTGTATATATTCCTCTGAATGCAAAGTTCAGTCTTGCCCCTCAAAAACCATCTGCATTTTATACAATTCAGTAGAAAAAATACGCAGTTTTTGTCATGTGCGGTTTACGTATTCCACTGTAATGAACACAGTCTTTACATCCAGATTATGCACACTAAGTGATCTGAAAAAGTCTGCACTGTGTTTTCAGTGAGAGTTGTTGAAAAGAGGGAAACAGAACAATTGCTTCACAGGGGCATTGCTTCCTTTAATAATTTGTGCCACATAAAGAATACTTTTCACACTAGGTCATTCAAGAGAGATTTTGGTGGAATGCGATCATTCAGTTTATGCAGCAAACCCAAGCCACCACGATTTAATTCTGCTGTGTGCTCAATTTTCATATTGTACACCCATCATTTGTTAAAGCACAGCTCCTGCTAAGCTGAAAGCGTAAAAGAAAGAGTCTCCGTTCACTTCTGAAAAGCCTGGAAATGTTTTATTCATGTACTTGTAGCACATACATTGCAGGGTGTATTACTGAATTCAAGAGAGAATTGAATGACCCTTTGCAGATGAGATTTTGTTAGTTTTGGATTTTGATTGGGTGGTATAGAATTGATCAGGTTTTATCTTCAGCTCCAGGTCATTCATTCGGGACATTTTGATGAAGTCTAAACCAGAGCAATTATGCATTCATGAGCAGGATGCTGAGGGTTTCACTTGGAAAACTGAAGGCTGATAACCAAAGTAAGGCTCAAGTATCTTTCCCGAGGCTACTGCATAATGATGAAACCACCACATCTCAAAGCATGTACTGCAGAAAGCCTAGTGCTGCTCTTCAAACTGCTGCAGATAAACTGGTGGATTTGAAATAACCAGCCCTTTCATCTGATGGGGCACAGTAGACCTTTAGAGTGCATCAAATGTAATGTGCGCTCTAGAATGAAGAGCTTTGTGCTGCTACGAGGCAGAGCTGCCAGCTCCTGTTTCAAAGTTATCTTTAATGCAAAGACAAGAAACGTTCCCAATTGTATCCATTACAATAAAGATGCTTGATGATAAAATCTGCTACCTAAATCATTTCAGTCATGTATGGGAAATCAAATCCCTACAAGCCTGAATGCACACAAAATGCAAATCTCTCTGAGCTGCCTCTGATACACGCACGTTTATATACATCCTCACTTTCAGATACAAGGTGTCATTGTAAGCTCCCTGCTGAGCCTGGTGTAACCTGAGTGCGGGGAAACGCTGACTTGGAAAGAAGGGTGACGAGGAGCCTGGCTCTGCAAACCTTTGTTCTCATGAGCCCTTCCACAGGCCAACAGGCTGTATACACACTACTCTCGGGAGAAATCACTCCATATTAAATATTGTACTAATAACATTAGAGATTATGCTGCTGTCTCCAGCTAGTTTGAGAGTATTAGCATTGTACAAGCAAATCCTAAGTGTTTGATGGATTAGGCTAAGAGCTGGTAATGGCTTGTCACAATAACCCTGAGTTCGTTTGAAAAGTCATTTATTGAGATGTTAATAATGTCCCATCTCCACATAGACAAAGGGGGACTACCCTTAGGACAACACAGCATCACCGTGCGCACTGGTTGAGTGTGGGGAAAGCCTTGCAGGATGTGGCTGCATCTTGTTGAAAACAAGGAAGCCAATAGCAGAAGCTTACAGATGTTGAATCTGGCCCAAAATACTTAGCCTTGTGGAGATTTTTGTTGAATTGAAGTTGTTCATTCAAAGTCCCCGTGGGTTTCTAAACTAACTGAAAACTGCAATTTGAAAAAATTTAAGGGTTATTCAAAGTGTGATGTTGAGAAGGAAGGAACAGTAAGCTGCAAACAAAATGTAAGTGCTCATTTGAGGTTATTTCATTCAAATAATAACAGTATACTTTATTTAGGACATATGTGGCTGGCATATGTTTACAATGAAAGCAATGTCATGCATCAAACAGAAGCAGAATTGTTTCAGGGTCATTGCAATATACATTATCCAGACACACTTCAGCTGGACAGGTTTGTAAAAATGAGAGTTATTATAGGTGTAACTAAAAAAAAAAATTAAATAGCAGTAAAATGTGTAGGCTCCATTCTCCCACCTTCCCTCCTTCCCCATTTTGTTAAATACATCCATCACATCCTCTTTCCCTGAGGGGTTTTCTTCATCATTGATTCTATTGTCCTGTGATGGAATGGAAAAAAGGTTACCAGATCATTTTTCTACATCACTTATCTGGTCTGGTGAAAACTCAACAACTTGAGAATGTTATTAAAGAGCAGTCTGGTTCTTTTTCTGAAAAAAAAAATCCCAAATAATGACAAAAAACCAAACCAAACCAACAAACAGAAAAGCATGCTACCAAATAAGCCAAGCATCCCAATTCATTTGAATATTTAGCAAAAATTTCAAACACGTTCCTATACTTCTTTTATTGCACTGGTATATTGTAGCACTAAGGACCATTTTTGCAGCCTTTCTCATTCTCTGCCCGTCTTTGGAGAGAGGCTAATTTTCAGTGTTCTGTTTTTTAAAAAAGGTGTGCAGCCAGGCTGGTTGGTTGATCTTTATGCTTTCTCATGGAACATTTGGAGAAAAGCTAAACAAGGGAACAATGTGCTTTGATACTCCCTACACATTCCAAGATTTAGTCAAACAGTGAGCTGTGATAAACTTATCCTGCTCCTCGGCTTTGTTCAGCCTACTGGAAAAATAAAGGAACATAAGCAAAGGCCTGCCACATTCCCTCCAGAGGCCTCTCCAGGGGCCTCTTCCGCACTGACAAACGCAGACCCATGTGCAGCATGCCTAAGTGCTTAGGGGCTTTCAAATGTGTTTCTCCACCTTTGGGGAGTGAAGATAATCACTCAGAATATCCTTGGGCTTTTAAGGGTTATTAGAAAGGAGCACGCCTGAAAAACAACAAAGACAGAGATTTGGAATGTCACAAACTGTAACTACCTGTTATTGAATTCTCATCTGGTTAGCTTTTGCTTTTCGGTAAAGTTTTGCAAAAACTCCTACCTCTTCCAGCCTCTGTCCTTTATCAAGCATAGTACAACTTGTATTATGGATATGCTTATTATGTTACTGTGTCTGTGGGAATCAGAAACCTCAAGCAGTAAATTCACATACTTGATAACCAGGAGCTGAAAAACAGCTTTAGCTGTTGTGAGGGAAATTACTTATTGCCACAAAAAGAAACAAAGGAAAACTTTCAAGCGCTATTTGTCTAAAATGAAAGCAGAGCTACCTGCATCAGATGGATTCCTCAACAATAATAATGCTTTGAAAGGGAAGAGGTTGTAGTAAGTACGGAAAACTTATTGCAGTTACTAGAGATGTTAATCAAATCTCACTCACTGGTTTCAGAGTGGAACCCAGACTCTCAGTTCCACTAAACCTTCCAGAGAAATAAAACTAATTACACTTCAGTATTTCTAGACCTTGAGGTTTTTAATCACATATACCAACTTGCTTAACAGTTCATTCATTTAACACAGGCAAGTTACAAGTTTTTGTAGAAGTGTCTGGAAGCTCATCTATAATGAATTGCCTGTCCACTGTTTTATTTACAGGTTTTTCCAAAGAGAATCAGTAGCTAATAAATCAAAGCATAATTACACAAACACAAAAATACAATCATTAACATTTTACTGGATACAAATGATAAGCATAAGGAAATGTATGCTCACTGACATGAATTTGTGTTAGTTTGCTATTAATATGAGACTGTGAATTGGTGGTAATGTAACTGAAAGACAGAAGTGTATTAAAAAAAATTAGAGAGCCACTCATGTTTGACATGATCTTATACTGAGATAAATATCTACAGACAGTGGTATGGTCATGTACACTCACATGTGATCATATCAACACAATTAATTTCTTTCTGATAAGGTATCATCATCAAGAAAATTGAACCTCTTCAACAAAGCTTGTTTTGATCAAGTACCAGATAGTATTCTCTAAAGTGTTTGGTGATACAGAAACAATCTGTGCAAGTGTAGCAATTTTGATTCTGAAATTTAAAAAAAAAAAAAGGTAGT
>VWZG01006815.1:73087-119601 GCA_013396735.1 Grallaria varia
TGGCGGTTTGCTCTCCTCTCCCCATTCCTTCTCCCCACTGCAAATACTACCCCATGTTTAAAGTAGACTATCACAATTAAAACTCTTAAAAAAAACCCCAGTAAGTTATTTACCTTGTGCCCCCTCCCCCCAAAAAAAGCAGCACTAGAATATTACTCAAAAGATTCCATAAATCCTTCATAATTAAGGAAACTTCCAGGAGCAAATAGTACTTATACAAATTGTAGAGCTTGGGAGAAACAGGGGAAAGAGGAGACATTTGTCCCTTGACCTTTTTTTCATTTGTTCTTTTCTGAACTTCATTTACAAAAAGCTCCTGGTACTTCTTCCAATGTTTCCACACCTCCTTTCTCTGGCACATATGGTTAAATACACAAACAATTTAAATAAAACGTCAAATTCAAATCCCACCATAATTAATCCCACTCTTCTGAAAACTGGTGGGGTTTTAGCTATTTCAAAACTAGCCCTGCCTGGCTAACCATTTGGTTAGGACTTTGAGGTTAAATAAGAGATTCTTTCAAAAACTTGGTAATCAATTTCAGCCTTGTAACAATTTCATACAAATGAAATCTAGAAGAAACCCTTTTCAGTGGTATTGTTTCTTTTTCACATATCCTACTATCCATAAGTTATAAATGTATAGGCTGTGCAAGAAACAGAATTATTTGAGCTTTTCTGTGTTTTCTAGGGGTTCTATAAGCCTGTTGACTTTACTGAATTTCAATGAAAAGTAAAAACTCTTCAAGTCCTTATTCTAATTGGTAGATAAACTCTCTAGGCCTTTTTTTCTTAGTAGAGTGTTATTATCCATCCTTATTATAAGATACCACATTTCTTCTTAGCTTTAAATCAGGGGCTGTCAATACTGTCTCTTTTTGCTTCCATCTTGTTCTTGAGAATTCCAGCTCATTTGGTGAAAGAACCCATCATTTTACCTCCTTGCTGAAACTGGGGGTTTTTTTTCACATTGGTCAGCTTTGGAAAGTCAGAATACTGAGTGCTTCTCTAGGTCAGACTGGTACTAATTTGAGTATGGAGTGGAACCAAGCTGGTTTGATGTGGAGCTTGGACTGATTTATTCTCATGCTGGGTTGAAGATCTAGCCATCTCAGATGGTTCAGGAAACGGGGCGGGGAGTGGTAGCCATTTCCATGCCAGAGTCTCTTAACAGCAAAAATACAGAAGAGAAACTGAGAGAATGAAAAAAAGACTTGTGGGTGAGTGAAGAGAATTTCCATGTCCGTGAGTGGTGGTATTGTTCACTGAATTTGTTACAGCTGACAGAGAAGTGGAACTTGCTGTAGAGTTTGAAGGTGGACTTGTTCCAGTGGGATCACAGTAGATCTAGAATGTGGAGAGGAAGGGAAAAACAAAAAGGGTTTTATTGCCTTTTTTTTTTTTTTCCCCAAACAAAAAGGCAAACTGGTATTAAGGAACAATGTGTAGCAACACTCAGTCACAGTACTCAGATATGATACATACAAATGTTTGTGCCTCTCCTTGTGCAGTTAAGGACAAAGACATTTGGAATTGCACACGTGGGATTTGTTAAAGAAAGGAATTAATATTTTTCTAAATCTTTTTACATAACTATCACTTTAGCAAAACCCTGCTCTAAAATAGAAGAGTAGGTTTTAAAAACCTCACATGCAAAAAAACCCCAAACAAATGTAGAGCTATGCAGATATGCAAAGACTAATCTTAGATAAGAAAGACCTTCAAAGAACATGAATTGCAGTCTTCCTTTGCAGGCTAAGCCACAAAAATATGAGGAAACAATGGTCAAGAATCTATTGATATTCTTTCTGGGGATGGTTTGTGGATTCCTTTCAAGCATTGGTGGGACTTATGTGAGTGGATTTAGTATTTCAGTCTCTCTTATATTGCTGTGGTAGCACTGAACTGCATAAGTTAAAACAATGAAACCATACCGATTAAATCACAACCTATCAGCATGCCAAAATATACAAAACACAGAAGTGCCATAGAAAGACCACATAATATTAGCAAATTTGAAAAATGCTGACAGAAAGCAAAATAAAAAAATTACTATTTCCCTTCCATAACTCTGCATTATAGGGACAGAACATCAACTTGCATTCTGTGTAACTTCAATATCAAGCTATTTCCTATACACACACAAGAAAACTTTCAAAGATGAGCTGAAGTGTTCTTTTATTCCAGTGAAAAAATCATGTGATACACAAGGATGAAAAACAAGAGCAAGAATCATAACTGCTCCCCAAAAATGAGCACAGTACAGGAAGATTGGCTTCAGCTCCGTGGCAGCAAACTTGTGTTATACCAGAGCATTTTAGTATGGTCTTAAGAGTTGAAGTAAAAAATCTTTTTTTATTATTTTAAGAGGTTAATTTAATAAATACTACTCTCCACAAAAGTTGTCCTTATTTTCACAAATTTCTAATGATGTGAAAAAAAACCCACAAAAAACATTTTCTTTAGCAGAAAAAAAAAATTAGCCCCTCAATACTGAAGCCATGAAGTCAATGTTAAATTTATTAGAAAACTGCATAAACATTTTCTTTCAGTATTTTCTACTAAAAAGCGCATGCCATAGACAATGTAAGCATGGTGTAAAACTTCTGGTAGTTAGGGGTTTTGGCAACAGGCACCACGCTGGAAGCAATTCAGGACTGCAGGGTAAAAATCGCTGTGTGGAAGTTTCTGTTGAAACCGCTTCGAAAGTGATCAATAATGAACTGCAGAGTTAAGCACCTACAAGGCAAGTCCCAACCCGCCCTGGAATTTTTTTTCAGTTTTCATGCAAAAATTCCACCGCAGTTCCACACTTGGTTGTATATTTTTTAAAGTTTTCTTAGTTTTAAACAGAAACCCTTTTTTTCTGGATATTTTCTTTGTGTGGGTGTGTGCGTGTAAGAGAAAGGGCTTATAGCCAAGTTCCATCAAGTCACAGTAGACGGGACCCCGGAGATTTTCTTAACGTGAATAAGATAAATACCAGTAACCTAAAGGGTCTGATCCTGCTCTCACCACTGCCAAGGGCTAGACTCTTCTGGGCACAATGGAAAAAGGATAATGCCTCTCCTTGCAAACCAGTAGGGAAGGGGAGGGGGAATTAAAACACCTTCCAGCAATCCCGTTGCTGTTTATATTTCTGATACTGTGCTATTGACCCTTTTGAAGAGGTGGTCTCTAGGAACAACGCAGCGATCAGGAATGTGGGAGCCCCGCTCGGCTTGGCCGCTTGCAGAGAAGCGGCTGGCTCCTGCATCCATTACCTTTGCGCCAAGGGCAAGGCTCGCCCAGCGCAGCAGCCAGAAGCTGGCGACTTTGCTTCCAGCCCCCAAACCTCCCACTCCTGCCGTGAGCCGAGCCCCAGGACCGCACCCAAAGCCCAACACGCTCCCGTAGGGGAGGTTCAGGCCAGGGTCCCGCTGCCCTCCAGCTGTAACACCCGCGCCTTGCCGGAGCTCCCACGGATTTGGAGGGATCGTTCGCTCTCTCACCAGCGGGGGAACGAACGCGCCGCCGCACACACCACGGTTCTGCGGCTTCCCTTCGGGGATCCCACGGGAAGAGAAAGGCGGCGAACTCCCACTTTACCTCTTTTATTTTGACCGGGATAACTCAAGGCCCGGCCCCGCCATCCCAGGGAGCCGAGCTCGGCCCCACGCCCACCCCTCTCCGTCCCCAGCCGGGGCTGCCCGGGCTGGTTTCTCTCTCACGTCGCCGTCGCCGCCGCCGCCCCGGGCGGAGGAGCCGCCCGCCACCCACGGCGGGCTCCAGGTTGGCGCACACGGACGGGGATTTCTCTGCGGAGTAACCCGCCCCTCCGCCGCTCCCGAGGCGGGGATGCGGAGGGAGGGTCTCTGCGTGGCCGCTCTCCCGCGCCCCGCAGGGGGACCGGAGGGGGGGCAGCGCCGAGCCGCTCCGGGGCTCACCTGCGTGGGAAGGAGGAGGGCCAGGAGCAGGAGCCCCAGGCCGAGCCGCGCCGCCAGCGCCGTCCCCATGCCCGTCTGATGGTGTCCCGTCGCGGTGCTGATGCTGCTGCTCCTGCCGCTGTTGCTGCGGGCGACAAGGATGCGCCGCTCCGCCGCGCCCGGCCCTTTTATAACAGCGCGGGCTCCCGTGACGCCCCGCCGCCGCCTTCCCCCTCCTCCGCCCCGCACCTCTGTCCCCGCCCTCCGTCCGCGGCGCCCCGCAAGTCGCTGCCTCCCCCTCGGCCCTTGTCCCGCGGCGCTGCGGGCCCCACTCCCCCTCCCCGGGAGGTCTGATCCCCCTCCTTTGGGTCTCACAGGCGGTGGTCCCTCTCTGGCGCCGGCGTCGTGTGCTGGTATGGAGGGACTGGCACAGGGCTGCGGGGGTTGAGCTGCAGCTACTGCTGAGAAATGCTTATGTTTATAAAAGCATCAGGCTTTTCCTATTAAAAAAAAAAAAAAAAGTCAAATCGAATCATGAGTGAGCAATGGAAAGGTAAGAGTGGCTTAAGTATTTCCAATGACAGGAGCAGTGGGTTAAAGGTGGAGGAGTTAAGATCTCATCTTGTTGAGAGCTGCCGCACCACTAATGCACAGACTTCAGACCACTGGTTGCAATTTCAAGCACACTTTGGACCTGAGTATGACATTACTACCATTATTCCTTAAAGAAATAATGTGGAACAGAAGGTTCTTCCAGCTGTAGCCTCTTTGTAGGTGAGGTTATGGCACAGTAACTGCTATAGTTATATTGCATCTCCTCCCTTAACTGACTGAAGGCAGTTTGTGCCAGTGCCTCACCAAATCTGTCAGGTGTCTCAGTATACAGACAAATGAACAAAACCAGGCTGGTCCACGTTACAAACTACAAAAAAGAGACACCGATGTGCTGATTCTATTGTCACAAAGCAATTATTTCGATTTAAAAGATGAGGAAGATGTCTTTTTGCCTCAGACCAATCTACAGATTTAAAAATTAGATAAGTTTGTATTCATCTCAGAACAAAGTGTGAGGAGATATCCAAGTACAGCACTACATAACTCATCCACCATCTTTAAAAGAATGACTGCTTTTGAAGAGTTTCCAAGGGCATGGCTAGAACTTGGTCCCGAAGTACAGGAAACGTGGAGAGAGGCATTGCAGAACCAGATGCTGGGTCTTGTGTTAGGCAAAAACATACAGTTTTAAACAGTCTCCCATTAGTTGTTTCACAATGCCTGACAGAGCTATAGCCACTTTTTTTTCCCCCCAAGGAATAAAGGCAATTTGTAAGCTGTACCACTCAAAATATCAATCCTTATTCTATATCAAGATGAAAGAGTTTCTGAGAGCTAAGTCTGAAGTACGTTTGAAGTAACATTTCCTTCTTTTTTTAATAAATCTCTGATCATAGTCAGAGTCCAGTTCCTAACTATTAGACGCATAGTCCATCTATAGAGTAACTATGGTAACAGTAATCAAATTGATTCCTTAGTTGTCTGCTGAAAGCTGAGTTTCAGAAGATGGTCTGACGTGATTACAGATACAAGGAGAGGAAAAAGGAATCTGTAATGGACCTAAAATAAGAGAGGGGTGACAAAGCTGAAAACACTCCTGTCACTACTTTTCCTTGCAAATAGTATGCTTTAGTTGTCACAGTTAAATGAATCACAAATGAAAGGGAAGGTCATCTTTTCATTCAGAAGACAAGCGTAACACTACAGAGGGGTGAAATTCCCTGCGAGGGAAGTCACGTGACTCACAGCAATAAAGCGAGGGCTCACACAATCCTGACAACAGATTCCCTGGAGGAGATGTAAAACAAAAGGAATCCAGTTAGGGCTCTACAATAGCCAAAGAAAAGAATATACGAGTGTAAAGCTGACAGCGATGGTTTCCATTATTATTTCTCCTGCCTTGTTTGGGAGAAAACGAAGTGATAAAGCTGCTGCATGATCCCATAGGGATCATAACTGACTGTTGCAAGTTAAAGCAGCAGCTAAAACACTTTAGTGTCAACACTGAGACAGATAAGACTGAGGGAATAACTGTCAGATGGCCTTTCCCATTCTCTCTAGCGGTACATCTTGCCTGTGGTCTGGAACTGCATCTATCAAAAATGAGGCTGATTCACAGATGTTGTAAGGTGACATGAACCAACACAGCATTATACAACAGATAATTGTTTTTATATAGTGTATTGTACGTTGGGCATTTTAACAACTTTTGGTGAAAATGAGGATGTCTTTCTTTTTTCTAAAAATAATGTGAAATCTGTTCCTTTATTTAAAAATAAAGACAAATCCAGATGTTTAAAAACATTTTGCAAATATTATAAAATACTGAAATAATGAACCGATATTAAGTTTATGTTCTGAGGCCAAAAACATGCCCTTCTGAAATATTCCTGAAATATAATTCAGATAAGGAAATGTACTGGCAGCAAGAAAGAAGTGTTAAAAATATTTTAAGCTCAAGATTTCCTTTGAAAATTTTGTCATTGAAAATTATAACTATAATGTCTATGTTCCTTTAGATTTATACAAACAACTTTCCCCATTCATGAAAGCTGCAATATTCTTGATTCCTCCTAAACACATAAATCACTTGCACTCCTAATTGCAAAATCTTTACTTTTTTTTTTTTTTGTTTTTCATCTGAAGTCTGTAATGAAGTCTGCAAAAGACATACCTGAGCAAAGAGACCAGAATCCAATATATGGATTTTTTTCTACAAGGCAAGGAATGCTGTGAGTTGAGAACTGTACAAAGTGAAGCACTGCTATCTGGTGGCCAAAAGGCACTTCTGATATTTTTCTGTCAGAAAAGATTATATACTCCCTCAATCGATCAATCAGCTTTTGTTAGCAGTGTCCTCCTAGAATTTTCATCATGCTGAGTGTTGAATAGTACTCAGTACCTTTCCTAGTTAAATACAAAATATTTAATGAAAAAGGTTGCAAAGAGAAGGGAAAAAATTATCTTGATATTTTGAGTTAAATGTAAGTTCATCTGTATATTCCACCACTGACTTCTAAGTTAATTGAACTTTGCAATAGGCATAGCTCTCAATTCAGTGAACAGAAGTAAAACTTGTGCTGCTTTGCACTATGTATTGGCAAACAAGGTCAGCTAAAACGACTGGCAGAAAAAAAAAGTTGTCTATAAAAGGAGGTAGAGGAGTAGTCTCCAAGACATAAGTAATGTATTTAAATACATTGCATTAAAATAAAAGGCTTATCAAAATCAGTACATTAAGTGGAATTCATGAGAAATAATTTTGACTTAGCCATTAATTTATTCTTACCTTTTAGATGTCAATCTTGAACATCTAAAACAATTGCTGATGAGGATCACTTGATTCCCATGCTTCCCAAACAGCTTTTCTCTCTCCTTGGCTGTGCATAGACTGGAACTTACTACTCATGTATTAGAACTTACTATGCTCTATGGCTCATCTCACTGTCTTCATCCATTTCAAGCTCATGTTACTGCAGCTGTCAGTACACATCTGAGTTACATGATGAGTTATTTTAGTTGAGACCTCTCTGTGAACGTGTGCATTTCTATATTAGAACCTGGTCTTTTTTTTCAAAAGACAGATTCAAAGAGAGAAATCCAACTTTGCCACGTACATCAACTAGCCTGTATATGCTGATCTAAGCTAATGTCATCTGGTGATGTTTCCTTAATGTCTACTTTTGGCATATGGATTTTGCCTTGAGAAACATGTCAATATTTTCTAATATATAGGAACACTATCTTCTCATTACTTTGGCTGGCCCTTGCCTCTTGCTTGTTTAGTGGGAAGGTCTTGTAGCAGGTTCAGCCATGTAATCGAAATTCACCAGCTATTTTGAACCACCCTTCCTTATAGTTGCCCATTCACTATCAAAGCAAAACAAGACTGAAATACTGATGGGAGCTGGCTGATTGAAATTGATTTTGAATAACTGGACAAAGCTGTTTGGTATGTGGTCTTGGGTAAAAACTTGGAATATATATGGAGGATTGCATTTCCTCTTCCAGTGGAGAGTTTTTATTAAATTTATGTTAATAGAACTTTTAATGGAAAGTATGATTAGTACTGTAAATCTTCACTTGGTAATAAATGTTGATTGGATTCAACTACACATCTTCAGACACGGGCCTTGTTGCCATGATGCAGAGCCTCATTACACCAGGATTCCAGCAGCACCACTATTTCCCTTTTGTGTCTGTCTGAGACAAAAAGCATTGGGATACTTAGTTAGCAATATACAGTGATGGAAGTAAACAAAGCCATGATTTCCAGCCCTGGAATCATAAGCCTGGAAGTTTGAACAGAAGTAAAATCGTGATTTCAGAAATAGTCTCAAGAAGAAGTGTGTAAGAGTTGCTACCCTAATGCCCATGAATCTTTTGACTTATGGGTAGGCTTCAAGGGTTGGTGCCAGCCTACACAATTAGGTGTGGCTTCAGATCAGCTTGAAAGCACACCTTTCTCCCTAAGTCAAACAAACTCTTAGGTGACATCAATACAAACAAATTAAATGGTAGCAGAGCCTGTTCTTTGGCCCTGAGGCCAACTAACATGTCTAACCATGTCCATACTATTCAACTCCCCCAGTCTACAGAAAATGGAGGCTGAATCTAAACAGCCTATTGGGAGGCAGTTGTCTGTGGCCTGAGTCAACCCCTGAATCACAGTTGGGAATTGTTTGGGATCATTCTTCTTGGAATACGACAAAACCAAGACAGAGCTATCCTTCACTCATGAGGCACAATAGGTAATAGGTCTATAGACATGAAGTAAAAATGATCAAAGGTCATTTAGTCCATCTTCTGATCTGAGGAAAGCTTAAACATAATCCTCAGAAAAAAATCAGTAAACTGTGTAATTCCACAAGCCATACATCTGTTACTTTGCCAAACTATCTTTGCAGAATATTTCTCCTAGCACAAAGTCTTTGCTGCAAATTTAAAGTAATGATTTGTTGCATTGCACAGTAAAGTACACAGACAGTAATGATGACCAGATTTGTAACAAAGTGTTTACTGGAATGTATCGAACAGTTTGTATTGAGAGGAGGAAGAAAGGGTTACATGATGGCAGCCTTCTACATCTAAATGAGTCTCCTTGGAAGTCCTTGATAGGTGATGAAGAGAAACAAGTGCTTCTATGATTTAATTCATCTCATTTCAACACAGACATCTGAAATAAATTAATCACATCCTGAACATGCCGGCATGTCTTCACAGACTACCAAAAGAGCATGGATGATTAGCTCAGACATTTGCCACTTTATTTTCCTGTATTTTGAGGAACGGATTCGTTTCCTTCAACCTTTCTCCACAAGATATCTACGCATTTTTGTCACTTTCTTTTGTATTCTCTCAAATCTGCCTTCATTAGATCATGTATCCCAAAGCAGCACACTCCGTTCAAGATGAGAGTTCAGCATTCAACAGCTCTGCTGATGCAGCTTAGAAAGAAATTTGTCGTCTCTTTTCTTTTTTCTTCAGCAGCTTCATAATGTTTGTGGTCTGATGCAATTTCAAGATTAGTTCGCTCCAGTTCTTGAGCAATAGTGCGACATTAACACTTTTCACATCGCCCTGAATTTTACTTCCATCATAAGACTTACTAGTAATTGCAATTAGTGCAACCAAGTTCTTCTCACCGTTAGCTTGAGCACTAAGTCTGTGATTTTTTCCCACTGTATTTGATATTGTGCATTACCCCTTTTTGCCAGTGGATAATAAGTTAGTTATCCTCATACTTTATTGTGCTTCTTTCCAAACAAATGGAAAAATCTCTGCATTCTTATTAGTCATTTTAACCATTATCATTAGCGTATGACTTCTTGGATTTCTTCTATCCCTGATGCTTTCAAGTTCTATGTTCTCAGCCCTGCATATGAAGCATTTTTTTTCCTGACAGCAACAGAAGTCTTTATCTTCTTTTGAGAAGCGTTGAACATCTGTCTCTTGCAATTGGAATCTATTATTCTTCTGGTTACCTTTTTGCTTTGCTGTTTTTGCTTGGTTTTGTTGGGTTTTTTATTCTTATTTTTTATCTTTATTTGCTGCCTTCTCTTTTCCATTTGACAGGGCAGATTTTTAGCCAGAGTTATCAAAAAGATAGTCTATATGAAAAGAGAACTGGCTTACAGAATACTCAGTTTCAGAATTCATTCCTAGTCATGACTGCTGGATGGCACCCTGAAAGGCTTATTCTTTTGTAGCCTTTTCTGGGTAATTTCTCATGAGAGTATGGGACAGGTAGAAATATCAAAATAATGAGAATTAACCATGGAGAAATCTGACAAACAGGAAGATATAAAGTTGGAAGTATTTATTTTATAAACCAAAATAAGAGCAAATATGATTAAAATGTGTATAAATGGTCAAGTTCTAGAAGGTAGATCAGCCCTTCTTCCCATTTCATAACAGAAAAACTGACTAGTCTAAATTTGAAAAGATGAACTGCTGAAAGGAAACATGTATCATGTATCACTAACAGTGTTAAGACTTCATGTATCTTTTAGGTGGTGAACACTGTATCACAGGGTATCATTAGGCAGGAGTAGAGAAGGAGTGGTCACACAGCGATGAAAACACTCAGAATTTAAACAGCAAGTATTGCAAGGTCACACTTCCCTGGGAGCCAGATCATCCCCGACCTTTCACTATGTGATTTACACATCTTTTACACCTCTGCAGTTGGACACCCTGAAAAGAAGAGACAACCTTGACACCAAGTAACATGATTATTCTGACATTCTATCCCTCCCTATTGCACCTTCATTTACATTATTTCTTTACATATATATGTATATCAAAGGTGTATTGACACCTACAGGATTTTTTTCTTTCATTATGCAGTAAAGTTTAAAAATGTTAACTTTGCCCCTTAGTCACAATGAAAGCTGAAGTACTTTGCCCAGGCTTTTTCCTGTGTATATCTTGAACTAGTTATTATCAATTAGAGAAGAGAACATTATTTCCTAAATACTAAAGGCATTAATCTGAGGAGAACATGAAGTAAACACAGAAGTAAACAAATAATTCAAAGTAATTAACATTTGCTTATGGATTATCCTGTTTTATGACTAATACATAAGTTTCAAAGAATGAATGCTTAATTGATTGCTTTTTCTTTTTACTGTATTTGCCACCCACTGTTGGTGGTCGCTAGATAAATCCTAGAGCAGCAGCCAACACCAGCAGGACCTGAACATGTTCACTACAGAATGAATGAAAGTCTCAAAGCCTGTTTTAGGAAACAGTACATCAACTTTTGTTATTTAAAAAAAAATCATGTTTTGGAGAACTGACAAACAACAAAGTGAGGGGGAAACAACCAAACAAATCTCATTGTAAATCTCTCACCGAACTGGGAAATTTAAGAATTAGCAGTGGAACAGCAGAGTCTTTAATCTGGCTGTAGCTGGATTTAATAAGAGACTGACTGAAGGAAGTTATTCACTGTTTTCCTCTCATTTGCTTAACCACTGATGTAATACTGGTTTTCACTGGCAAGGCAGCTAGGTATTTCTGGTTTAGGTGGGTCACCATGCTCTGACTGATTAGGGTGGCCTCTGTTTCTTTCTTCTCAAGATTCAACGTGGCCTTCTACTGTAAAAGAGAACAGGCAGACAAAAGCCAAATTAGTCAGTCAGTCAAAAGGATGGGGGGGAAGGGAAAAGAAAAGAATACCTGAAACTTATCCACTTTACCTTACTCCATTAACTATCCATCTTTAATGTCTAAAATGAGTTTTCAAGCAGGCTGCAAGCAAAAGTGCTTTGTGAAACCTTGCTCACTTCTGGAAAGGGATTCTTTGCACAGAACGCCAATGTGGCTGCAGGAAAAAATGGACAGAAATTCATAATGTGGTTCTTATCACAAGAGATTAAATGGCAACACAAAGGATTGGTAAGTAGAGAGAAACAGAGCCAAGTTTCAGTGTACATAGGGGCTGGATACATTAAAAGTATCCTAAAGAGAATAAACACTATGTTTTATAGCAAAAACTGGCTCAGTTTTTATAGTATATGGGCAAATGTGTGAGAAAGGACAGTTTAGAGCAGTGTGCCACCTAAAAAGGCAGCACTGGAAGGGCTGGAAAGGGAGCTTCTGCTGCATGAAAGATTATTTTTCAGAGAGGGGTTTTAGAGAAAGAGATGGTAGAGATTATTTGGTCACAGGCTGGATGCAAATAAACAGCTAGAGGAGTTGTCTCCAGACTGTGGACTAAGAAAAGAGAACATCTAAGCAGTTACAGTAGGTGTGACACTGGAAGGGGTGAATTAGCAGTCAGGGAACTCATTATTCAAATGAATATGGACAAACTTAAAGGTGATGCTCACATGGGGACACTATGTTTTCCCAGACAGCATAAATATGCATAGAACACTGTTCAGCCACCTTCTCAGTACACCGTGAAATAAGCAGTGCAACTTAAAAGGCGTGTGGTCTCAACAACATAATGCTGAAGCTAAATCTGCAATGACAAGTAATCTGGTGAGATGTGCATTGTAGAATGTTAGTCAGAGTTACTCACAGAGCTTGAATGGCAACACGGTGCTCTTTACTTTGAGATGCAATGAGCGTCAGCAGATCTACCACTGTCACTTCACAGACTTACAGAATATGCCAAGTTGGAAGGGACCCAAAAGGATCATTGACTCTAACCCTTAAGTCTGCAAAGGACTATCCCCAAGAGTCACATCATGTGCCTGAGGGTACTGTCCAAACACTTCTTGAACTCTGTCAGGCTTGGTGTTGTGACCATTTCCCTGGGGAACCTGTTCTTGGCAGACCTTGCAGGAAAATAAAGGCAAGAAAAAACCCTAGGCAGTGGGGAGAAATTCCTAGTAACAGACTCTAACATATAGGACAAGTGCTGTTGAGAATTTTTCCCTCTGAGTTACCCAAAGTGCTGTTGAGAATTTTTCCCTCTGAGTTACCCAATCTCAAAGATTAATCTCCTTGTGAGTGAATATCATAGGGAGCATATTGAAATACATAAAATGAAAATTATAAACAAGATAGGAATTACCCTTCCTAGACAGGAAATTACTCAATTGAAGCAAAAAAAGGAAATAATTCTATGAGAATAGCCACAGGAAGAAGAATACAACTTGGTTAGACAATTAAAAAAAACCAAAAAAACAACAACCATCACTAGTCTGTCAGAGATGAATGATCACCGTTTCTTACCAAAGCTGAAAGTTTTGACTGTGTGTTGCTGAGGTGTCATATGATTAAAAAAAAAAAAAGAAATTCAAAACATCTGAAATCAGCTTAAAGAATATCCTTCTCAGAGATACTTTGACTGGTCTGTGGTTGAGCAAAGCCTCTTGCGAGGGAAGACTGAACCCGTGGCAGCTTCCAAAGGCGTTTTTCGCTGCCACCTAATGGCGAACTGGGAGAAGAGAAAAATTACTTGGAGGTCTTCACCCTGTCGTTACGTTTTATTTGTAATTACAGTTCCATGTAATTAAAGCAGGGTTATTATTAACTTCATTTTTGCATTTTTTAATTTAAAAATGTGCTTACTGACCCAGGTTGGAAGTTCCAGAGCCTCACACAACAGTAGGATAAATCCTGTGCGAGGGGTTTCACGGCCCCTTCACTCGGTAGTATGGAGGGAATCCAATAACAAGAAGACCCGTGGGACATTGAACTTCCTCTGTGGTCCAGGGCTGAATGAGTCCTGAAAATAAAACCCTTTGTAAGCATCTGCTTTCAGGACTGAGACATAATAATATGATGTACCTTATAATTAGTACAACTAGAACAGTCACTCATATAACTGGACTAGGAAACTAAGCAAGTGTGACAGAGGTGATGTCTCTATTTGGGGTTGCACAATTATGAGATAAATCAGATGCATGATGCTTATTCATGACATCTAAGTTACATTTCCTCTGTGGTTGATTAATTTCTGCTTTTGCAAGATGCCACTATATTATCATATTTGGAAATACAAAAGAATAACTTTAGGCACATTCTTTACCTTGCCTTTCAATAGGAAGATGAAATAAAAAGTATAATGCCTGATTAACCTAGAAAGGCATTAATGCTTATATCTTTCTTTACTAAAAGTAAGTTCATTTCACTCTTAGCAATGTTAGATCATTACTTTAATACTACATGAAACAAACCACATTCCAAGAGATCTGAAAAGAATGGGGTGTATTGAAAGATAGGTTTGGGGTTACTTTTTCTTCAGTTTTGGGTGTGGGGAGTTTTTCCCCCATAAAGAAGGTAATATTTCTGCTTAGGGAATCCCCACTGTTCAAGACATTAATTTCAGTTCTGACTCACTATATGCCACCATGAATGCAAGAAAGTTACTCCTACCAACTTTTTTTTTTCCTCAGTAAGCATTTGTGTATATTTCAAGACATATGGGGGAAGGTGCTAAAAAGTTAGCAGCTATATTCCCAACTGAAATTGGTCAGATTCTCCCAGAACTGGGCATTCAAACATTCAAAATACATAAAGACATAAATGCATTCACAGCTTTCTTCCCAGTGAGGTTCCTAAGAAGGGGAAATAGGTTTGCCAGTGAATTGCTCCATTACAAGATAACCCTGACATAAAAACCTCCCATTCAAACATTTTATGACAAAGTTTTTACAGGTGTAAAATTAAGCAATCACTTATAATGTGCTAATTGCACAGCTGCTAAGCAGCAGTAATGCCAGTGTTACACCACTTTTCAGATTTGCTGATAATCTTCCAAGGGATGAATGGTCTGTCAGGTAAGATGATGAGCCTTTCCACAGAATCATAGAATCAGCTGGGTTGGAAGAGACTTCTGAGATCATCAAGTCCAACCCTTGATCCAACACCACTGTGATTACTAAAACAGAACTGTAAGGGTGAGGAGCTTTTACATCTGCCAGAATTATCCTGGACCTTGTGCAGCAATTTATATTAGGGTAAGATGCTGTCAATCTGCTGGGGTTGCATTTTGTACCCGTTCTGTATGGATACAGAGAATTCCCCACATGCTGAGCAATCGAAGCATTCAGAAGCACCAAGAGAGGTGCAAGTGTTACGTGGCAGAGAGAAGGAATGGGCCTCTCCCCGTTTCTGAACTCCAAAGAAAGGGAATTATGGATTACTATCAGTAATTGAGATGTGGAGTGAAAGAGGGACATGTAGTGTGGAGGAAAGAAAGATAAGGGGAAACCCAGGCCACAGCAGAGTTTGGGTTAGATTGTCATGGTGCCCAAGCCTTTCAAACTAGCCTGTGGTCGGGAAAACAGCATCTGCTGGAGTCTCCAGAGAGAGATTACCACGGTTTTCTGGTTTGGGCATATGGGTGGAGCATGAAGGGCTGAAAACACAGGGGAAACCCCCCCAAATTCTCAGAAACACGAAAAAAAGTATAAGGGGGAACAGGTCGGGCACATCGCGGTGGGGCGGGTGTCCCGGCCGAGGAGGGGACAGGGGCTGGGGAGGGCACGGCAGGACACCCACCTGCAGCTCCCTGAGCTCCCAGGCCAGCGGGCACCGCCAGGACAAGGGAAAAGGCAAATATCTAAAGAGGAGAGGGGAGGTGCCAAGAAGATGGAGCCAGGCTCTTCTCGGTGCTGTCAACCACGAGGACACGAGGCAACGGCAGAAACTGAAGCACAGCGAGTTCCACCTCAGTGTGCGGGAAAACCTCTTTACTGCGTGTGGGTGACTGCGCGCTGGAGAGGCTGCCGAGTTTTCCCTCGCTGTGGATACTCCAGAGCCGCCTGGACGCAATCCCGTCCCCCGTGCCCAAGGATGGCCCTGCGTGAGCGGGGAGGCTGCACCAGAGGGCCCACTGCGGCCGCGTCCAGCCTCACCCGCCCCGTGCCTCTGTGAGAGCCGCCTCGGCTCCCGCTCCGCCGGGCACAAGGGCTGGGCGGGGGGAAGGCAGCGATGTCCGCCCGCCCTTCCCGGCTCCGGCAGAGGGCGCCGGGCGCGCGCCGCGGCGGCTCCGCCTCTGGCCGGCGAGCGGCGGGCGGGCAGGGCGGCNGGTGGGGCCTGCGCTGCGCGGCGGGGCTCGGCCGTGCCCGCCCCAGGGCTCCGCCGGGACAGGAGAGCGCCCTTGGAGCTGGGCGGGCCCGGAGGCCCTCCCGGCCCGCTCGGACGCGCTTGCCGGCAATCGAGCGCTAAAAATAAGCAATAATAATTGTTTACGCGTTCAAATAGCTGCCCTAGGAATTTGTCCCCGAAGTAAGGAGAGGTGTATGTCTTCAGCGAGGGCTGTGCCATCTATGTGTTATATATCTCAGTACAGGAGGGAAGGAAAAAAACCCAACCCAGCCAAGGAGGTGTGGTTATTTTTATTTGGCCAGTAATTGCCCTCAGTGATCAGGGCTTTTCCCGCAACCGCAAAATCCGCCTCATTTAACGTTTCGGCAGAGGGCACTGGGGTGTGGGGAAAACAAACCCCAGCCTCACGAAGAAACTCGTATTTCCACCGATATAAGACCATAATAAAAGCCAGCGCTGCACCCAGCTAGTATGGACTGTAAATGGTTTTCTGGGAGCGCTGAGAGACGTCTGGGTTTTGTGGGGATGTTTCCGCCTCCTTGTCCCCGATGGGAGGTGGCTCCGGAGGGGAGCAGCGCCGGGCAGCTTGCACAGGAGGCTGCTGCTGCTGCTGCAATCAGCCCTGTCGCGATACACAGAGCTGTGCCACCTCTCCCGAGCTGTCACCGTGGTGACAGTTCCCATTTGGGGAAGCAGGGCGCGTTGTGCCGCGTTCTGCCACACAGCAATGTTGTGGTCCAAGCAGAAACTGAAGTGAAGCAGCTTTCGGCTTTTCCGGAATTGCTTGCTTGCATTATTCAGCCAGCAGCTTGCTTGTGTTGAGAATGACTGATGAGAGGTGTAGATCTCCCTGTGCTGTTTATGACATTGTTAACTTCACTTCTGTTTTTTTTGTGAATTGTATTTCAGATGTAGGGAGGAAGGTGCCACAAATGTGTATGGGCATTTAATATTGAACACCAGAAAAGGAATTATGAATGCAGTATTCCTCTGGGGTTTTTAGTGTTTGCTTCTCATCTGGTGTTTTAGCTGTGGTGGACACTGAGGCAGATCATAAAGCCATCTAAAACCTTGTGCTTTTAGGTGGTTCATTGCTGTATGGGAAACTAGATAACCATCTTTTTGTAGTAACTATTATTCATGTGTGGGGAAATCCTTCCAGTAGTCAAAGCAGTTGCTCATTTATGAATGTTGGTTTTATCTTAGGGTATGCTATGACTGGCTTCAGACTCCCCATCACTACTTTTAGAAAACTAAATGTCTGGTTTGGACTTTGGGAGAAGTTTCCCTCAAATAAACTGTATCCCACTTGGAGGAGAAGCATATTCTGTAGCTGTCAAGCAAGCACAGTAAACTACAGAAGATGTTTCAGTTTTTCCCCGGTCAAACTCAGTGCACTAAGACTTTCTCCAGAGTATATCTCAGTACTTTCTCTGCGGAACAAAAGTAACAAAAGCTCTAGAAGGAGCACACAAACTGTACAAGAAGAAGAGGAAGAAGAGGATGAAGATGAAAGTGATTTGGAAGATGAAATTGAAAATGACCCCAACATAGTAAAAGATTATAAGGATCTTGAAAAAGTAGTCCAGTCTCTTCGATATGATGTGATCATGAAAGCTGGTCTAGACATGGCAAGAAAGTAAGTACAGAAGAAATAACTTGCTGATGAGAAAGTTGTCATGTATCTAAAATTTGACTTTTGATAACCTTTTATTGCTGGATTAACCCAGTATTTCGGTTTTCTTTTGGTATAGCTGTTTTGATTGTCTTAATATATGTTTTAGTTGTATGGGTGTTCCTGTTCGTTTCACCTTACCTCCCTTGAAACAGCCTGATTTTGCTTTTCTGTCTGAAGTATTTCTAAGATTGCTGAGGTGGCATTTTCTATCAGTTACTATCTATTACTGTTTATTCAAAATTAACACAATGCAAAATACTGTACTGAGTAATAAAAAAATATGTAATTTGAGATTGAGGGAGTAAAATAATGCACCACTTAATGGCTGGAGAAACAAGTGATGGTAAGTGTAAACCTAATGTGCCAGGTCCAACAGGTAAATATGCAGTCTATAAATGTATCAGTGTTTGATCTAATGCAACCTACAGAAGCCTTATATCTCAATGTTGCTAGAACAGAAAATTAGTATAACTTGATTACTTTAAAATTATTGAAGTGGCTAGTGCAGGAAAGGGGACATTATTCATTGGATATTCAGGAGACAGATCTTTAGAAACAGCTTTTCTGGAACAGAGCAACTGTGCGCTATTATTTCATTTAGTATCTGTGAAAGACTTTTTCTCTTTCCTTCCAGTTCAAGTCTGTCCTGACCTTAAATAAAGATGTCCTTTATGCACAAATTAGAGTTGTGGAAATATGCCTTGCACGTGAATGGTGGTGTTGTGTATCTGCAAAGAAGTAATAGCATTTGGTTTGCTGCACACTGTAACTGCAACAAAACCTTGTTTTTCTTCAGTAAAGTAGAAGATGCATTCTACAATAATGAACTCAGGCTGAATGGAGAAAAACTATGGAAGAAAAGTAGAACTGTAAGACTTTTTAAAATTTAAATCCTTTTAATACAGTACAAGAAATTATCTAAGGCATGACCTTCTCCCTCTAAATCACTCTGCAAATGTGAATGCATAGCATTGCTAACAGCACTTCCAGCTTTGGGGCATGTGTGTCGCTGATTCCCCTGGTTAAACCTTACTCCCTTAGGCAGACAGGAGACCTGTGTTGTTGGAGATTCAAATCTAAGCCTGAAAGTCAGGAGAAGGCAGCAAGGACAGAATGCTCTAAGTTGCTGAAAGAAGTGATGATACATACACAAGGCTGATGGAGTAGGAATGATTAAATCTGAGGAATTGGTGGAGCAGGCACATGATTAAAGAAAAAGTTTGATGATAGGGATTGAAACTGGGGTAACTCAGGGGAGGTTATTGTGTCTGTAATAGAGCACACAGGACCACAACTAGAAGAGCCAGGAAGGTTGCAGGCCATACTCTGACAGCAGAGCTCACTAGAATGGTGACAAACATACTTCTACCCACACTTTCTTTAAGTGAGATTGATCCTTGGTGATGGTTACTGTCATTAAAGGGCAATGTGATCTGAAGTTTTGATTCCTGATCCCGTAAAGTTAAGGCCAGTTTATGAGAGGCATACTGCTTCCATGACCTTTGAGAGGAGCACAAGCACTTGGTGAGCACTCTGTGCTTTAGAACACTGTAAACCGTTTTAAAGGCAGGAGTGGGAACTTTGCATTTTGCTGTTTTGTGCCTGTGTTGATAGAAAAAGATTGGTGGGAAAGACTCTTCAGGATAACTCCCCCATACATTACATGTTTTTTACAAGTTAGGTGTTGGTTGGGTAATGGGGAGGTTGTTGCTTTTGGCAGGGAAGGTCATGAGACATTTAATTGCTTATTGCCACAGCTATCCTAGAAGTTCATAGCTGGAGAATCTATAAGGTTCTAGCACTGGCTGCCTTCCTTCTCTCCTGTGAAATACAAATATTAAATGGAAAGAAAGGAACAAAATCAAAATTGGATAGAGATTGTGGGGATTTGTTTTCCCCAGGGAATGTTTATAATCACTCATCTTTTCTTTCTGTTTCCAGGTGAAAGTTGGTGACACACTGGATCTCATAATAGGTGAAGATAAAGAAACAGGAACTGCTGTAGTTATGCGGGTAGTCTTAAAAAAATTGTCTGACAAAACCGAAAGTGAAAAATACAAAGTAATTTTAAGGCGTTGGAAAAACTTAAAAGTGCCCAAACAGGATGTATTTAAGTAATGAGGTTGCATGTGGTAGCATAAGATTTTTGCAGAAAACCGTATTTTTTGTTAAATATGAATTTTGGTTAAACAAAATGCCAGTACCCTTTTTTAAGGGCTTGCGTCACAATGTTATCTCCCTCTGCTGCGTGCATTAAAAATCATGCAATAAACCTGTCACTTTTTGCTGGTAGTTTTGTTTCATGATACTGTTGGTTAAAAGATCCAACACTTATATTTCCAGGCAGTTTCTTATAAATAATGAACCAAGAAAGACTAACTTGATCACTATTTAATTTCTGTCTAATTTTATTAATCAGAAAGTTCCATTAAAGCTGACATCACAACAAACAGAATGGCTTTCTTTGTTTTATCTCTATATTCATGAAATAATTAGGGCTAAAACTCTCAATTATGTAAAATTGTTTCCTTTTTCATTATTAGTTGAATCTTGGTTAACAGTACCAACTTCATGGTTATATATGCTGCTGCTATACCAAGAATTTAGAAGGATGCTGATTGCAGTGGCAAGTTTCTAAGCAGGAAACTTCATGATGGCAATCACAGAATCAGAATACTTTAGATTGGAAAAGACAAGATCATCAAGTCCAACCATTAACCCAGCACTGCCAAGTCCGCCACTAACTCACGTCCCAAAGTGCCAGATCTACACATCATTTAAATACCTCCAGGGATGATGACTCCACTTCTCTGGGCAGCCTGTTCCAATGCTTGACAATCCTTTCAGTGAAGAAATCTTTCTGATTGTCCAATCTAAAACTCCCCCAGTACAACTTGAGGCTGTTTCCTCTTGCCCAATTGCTTGTTACCTGGGAGGAGAGACCAATTCCCAGTTTCCTACAACATCCTTTCTAAGCCTTCTTTTTCCAGGCTAAACAACCTCCAGCTCCCTCAGTTGCTCCTCATAAAGCTTGTGTTCCAGACCCTTCATGAGCTCCATTGCCCTCCAGCACCTTAATGTCTTGTAGTGAGTGGCCCAAAGCTGAACCTAGGATTTGAAGCACAGCTTCACAGTGCTGAGTACAGGGGGACAATCACTTCCTTGATCCTTCTGGCCACACTATTTGATACAGGCCAGGATGCCATTGGCTTTCTTGGCCACCTGGGCACACTGCTGGCTCATGTTCAGGAGCTGTCAACCAGCACCCCCAGGTCCTTTTTCAGTCACTCTTCACCCAGACTACAGCACTGCCTGGGGTTGTTGTGACCCAAGAGCAGGACCTGGCACTTCACCCTGTTGAACCTCATAGAATTGGCTATGGCCCAGCCTGTCCAGATTCCTCTGCAGAGCCTTCCTACCCCTATGCTGATCAACACTCCCACCCAGCTTGGTGTCATTTACAAACTAGTGAGGGAGCACTTGATCCCCTTGTTCAGATTATTGTTAAAGATATTAAACAGGACTGTCCCCAACACTGAGCCCTGGGTAACCACTGGTGACCAGTGGATGTAATTCCATCCACTACCACTCTCTGGGTTCGGCCATCCAGCCAGGTGTTTACCCAGTGAACAGTGCACCCATCCAAACCATGAGCACCCAGTTTCTCCAGGAGAGTGCTGTGGGAAATGGTGTCAAAAGCTTTACTAAAGTCCAGGTAGACAACATCCACAGCCCTTCCATCATCCTCTAAGCAGTCACTTTATCATAGGTGGAGATCAGGTTGGTCAAACAGGACCTGCCTTTCACCATGCTGGCTGAGCCTAATCCCCTGGTCGTCCTGCATGTACCATGTGATGGCACTCAAAAGGATCTGCTCCATGACCTTACTCATCACTGAGATCAGGCTGACAGGTCTGTAGGTTCCCTTCTTGTAGATGGGCATTATGTTGGCTGACCTCTAGTCATCTGGGACCTCTCTGGTTAGGCAGGACTACTGGTAAAAGATTGAAAGTGGCTCAGTGAGCTCTTCTGCTTTGGGTGGATTCCATTCAGCACCACAGACTTGTGTGTCTAAACGGGGTAGCAGATTACTGATAATTTTCCCTTGGATTATGAGGGCTTCATTACGCCCCCTGTCCCTGTTATCCTGCTCAGGGGACTGGGTACCTCCAGAACAACTGGTCTTATTACTAAAGACTGAGGAAAAGAAGGCATTAAGTAGCTCAGCCTTCTTTGTCACTGTTTCCCTCTGCATCCATCCAGTAAATGATGCAGATTCTCCTTAGCCCACCTTTTGTTGCTAATGTATTTATAGAAACATTTTTTAATGTCTTTCATGGCAGTAGCCAGATTAAGTTCTAGTTTCTTCCAATTTTTTCCTTGCATAACTTCAGAACATCCTTGCAGTCCTGAGTTGCCTCCCCCTTCTTCCAAAGGTCATAAACTCTCCTTTTTTCCCCTGAGTTCCTGCCAAAGCTCTCTGTTCAGCCAGGCTGGTCTTCTCACCAGGTGTGTCAAGAAAGTTATGAGTGAATCATGGCAGCAATACTCTGCTCTCATGGGGAAGACAGACCAGTGAGGAGACGTATGGAGTACTGCTGATTTTTGCTATTTAGGTAACCATGCAGTGGAAGATGAAATTTGAGACTGTCACGTACTAATTTCATTGTGGCATCTCAGAGGATATTTAATACTTAGGTGGTGTAAAGATCTGAGCAAAGGTCAGACCATACTGGGATGAAAAGCTCATGTCTGTATTACTACAGGAAAATACTGTCACTTAGGACAAGCATCTCAGAACTAACCACTAGCACTGGTGACATTAAACGTGCTTCTCCCAACACAAGCAACTTGCTGGATGAACTGTGAAGCACACAGAAATTTTATTCTCTATATATATGTTTAAACAGCCACAGGCAGGTGTGTGTCTGCAGGAAAGCTGGCCAGTAGGAGCAGGTATTACTGTTCATCCAGTCTGTCCAGAGGGAAGGCGGCAGCCCAGAACAGGCAGCAGAAGCATACTCCAGGACACTCTATTTCATGCCAACAGCTACTCCATGGTTGTGTTTAAGCAGGCTGTACCTCTCCATGGCCTCAGGAGTGGTAGCTGCTGAGTGTAGGATTTAAAAGAATTTCTAGCTTTCTTCAGGCATAGCTAAACACTGTGCTGTTCTGGTTTGAGGGTGTTTGTATGGTTTTTATTAGGTTGGTTTTGGGTTTTTGTTTGGTTTGGTCTGGTTTTTTTCTGATTGTGTAGATGTTTAAAGATGCAGATACCTGTCTAGTTAATGTTTTACCTTTTAAAAAAAAAGTGGTTCATAAGAGGACACAATCCCAGAAAGCTTTCCTAGGAGACTTTGGAGATCCTTACACTGCAGAAGTTAAGTGATTCAGCATAGCAAGCACCCAGAGGAATATAGCTGGCATTGCTCTCTCCACTCTGTTGGAGCTTGCACCAACTGCTACAGAAATAAATGAGATGCATCCTCTGTTTCCCCAATTGCACCTATCCTTGCTATTCTAAGTGGCTTCCATAATCTCCAGGAATGTTTAGAGCAACAAACAGAAAGGTA
This sequence comes from Grallaria varia, assembly GCA_013396735.1. NCBI lineage: Eukaryota > Metazoa > Chordata > Aves > Passeriformes > Formicariidae > Grallaria > Grallaria varia. The sequence goes on from VWZG01006815.1 coordinate 96,310, forward strand.
TGTTATAATATGTCAGTGAGCTCCAGTTGCTGGTCAGCAACCACTCGTTACCTGTCAAATGCTTGTCAGTATGTACATGCTGCCAGTCACCTGCAAACAGCACCACAGTCACACCTGCAAGTCACGCCACAGTGTAAAGGGCCAGAATAGCACCTCGCTCATGAACGCCAGGAATGCTTTGGGGCTTGGGGTTAGGTAAGGTATGGATGTGAAGAAATTAACTTTCTGAAAGGGTCTGTTCAGTACAGGATGAAAACTGTAACAACAACAAAATAATCAGCACCTTCCTGGCATCCAAGACGGGCACGAAAGTTGTACCCCTGAAAGCCACTGACATAAGAAAGAGCACATAACAGGGTAATTTTTTGAGTTGGACAGAATGTGAATACAGTATTAGGCCAAACCCTTGCACTTTTACCATCTAGGAAAGCCTACTGGAAACTAAAGTTGATAAAAGCACAATCAAGATTTAGCCTTTTCCTTATAATGACAGGGAGTTTTAACCAAAGCCTGTAATGACAGGACAAGGGACACTGGTTTTAAACTGAAAGATGACAGATTTAAATTGGATATAAGGAATAATTTTGTTTTTATGATGAAGGTGGTGACACCCTGAAACAGGTTGTCCAAAGAAATTGTGGATGCCCCATCCTGGAGGTGTTCAAGGCCAGCTTGAGTGGGGCTTTGAGGAACCTGGTCTACTGGAAAGTGTTCCTGCCCATGGCAGCAAGGTTAGAATTAGACGATCTTTAAAGGTCCCTTCCAGCACAAACCATTCTGTGGTTCTATCTGCCACCAAAAACCGGGTCTTCATTGATGGTGGAAGGTATGAGCAAAGGAAAAGAAAGGCAAACTTCCTAAGGAGTCTTGTGATGCATGAGACAACCCTTGTGGTTTCAGCATTGAAGTGACTGGAGAGGGAACTGTACCCATGTGCTTCAAAATAGAAAGCTTCAGTCACAAGGCAGGGTGATCTCAGAGGAAAACAATGACAGGAGGAAGTTAAGTAGCGGTTCAGCTTGTCTACTGTTGATCTGTCCTGGATAAGCTTCTCTCTATTGACCAGACCTTTTTATTGGGGCCAGACATTGCTAAGCAGGTTACGCTTGTTTCTGCAGCCTTAAAACAGCGTGAGCTAAAATTGTGAGCTAAACAAAGGCAAGGTTTGGTTACTGACTGAGCGAGTGGAGGCAAGCAGGGGCAGCATGCATTCTGAGAGGTGTAGGAACAGTTTCTGCTGGACCTTCAAGTGGCTTTTAGACAAGTAGTCCCAGAAAGACCATGTGCATGTAAAGCATATAAACTGACCTGGGAGTAGTCAGCCAAGCATCTTCCTTTCATCAGCCATGAATTTAAAATGATGGAGTCCATCAATAACACGGTCAAGTGTTTGGTCAGATGACATGGCAAAGCAGTAAGAAGTGATCAAACAAAAGTTTTAACCATCTTCCCAAAACAGAGAATCTGCCACTAGTCAGCTACCAAATCTCTAGTGCCACTGTGCATAGAAAGTCAAATGCTTTTTTTGAATTGGGTAAGTGATCACTGCTTCTGCTCTTCTGTCACTGCTGAAATGAATTTCCTGATCCAGAACATGGGTATCTGCCATTCTTGGTCTGCATGGTGGAGGAACTGCATGAAAGGGCTTCTTCCTGGAGATACTGCTGAGGTCAAAAAGGGAGACTTGGGTGGCTTGAGAAGTGACTGTCAAGTTCACAGGAGGCTGCCCATACGACTGTGCTGTCCAAGTCACGTCTGCATTAACCATAGACAAATCCAACCTCATGCTGCCTGTCAGGCATGGAGACCAGAATGGCCAGCCTGCCCTGCCCTTGCGCGGAGGGATGACCTCATCCAGATGACTTTGCCTGGTCCCATAAGAGGCAGGAACCATCAGATTGTGGGCACACGACCCCATTGTCGTGGGCACAGCACGCAGCGTTATCTGGTAGCTTTGTGTGTCTCACCTGCTGCAGGAGCAATGCCACACATCTGCAGCATCTGCTGCACATGGGACAGCCTGTGTTACGGAGCAGGGCATCACAGGGAGGGTGCCATGAAGGAATAACAGGGAATTGGTCACATAGGAACTGGAATTGGGTCCAGCAGAAGAGAGGTAGGGGAGGGGTATACCCTTATGCCTTTGGCCCCCCCCAAACAGACAATTCTTTTAACAGAGCAGAAAAGCACCAGCGTTTTGTGTGTGTGTGTGTTTGTGGGTTTTGGGTGTTTGTTTGGCTTGGTTTTTTCTTGTTTTGTTTCTTAGGGTTGGTTTTTTTACCCCCTGTAATGTCATGTCAGAACAGGACAATCTGCCTTCAGCACCTGCCATATTACAGTGTTCAACAGCCTGTGCAGGCCATTTGTGATGGTCAGTCTATGATGGCATGCCAGGGAAAGGAATGCAAAAGGGGTGTATGTGTGAGCCATGCAAATCTGAGCACTACTGCACGTTACTGCAGCTAAAATTTATCAGTTTCTGTATCAGTTTCTGCATGTACACAATCACTGCAAGGAAGGAGACCGTGTTTTTTTTTCTAGTTCTCAGAACAAGGAGAGATAGGGAGCAAAAGAAACAAGGGACAACATTATATGACATAATAGCAAACCCCAGGTTTATACAAGGGGTCAAATGTAGGATGTGATCCTATTAAGTGACTCATTCCTACTGCTGACAGGTGTTTTTTGATTTTCTTTTCACAGGAAACATTTGTAGAACTCTCTAACACACTACCTTATGAGCTAACCAAAGTGATACATTCCTGAAAGTGTAACTATCAAAGGAATATTTTGCCTTCCAGAGAAGAGACCACTGACATACAAGACTACAAAATACCTCTGGAAACAATGATAAACAGTTGTTTTGCTATAATGAAATCTGTGAAGGAAATTGGGAATGATTACTTGACATTTGTGTGTACGATGTGTGTGTGTGTAGATACTAATTAGCTGATCTTCCTTCAGTAACAATTTGTTTTCATTTATTAATATGAATTTTTGTGTGATTGGACATGTGGTGGTTTTGCCCGTTTTATGACCAGGAAGTTCTACTAAATTTTAAAACAGAAATTAAGGAAAACAGTTAACCGAAAACAAACCAGGTTTGCTCTATTCACTTTTATCTTGGAGTGGGGGTGAAGGAAGGGGAGAAGTAGGAAAAGAAGAGCTTTATTTCCTTTCTATTACAGCTCTTTCCCTTTTATGGGAATAGGAGTTCTTATTTCTGAATTGTTAATCAAAGCAAAATGCTCAGTGGGGACCACAGTCCCATGACAGAACAGAGCAGGAAATGGAGTAAGCAAGTGGTCTGCTCATGGCTCTTATGGCCACTAGCTAGAATAGACAGCATGTAGAAAATGACAGAAATGGAGTATGTTGGATAAAAATAATAGTGTATGTAAGGGCTAATCTCCTGCCTGTTAGATGAGGTACAAGGAAAATGTTAATGTGATGGAGTTTTGATTTTGTTTGGAGTCATCCGCTTCCAGCACTGGAACTGGCCAACCCAGGGCAGCTCCTTCAGCTAGCACTCTGCTGCAGGAGGGATGACCTCTCAGAACAGGATTTATGTGAGGTGTGACAAAGATGGATATTATGTATTCCGTAAGACACTTCTTAATTTCTTACATAAGTTTAAGTGAGAAGTTTAGATGGATGATTTTATAACGGAGTGAGCAAAAGGAGGATTTCAAAAGCATTGTTACCACTAGAAATTTATCTATCTTAATCTTTACTAGGACAAAATGTAGGCAGGAAAGGATGAAGACAAACCAATCCGTATTTCTTACTTTTTCTGCCTTGTTAACAAAGTCAGTTTTAAGAGAGAATTAAAAGAGGAAACTAAACCATCACTTCATCTGTTTATATTACCATCTTGAAGGACATTTAAAAAGCAGATTTCAGAATGTTCCTGAGGAAAAATCTGTGACTCCACTGGTGGGAAAAAAATCCAAATAGAAAAAAATCAGAAAGACAAACAAAAGCAGTAAAGAAATGCTGGCAATTACATTGATGGAGTTTGTTTCATTCACTCAGAAAAATCACAGATTTGAGCCTGCCACATTGTTCCTCCATAAATATTAAGTCCAATCAACTCAAATGTCGTCGGTAAGTAAGAACATTTGTCAGTTTATGCCCTGTCCTCAAGGCAAGCTTAAGACACTAAATTTCCCAGGTGTTTCACGTCCCTTTCATCAGGAAAACTAAATCTGAATAAAAATAAATTATGATTGAAACCTGCATATTATTTTCTGGGCTTCTTGAGGCTGCAGAATTCATGCTAGCCCCTTCCAGCATAAGATTAGACCTGGTGTGCCTTTGCACACAAGTCTCTGATTCTCACTGCTATAACAAAAACATCAGACAATAACTGAAAAGAGACAAATGACAGATTTAAAAAAGTGTACCTAGAAATAAATTATATGCATTTTGAAGATAAGAGAAAAACAGTCACAAGCATTTCTTAGAACATGAAACCCTATTGGCTGTACTGCATCACCATAACAAAGTGATTTCAAGTAAAAATTTTTCTCATTTGCTGATGTTTGTTGTTGATTCTGTCAGCTGAATACAGTTAACAGGCACTAAACTGTTGCATACTGCATCTCCCTTTTGATGTGCTACATTTTTTTTACAGAGCTTATACAGAAGTTTTTAAGTTGTAAAAAATGCAGAAGATGCAAAAATAAAGAACGATGGTATACATTTTTTCTTTTAGAAAGCTTACAAATGGACTATTCAATACTTTTTGAAAGCTGATATTCACCTCAACAGGGTTTACTGACGTGGCAGGTAGACAGTAATGCTCATCCATAAGAAGTCAGTGCTTGGCTACATATGTGACAAGCATTTCAATATCTAGCAACTCTCCTATCATAGCTTCACTTTCAAAATTACAAGTTTATTCTTTTAAAGAGGAAAAGTCTCAAAGAAAGAAACATCATTTTAAATGGCTCCAGCAACCCAGGGTGTTTTCACCTATGTATTTGTCCAACTAGTAAAGGTTATCTCAGATCTTAGCAAGAGACTTTATAGGAAAAAAATCCTGCTTGTACTCAAATCACCAGACAACATTCCTTTTGTAGGAAAATAATATAACTTTAATTTATTTACAAGACTGACCAACTGGATGAAGTGGCTGTACTTCAGATGCACTGCAAGAGCTTTCATTAGTGAACTATGTCACTATTTATGTCTGCATTTTCTTGGTTATCAGTTATAAAACATACAATCAAACGAACCATGAAAGGGTTGTGAAGAGTGACACAAAAGGAATGTACACAGCAATTAGATGAGAAAAAAATACAACAAAAATATTTTTAAACCCACTTTCAAAAATGTCATTTTACAAAGCGAAAATTGTTTTTTCACTACTTTGCAGATAATATGAACGGACTGATTTTTTGAAATTAATACCAACATCTACAGGAAAAGCCAGTATGTCTCAAACTTACATGCTAGCTAGTAACTTCTATAATTTGTAAAAGTCTAACATATATTGAATTCTTCTGGGAACTTTGACATTACTAACGGGTGAAACATGTATGACATTAAGATAAGAAAATATAATTGCATTTCTTACCTTTTGGGCAGCCATTTGCAACGACAAATAAAACAGGTGTTACTATCTTCGGTTATTTTATATCTCCCATAAAAGTGCATGTAAAAAAATTCAGAGGTTCTAGGTAGCATACAATTATAAGAGAAAGTCTTGGTTTCTGATACATTCAGTTTGCTAAATTTATGCACTAAAATGAACAGATGAAGACATTGTGGTATCAGTTCTTTATCTTTGGTAAAATGGTTTTGATTTATTATCGCCATATTTGCTCTGATATCCATTTTGAGCATGGTCTGCTATTATTCAAACCAACAGGAAACATTTAAATGGATATAAACAGTATGGGTGTGTTATTTAGTACATTCATTACTTTCTTCATACATTCTTTGAGAATGTTACTACCATATGGGCAAAATGAGCAAATGCTACTATCTACGATTTACTTCTGGTTTAATATAATACTTTTACTAGTTCTTGCCATCAGGAAAACCTTTTGTTTTCCTTTTAAATGGATCAATGAGTCTACGAACAATAAATTCTAAAAATCTGAAGTAAAAATATCAAATATTTTGTACTTTCTTACAAATGCTAAAATAGAAAATTACACTGGAACTGACTTAAAATTTGCTACTATGACCCACCTAAGTAAACAACAGAAAAGGACCCTAGAGATCATCAACAATTGCTTCAAGGTGTTCCATGGTCTGTAAGCAATCACTGTCATTACTGTCTTAAAAATCCATGCTTGACTCTCTCTCACCATTTCTACCAGTATTAAAAGGAAAAAAAAAAAAAGGAAAGAGAAAACTGGTTTTAAAGCAGCACTCCCCAGTGACAAGTCATACAGCAAATTCACATTGGGTTCTGGGTGGCCTTTGTTACACTTGAACACATTAATGATGCAAACCTGACCATACAAACCTAAGTTATACACACACAGTCATGTCTCCAAATAGCTACTAATTACACTAAAACAATTTGGCAAAGTGAGGGAGTTCAGTATCCCTACACCTAAAATATCCAGACGCTGCTGCATTCATGCAAAGAAGGAGCTTATGTGTTGGGACCCTGAAACGCTGGATTTCATCACAAAACCAACCTTTGCACATACTTTTTATATATGCAATTCAGTATGAGCACATTGGAAACCTTTGGAATCATGATTTTGATAGAAAGTAAGGTTTATAGTTTTTCTAGGTTCTTGCTTCAGGTCTTTCTGTTGTTGCTGTTGCTTTTGCTGTTTTACCAACAGAGTAGCAAGCAGGTGATGGGGAAACATTGCATGGGTATAGGCCTGGGTCTCCTCTGCTGGCTTTACTCAGATGAGCAATCCTCAGTCACTCCAGCAGTTATACTGAACAAAACAAAAAAAGAACTCAGAGGGGCAGGATCAAGTTTGTGGTGTCAACATAAAGAAAAAAAAAAAATCACATGGTGTCTATGCTCACATTTCAATTCTTCAACAGTTCAATCTTGATTTTAGAAACAAAACCTGGGTAACAGTCAAAAATGCAAATGACACCACTCTGATCCATTCTTTGACATGGTATTATTACTTTCAGTACCTCAATATCATAAAGAACAAAACAAATGTGAAGCTGCAGTTACTGTAGAAGCAAAGTCTAACATTCCAATGATTTCCAACGAACATGGCACTTTCAAATTTAAATTGTTTAGTCAACATTTCAAAATCCGAATTAATTAACAATACTTTTTATAAAGGTCTAACGAAAACCTGCCCTTGAAGAGCACAACCATTAAAAAAAAATCTTTATTATTAGAAAGTGATAGAAAAAGAAGATGCAGAAATGGGGAGTGGAGTTTAACTAAATGTATTTGCACCAGTGGAAATCATGCTCTTAGTGAGTCATTGGTAGCTCTGTCACTGATGGTCTTTACCCATGTACAAATGTAGTAAGCCACTTCCCACTGCTGCGGTGCCAACAGAGATGCAACACACACACTGAAACGCAACAAATCTAGTGCCCGACTGTCCCAGATGCTGAGCACCCTCAGCTCCTCACAGGCCCTTCAGTCTAAACGAAAGCACAGTCTTGACAATAATTTAGTGGTCAAAGTCTCAGCAATTTAAGGAGCCTGTCACTTTTTTTGCTTTCTTTGCTTTTTTCAGTATATCACACTTTTTTCTGTTAGGACGCCGGCATCTTTCATCAATGCTCGGTATACATTCATAATGCCATACTTCCTCCATTTTCTCCACAGGATAAACTGCCTCCACATAATGACGGATCAGTCTCAGTCTGATGGGATCAAGCTGTTTTTTATTACAAGCACCTGAATGGTTGTATTGCAGTCTCAGATTCTCTGGAGTGAAGAGTTCAGGGAAGAGTCTTACAAGAAGCCTGGCAGCAAAGTTGCCGACCGACAGGCTCTGCTGAACTATCTCTCTTACCTCCTTATCAGACAGCAAATACAGAGAAGGCACAGGGAAGTCTGGATTAGGAACAACAAGTTCATCGAGTGGTATCTTGCAAAAATCCTTGCTGCTTCTTTCTGGTGGCAGTGGCGGTCCTTCAAATTCTTCTCGAAACCTCTCAGGGTTTATTGCATAGGTGAGAAATTCCCTCCTGTCAGGCCCTGGCACATGGATTTTCCGTTGCTGTTGGTATGAGCGCCTTTGCTCTGTGTCTCTTCGTCGACACCTCTCGTCAAGCTTCCCAACAAACTCCAGTGTCCACACTCTGTCATTCTTTGCCCTCGGGTACAGTATCTGCACATAGTGTCGAATTAATTTAATTCTAGTGGGGTCAAGCTGTTTCTTGCCTAAAGATCCACTACAGTTGTATTGCTTCCGTAAGTTTTCATGTGTAAATAGTTCAGGAAATAAGAGAACAAGCAATCGAGAGGCAAAGTTGCCTATGGAAAGACTGCTTTCATATATGCTCTTAATCTGTTCTTTGTTCAACAGGTAATCTGGGACAGGGACATCAAAATCAGGAGGGGGAAAGTCAAGTTTGTCAAAATCTATGGGTACAAGCCAAATTTTTTTTGACCGTCTGCCAGGTTTTTCATATTCAAAACTGTCCTCCACTTTAATGATGGACACATCATCTGGTAAACTAGAAGAATCGTAACAGTCATCTCTCATCTGATCACATTCACTTCCATCCAAGTATGTACTTTCAAGCTCATCATTTATTCGCTGAACACACTGTTGCAACCAAGCTTCTTCTTCTTGCACATCTGGAAAGTAAATTTCAGTGTACCTACGGATTATTTGAAGCCGATGAGGATCCAGCAGTTGTTTTCCAGAGTCTCCAAAGCAGCTGTACCTTTCAGCTAATTTTCTGTGGTCAAAGAGTTCTGGAAACAGTCTATGTAACAAAAAAACACAAAATTCCCCGGGTGAAGAAGCTTCATCTAAAAATTCGTTGATATCCTGAGCATCCAGCATGTAATCCGAGGCAATGACATTACTCCTGTCCAAGGACAAAGTTTCTTCCTGCTCTTTATCCTCCATAAAATGAGAGGATTCCACCTGCTCAGTCTCATAAAAACTGGATGATTGCACATTCTGACTGTTTTCCATTTCCCTTTGAGCCCAAAATCTATTGAAAAAATCGTTGACTTGAGGCAAACACTCCAACTGCCAGACAGCTGTATTCTTCACAGAAGGATAACAAACTTCCACATAGTTGCGGATAAGCTGCAGATGAAGAGATTCAAGTTTCCTTTTGTTGAGAAAACCACATGCACTGCAGCTCCTGCCGAACTCATCGTCACTAAACAGTTCTGGGAAGAGCTGCACTAGCAACCGGCAAGCCAGGTCTCCGCCTGACGTGCTTTGATCCATGATTTGTTTGAGTTCTGTAGAAGTCAACTGGTACTCTGGGGGAGGCTTGAAGTCTGCAACAGACTCTGCTGGACTGACTTGCTTTTTGATTCTGCTGACCTCCAGAGACAACAGGTCAACTTTACTGTGAAGCTGAGTCATATTGGTATTAAGGGTGTTAAGTGTGTAAAACATTTTCTGTATCAAAGAATATATATTTGAGTCTGAATCTGCTGTGGCTGCTGCTACAGCAATGGCTGTGGCCGAGTCTCTTTTGCGTTGGTCATTCAAAGTCCGAATTTGAGAGGGACTGCTGGGGTTGAGTTTTTCAAACAACTCATAAGAAGCAAACTGCTCTGTTCCTGGTGGATTCTTTTTCTCTGTGATTTTGTGTGAGATGCCATAGAGAGGTTTTTTATAAGATGGAGTGATTATTTCACTGAAGGATTCTTCTTCACTGAGCCATGTTACATTAGAATTCTTGTTCTTGTTTGGCTGCTCTGCATTTACCTGAGTGGGTGAGCCAGTATCTCTGTTCCTCATGTTTGAAAGGGAGCCCTTCAAATGAATAAACATTACATTAGTAAGACAGCCTTAAAAACATTAGCTATAGGTAAGTGTCCCTTAAGCACCGTTACATAAATATGCACAGCCAAATTTTCTCCAGGGTAGTTGTGTTAAATAATCAAAATTAATAACTTTACTAGGAAAAAGAAAAATACAGTAAACTATTATTTAGGATTTCTTCTTCCTTTTTTTTTTTGTTGCTTTGTCCATGGACTAGAAATGCAATAATAATTCTTAGCACTCTCTACCCACAGAGCTCTAAATACTCTCCCAAATTAAGTATCATTAGGCTTCATCTTGCATATGAGGATCTTGGGCTGTAGAGAATTTGGGTGGCAACAAGTCAGCAACAGAGCCAAGAATAGCATCTAGATTTTCTGACTCCTAGTCCTGTGACCTTGCCACTGCCTCCAACAACTGCATTTAATATTCCAGCACTCTCTTTAGGCCAACTTTTGAAAATGTCACAAAGGCTATAAAACACAAAACTGATGCTTATTCTCTTCTAAGTTAAAGGTTTAAATAGAGCTTTTTTTAAAAATCAATAGTGCACAACTCCTAAACAAATCCTAAAAATTACTTAATTTTTAAAAGATATTCTATTAAAATAATAAAAATTTAAAGTGAAAAGTACTGTGGTATTATCTTTTTTAAAAGGAAGACTAAGATTTCTTTGTTTCTGAAATGCAGAGAAGTTTGACTCATGCATTTCTAGTTTTCTAAATTATTAATATAAAAAGAGCAATGAGCTCTTAAAGAATTAATGTTCTTGATAATTTGTAATTCTTCCTCATTGCTTAAAATTGGAACCAAACATCTTCATCGTCTCACAGCAAATATGCAGGGCTTGGAGGTTTTCTTGTGGTTTGGGGTTTTTTTTTCAAACACATGGATATTGCAAATAATTCTTAGGAAGTTAAGCAGATACAACAGAATCAAAATCCAACATACAGAATTCAAACATGAGAAAACACTCCCAGATTTTAGAGAAGACTGCACTGAAACATTTTCCTTGGCTTGTTCTACAGAACATTAGATAAAAAACTACAGCATTTGTGTTCAAGTATTAAAACAAATGAAACACAGACATGAGGTCTGAGATGAGATCCACAAGAAATTTGAAATTCTAGTGAAGACCCCACTATGCCCTACAGTGATGACTTGAATTAAGCTTTCTTCTGAAAAAACAGAACTGTAACTTGTGAAATCAATGTGGCCCCTATGTTTACTCACACTTGGCATCTGCTTACTGCAGTGACAAATTGAATCTAATTACTTTTTAATTTTTAATGCAAAAGAGGCTCAGAAAGAACAAGCTGGTTTCCACTCCAAGTTTGGAAACCAGCACTCAGTTAAACTGAAGCTATGATTTCAAGTTCTGTTCTCACTCACATCATACAACCCTACATATGAAGCCCCATGTTTCACACCCAACGCTGTGTGGACGGAGAGAGGATCAAATGAAAGTGCAATGCAAAGGTGATACATTTAGAAGACTGTCCCATTCATAGTGAAGAACATTTGCTAAGAGCACAGCAAGGAACCAGAGGCCTGTACCACCACCAGCTGTTAAAGGATGGCTTTTACCCCAGAATGGTATGATATACCCTAACTAAATCAGCTGTTTGTGACTTGAAAAATACCAGAAAACAGACTGAACTGTGAACAGACTGAGATCCACATTGCTCCCACCTAACTGTAGGCTCCTATGCTACGACTGAAGTTATCATACCCCACCTATACTTGTCAATGGAGAAGCACAGGTATTTTCAGATGGGAACAGAGCTCCATCAAACAGACACCACCTGAAAGCAGGCCATGACAATGCCCACTGACGATAAACACAGTATTGCTCCCCAGTCAGACACACAAACTGAATTATAAATTATTTTACTGTTTTAGTTCAAAAGAACAAAATAAAATATTTCTTACACAAACAATGAGATCTGCTGCCTAATTAGCTAGCTCTTCCACTAATGTTCCTGTTAACAGAGACTATCCCAAATATTCTTCCACATACAGCAAGAGACTCATTCAATTCCTTTTCTACTAAATAGCTTTCCATGGGCCACCGGGTGTCTGTCAGTTCTCAGCTAACCCCCTGCTGTTTATTTTCCATTATTTTATTATTAAATATATAATAAAACTTGGCAATGTGGGGGTAACTTCTATTAATGCACACCTCACACACGTCAGGGCAAAGCAGTATTAGAATGTGTATTAAAGAACACAAATTTAATGCCTTAAGAAACTTACTGCACTTTGATGGTGAGACTGTGAAAGTCTGCAGTTTTGGACATAGTGCTCTGGAGCTCATGCCAAGAACTACAGCAGATCTTCACTGCAATGGCAGAACTTCTGCCCTTTCACTAACACAGCTGAGAGTGTTTGGATTTGGTTGCAAGACAGATTTGGTTATCTGCATTTCAGAAACACATAGTCAGTGTTCTGCTAACAGACAACAAAACATTTGGGTCTGTATCTAAGGATTTTTACTTCAGATACTTTCTCATTTTCTTTCCTTTTGCTTTTAATTATCTTCTCTATAGTTTCCATCTGGGAACTATCCACACCATAAATACATAGCTGTTTGTAAATTCTCCAATTAAACTAGTATTTTAATATTTTTAATTAGTTTTCTGTAACACTGATCTTTAAACATCCATGTATTTCAGAGAATACTACACCCATTTAAGATGATCAGCCCTAATGCATCATCAAAAACAGGAGCAAAGATACTGTTCTATTAGACTCAATATACACAAGATAGTGCTGCTTTTTATGTTCTAAACATTCTTTGAACATTTGCAAAACGCAGTATTTTGGAAAACATCGACCAATAAAAGAAATTGTGAAAGAGTCTCTCGCTTTCTTTCTCAGAGTCCGAAGCCAAGTTTCAAAAGTTGCTTAGTTATTGTTCTGTTCAGTGCTCAAGTCCAGTGAATTTATGACCTTTAATATGCTTAATAAACCAAGGCTAAATATCTGTAAGAATACAGGGCATAATATTCTCACATATGAGTAAAGAAAAAAAAAAAATGAGCAAGAAACAGCAAGATTCTATCAAATACACGAGAACCAGAAAATGTCTTGCACATAAAATTTTTTAAACTCACAATCTTCTAAACTTTTTTAAGAAGATCAGAAGAAATTAATTTCTGGTTATGAAGCGGCACTCATAACTTTAAAAAAAAATTGTCTTCAGATACGAAGTAATTTAGTAATATAATCATCAGCCCAATAAAAAGTACAGCTCTGTTTATATCACACATAGATGCCTATGTGATGTGTGGTAAAAATATACTACAAGCACAACATTCTTGAAAATAATTATGATTTTGTCCACTGTTTAAACAGAAATAAAATCATCAGTTAAAACAAAATATGGTTACGAAAAAAGTAATTTACTTTTAAATGGTGTTAAGATTGAGAAATATTTCTGGTTGGTTATTTAATGAAACATGCTGATTCACTGGGGTCAGCCAAGAATGAATTCTCATCGTTATTACTGGGTCAATTGCTGATATTTTAAGCCCAAAGTTATAATTACTTTCAAATCAGATTTTAAAATTTATTAATGGCAAACAGTGAACAGTAAAATATAAAGCAAGCACAGTTCAGAGACCATTATAAAGCTCTTCTAAGAATCTGAATGTAAGGAAACAATTGTAAAAAGAAAAAGGAAAGAAACCAGATAATAAAATGAAAACCTACCTACCACAGGCATTCAGGGGGAAAAAACAGCCCTGAGAAGTCAGAGAGATGGTAGTCAAGAAAAAGAAATAGAGATCTATGGCTAGAAAGGAGATATGAAATGTGCAAATACAACATGGAATAACTGGCTAGGTAGCAGAACAGCAGAAAAGGATATGTGCGTTAGAGTAGGTCACAAACTAAATATAACCCAGGGCCTGAAGTTATTCAAAAGAGGATGAATTTGAATCTAGGTTATTTTAATAAAGTGCTGAGTGTGAAAAAACAGGAGGTCATTATACTGCTCTAGAGGGTGTCAGGAGAGATGTGACTAACACTGGACACTACTCTTTAAGGACTCTCAAAGAAAGGAACAAAAATATAAGGTGACCCCTGAAGAAGAGCTGGAAAAGGAGAATTTTAATCTCGGAAAGAAGGGCTGAGGGTGGACAACATCACATGAATTTTCCCACATGAAGAAGACTCTTTGAGGAACAGATGATCACTGCTCCCTCTACTAAAAAGAAAAAGGACAAAAAGAAGCTTGCTCAGTTTTGGCAAAAATTAATTAGAATCTCCCACTGCCAGAGAAGTAACACTCAATTAGGATTGCAGAAGAGACTGGGCATCTCCATAGCTAGAGAAACATTTGAATTGCCACAAGTGGGATGCTGCACCAGAAGCTGTCATACATTCTACTCTTGATATGCTGAAGTCTTCTGCCTTTCTGCATTTTTATCTTTCAAATAGTACATGAATTTATACTTGTCTCACTGACATCAAATTTGTGTCACAGAAGGAAAAATTACAGCCCTGATTTTCTCACTGAGGATCCAGCTGAAGGACTGTGTGACATGAGAGGGACTGTAAACAGTGATGTCCACTTACTCTGAATCACTGCCCCCACTCCTATGTTACCTGACAAACAATAAAAACATACTTTACATGAATGAATTAACCTATAACTGTACTTCATAAATATGATTGCTCCCATATTATTTAAAGAATACCCAGATGTGTGCAAACTGGCTTAAGATTAGCCACATCTGCATCAAACTCATTATCAATGCAAATCTAGTTAGAAGATTTGCATTTTATTTATAGCAGCAATGAATTCAGCCTAATAAATATGACCTGAAAAATCAGTTATGTATAGAGAAGTCACCTCTTGCGTAAAGCGTCTCTTCTTCACACTAGGTAAGGCATCTTGCTGGCCTCCTGAACCATCACAACCAAGTGGAGTCTGTTTCCGTTTGTTGGAATCCTGCAGACAAGTAACTGCACCATCCAGTGAATGTTTCTCAGCAGATCTGGATGTTACTGAGCAGTCTAGAGCTTCATCTTCGTTTTCTGTTTCTACTTTCACATTTTTTTTAGGAATTTTTACTGGAAAAAGAGAATGATTAGAAAGATCAAGTACCCTCTTCAGAAAACCATGACTCTCTTAATAAATCTTTTGCAGTTTGTTTCTTTTATGAAAACATGTTTTGAAGAATGTATGTTGAGACCACCCCAAAGTCAAATCACTCAGTTTTCCAGTAAATGACAGTTTCTTTCCCAAAGAAGAATCTAAAGCATAAAGGATGTAGAGCAGAAGACATAATGAGTAACAAAGATAATGGTGCATTTCAGATAGCTTTTTAAAAAAATTAATGCAATTTCTTTTGATCCAACTTCATTCTTTATCAGATGACAAAGGCTTTAATTCAACAAGAATTTTTGCCTGATGAAAAATTACACCAAGTTTAGTATTTTACCTTCATCATCATCAGTGATTTCAGCTGAATTCATCTTCTATCTCACTAAAGAACAAAACAAAAATAAAAATCAGCATCTTCTGGAATCAGAAAATACCTACATCTGCTCTTATAATTATTTTTCATCTAGAGGCATTGGGTGTTAACAGCTCACAGATCAATTCCAGTCTTTCCAGTCTGTATATTTTTAACAACCGTTTTCAGGACATTTCATGGCCATCTATAGACCTGTCAACATGCAAACTACATTGCAGACAACGTACAGCAGCTAGGAAAATATTCAAAACTCTTATTTACTTTTCTGCTATGGTGAAAAGTAAAAGTCATTCTAACCTTCTCTATATTGGCAGCATATAAATGGAAGTTAACTGTATTAAACTTTCTATCCTGTACAAAGTCACTATTTCTTATTACAGTCAAATGTTTTCATATTGTCATTGTGGGTGACACAAAGGCATCATAAAAAGAAAACTCATCATAAACTGTAATACACATGCTGGAGTAACTTTTCATTCAAAAATTTTAGAACTTTTGCTATGGATTGCATCAATTCAAGCAGAACAATGCAGACAGATCTACAGTAAGTCCTTTTTTTCTGTCAGTCTCTAAATAACATAAGTGTTTCCTGTAAGGAAGAACAAATATATGTATTATGCTAGCATGATTTTAGTGTTACTTCTCACATGAAAAACTCCGCTGTATTTCTGTGTATGTGAAAACTAATTTTGTAAGTTAGTTGGTACAAACATCCATTCTTGGACATGTTCCCAAAAGATATTCTACATCTTCGGAGATCTACAAAGCAAACAACTTGATCAGATCTCACTGACCCTTACAGGGCACGCAGATGCAAACTGACACTCTCAACTGGTAAACTGGTGACTGGTAAATTGTCACGCTCTGCTCATGTTCATCTACACAGAGTCTTATGTTCACTTGGCCCCACAATATTATTACTTTACAAGTGCAAGTGAATAAAACCAGTCAATCAAAAGTGTATATACAGCTCAGGAGTGGGAATTGTAACGAAATTCAAGAGAGATGCGGAGAGAAAAAGAATATGTTATTGAAGGGGAAAAAGTCTGTAGTTCTTTCCTGAATAATGCTGAATAATATTTATTTTTAAATCTCAAGACACTGTTAAAAACCTCCATAAACACTTGAATGCTGTGTAGATAGGAATTTTAATTTTTCAGCAACTGATGGCTGTAATGGCAAGTATGAGGTTCCATTTTGGATTAGATTTTGTACAACTGCACTACAATGGGTAGCACCCAAACAAAAGATACACGGAGTTATAAAATGAGCTCATACTGGGCCACCCTAGAAGCAAAAATAATCTTTGATGTGCTGATCTTCCACATGGCCGCTGTACACAGCGTTGTAAAGGGCATCCTCAAGAGGATAACAAGAAATTGTCTTCATCATCATGTATAAAAATAAGTCTCTCACAGTAGGACGTAGAGCTACTACAAACCCCTCAGACACCTACTCCTTTTAGCCACCATAATTCCCTATTTCAGGACTTGCATTTATTAATTGATCTGTATATAAATTATTCCAGCTTAACAACACTATAATCACATTACTTAAACTTTTGCAAACTCTGTAGAGACATAACAGCATGAAAGTTAAGTGGCCCACACCAACTTCTAAACCACCTGAATAAGGTGGCCTGGGTTAATTCCAAGTCTTACCAGCTCAGCAATAAGTATGAATTTAGACACAGCCACTACAGCTCTTTATGAAAAATTGCAGAACAGCATACTTCACACAGAACCATCAAAAAGCTATGCTGGACCTTAGGAAAAACACAAAGTCCTAACTCTTGATATTTTCCCCAGATACATTGATATTCCATGTCTAGATCTTGTTCTTTTCCATGCTGCACTACACTGAGATCTGAGGGCTGTGGTACACGATCAACATGTGCCAGTGCTGAATGAGTGAGACACATAGTCTTTTGGTGAGGGCCTAAGGTCACAGTAAGCAAATCTGCCAATACCGCTACAGAATATTGTATAATGGAAATAAAAATGGTTTTCCAGACAATCTTAGACTGATGTACCAGGGCAAAACACCAAAAAATGTTAAACACAGAGCCAAAAGGGCTACAAAGATAGCACTGGGTGGCACACAAAACATTTAGGAGGATATATATATGGCATTATATTTTCGTTCTAACTCCTGCTATTACTGCTATTCAAATAGAAAGAATGCTTTTGAAAAATTCCTCTCAGACAATACAATCAAACTGGAAGAAGAGAAATCAGGATCTGAAGAGCCAGTCTTTGGAACTGGAAAAAAAGCGCCAACTAAAGCACATATCCTGGTTAACAGTTAACTTCTTGAAGGAGGCAACATCAGGAAGACCAAAGCTATCCCAAATTCAGGTCAAATAACATTAAGCAAAAACACGGTTCCATAAATTCGAAACACAGTGCTATTACTTTCTATTTTTTTAGTATTATTTTTTAGATTTAATTGGAAAACTGCCAGAATACAATTAAAGCAAATAGCGCCAGTATCAGAACCAATGAGGCCTAGAAAGACTGGGTTTCATACCTGAACTCTCTGGTGCCAAACAAAGCACAAGCTCCAACATCTTCCTTTTTGGGAGCCCTAATAACGTTTGTCTCCTTATCTAGTTTCCTGTTTTCTTTGTGAGATTTGTAAGAACTCAGGTATTATGACAAAATGAAGCACATATAACAGTCCCTGTCAAGAGACAGGATTCAATTGCCTCTTTGATTTCCTGCCTCACAGCCCTACCTGCTCCTGCAGTCAAGCATGGGCACCCACCTTAACTTTCCATCTTGATAAACTGTCAGAAAAACTACCTTATTGCCTTTTTTTTTTTTTCTGAGTTACTTTCCTTATAATTCAGAGAGGTAAAGGATAAGGCAAGTAATCAGGCCCAGCTCAGACCTATAAACAAGGTTTGGGACGGAGAGGAAGCATTAAAATCTCTCCTCCTCATACCAGCAAGCCAATGGCTAGATTCAACCACTTAATCACAGAATCACAGCATACTCTGAGTTGGAAGGGACCTGCAAAGATCGAGTCCTACTCTCAAGTGAATGGCCCATACAGGGATTGAATCCACAATCTTGGTGTTATTAGGATCATGCTCTTAACCAATGGAGCTAACCCCAGGGTCAATGAAACTTTACTTATCATATCACCATCTCGCTTCAAATTTGGGTCACAATAGAGCAGTAGTGAAGGGACACAGAGACATCAACAGAGCAATTGCTTCCACAGGAAATTAGGGTTTATGGGAAGAGGGGAAGTCTGAGTCTGTGCATGTCCATACATGTATGCCTGTCAGTCTAAGGTTAACAATAATTTTGCTGATTGTTTGAAGTCCACTAAAGATAAAGCATTTCAGATTCTTTAAAGTATTGTTTGCTGTGCATCAGAACTTAAAAATAATAATTATTGTCTCTTTAAAAGAGGTAGCAGTGTCAAAATCTATTTGACAGCATTGTGGCCCAGATTGTGAAAATAATCAAAGGTAGAGTGAAAAAAGACCTAAAAGACTCTTGGGGCAAAGTACTGCAAAAAGCAATTGAGAAAGAAATCCATACAGTAAAGCAAACACCTGGTAGCTGTTCCTTGTCATGTTAAGTATACAAAACATATTTCAATCTTTTTTCAAAACAGAAGATAAGCACACGTATCCCCCTCAGCCTAATAATGACTCAATGCTATCTAGAGGACAGCAGTCAGCTAGTTCTAGGAAAGAGTGAACACTCCGTGCCGAAGTTGGGAGCCCAGGGCTGCAACTGCGACTGGCAGAGCAACCAGCCTTGGCAGCTTGTATCTCGCTGTGATACTGACAGATGCTGCATGACATCCTGTGCTCTGGTGAATCCTCTAGAGGGAGGATTCCAAAACACGCCAAACACCTACAACAGCAGTTATGTCAACAGCCAGATTCAAGGTGTTAGGGAAAAAATGGGGAGGGCCAGCACAGTTTGGCTGTCACTATTGACCAAATTCCCTTCCCAAAGATCCTGCCTGCTCTCCACAGCTCCTGCTCTTCCTTCTCATTAGACAACGAACAAGACAGCTTAACGAAGGGACATAAAACTACCTACTTCGATTCCTCTTGCTTAGATACATGCCTCAATTCAAAAAACTTACCAGGTTTTGACACTTAACTGCATCGTTGTACTATTTTGGTTACAACATTCAACATTGAAATAGTATTACCCATGGTTAACAGAGAAGCTCAAAGCGTAGTGGAATGCTGCAAGTTCCAAAGCATGGAAGAACACTTTAAAAATGAGGTTTTTGAATGTTTTTCTGGGCATTTACTGCTAACTACCACCCTAATGCTGCTTTTGCAAGTAGAGCAAAAAATGCGATCCTTTTATCAAAAATGCAGCCACCTGATATATGCATTGACACCATAAGGATTTAAAGCACTTGGGTACAAAAGATTTTATGATTAAGGGAACAAATTACAACTCGTACTCTAACTGTATTTCAGTCTCGTATCATCTAGTGTATAATGCATATTGCTACTTCAAAGTAGCATAAAAGTGTACCTAGTTATTGATAAATGAAATGAAACTGAATCATAAGCCTAAGTCAAATTTTTCCATAATGGGCATTCTTCTCTTCCTATTTACCACCTAACAATTACTGATGTGTTGGCTTTGGAGGATGCAATAATTTTTAAAGAAAGTCTGACTTAAAAAAACAAACAAAAAAATTCCACCAGAAAAAAATACTGCTGCTCTGCTGTTTGTAACCAAAGAAGTAACTTTTTAGTCTTCAAACTCCCACAGCTGATGTACTAAGTTACGACAAATGAAAAAATAGTGTGAAAGCCATGGAGAAAAGTGTAAAACTGTATACATGCTGCATGTAAAAAGCAAATCTGATTTCATAACACTTGTTCATTATAATCACAAATGCAAATTAATCATTACCTTAACTAATATACTATAATAACAATAATGCTGGTTATCAGTTTTGGAGAAGTTTGTCATTTTTACTTTAAATACTTGTATAACATTGCACTGTTCAGTTCACTAATGCACGGTAAATGTGTAGATGTTGCCTCTTGGATGCACACTGTCCCACTAAATACTTTAGCATCTTCATGTAGGTTGGAAGGAATGTCCCTAATTTTTCCTTATCAACTATGTTACTAGAAATACAAGGGTTTAGACACTGGGTATTATGTTTATTCCTTTTAAAACATCACTGTGGTATGTTGCCTCACATATAAAACTCAGAGGCTTCAACAAATAGTATTCCACTTGAGTGTTGTTTCTAAAGAGGTGAACTGTTCTTTAAATTTCAGTCAAATGTTAAGACATACATCTTTGCTAGTAACATTGAATATGTGTTGAATAGCACATGTACAATCATCGGCTTAATTTGGATCCGGGTCATCTACAGTGAAAGATGCTCTTTTACAGCCAAAAGTAGCACCTCCTCTTACACAAGCCATACTACAACAGGACTTTATCACAAAACTGTGATGGTATTACACTACATAATTAGAACCAATCAAAACTATTTTACATATATTCATTCTCAGCAAATGACAATGATGTAGCAGTTAGACACTCAGCAGACAGTCAAATGTCTGAGGTCTTGCTCCTTGTCTCTTGGTCTCTGCCGGCATTTCATACGAAACACGCACTGGCTAAAGCACACAATGCGACTAATGCTTCTCAAGGGAAGCCCACAGTCCTGAAAGCTGATGCGGGTAGGTGGAAGCACTCCTACTTCATTCAGCAGGTGAGCAAAGGGCTGCTCTAACTGCCTGGCAACAGTGCAAAATTGTGTTCCTTGTGATGTTTTAGAAGACCAATTCCTACATAACAGTTCAAAATAATGAGAGGAAACAACCATACTCAGCATCCAGCCCTGCAGTCCCAGGGGCAAAAAGGACTGGAGGCATGCGCCCTTTGCTCAGGCTGCCCAGGAGCTGCCTCCTGTTCAGGGTGCATGCTGCTTTCCAGGCCGTCTCTTGGAAAGCTCTCCTGCTGGGCAGAAAAGTAAACCTAGAGAACTCTGAGTTCTGGGTTCTGCTTTGGGAGCCAAGTAATCTGCATCTTTTACTTCCTAGCTGTACCACTGGGTTCAGTAATTTCAATATTGCAATTATCCTCAGGGTACATTTGATTCCTCCTATTTGTAAAAAACAATGCAACTCCAATTCAATTCAACTGAATTACACATAAATACAATTCCAAGACTGAGCCAGAAAACGTATTTTTCACAGGCAATGTTTGCCTTTTGTCCAGATCCGTGGGCCCATGATTTGACTTTAAATACTACACAATTTTGACAAGGTCTTACAAATTTTAAAGAGGCAGAAGGTTGAAGAATTCTGACACCTGAAACCACCTTTACAAAAAAACCCAAGCAAACAACAAAACAGAAAACTGATTTCAAATTGACCACCATTGTCTTATAGAAACTGTGAAATAGGAACGTTGCCTTGGTTAACTGAACAATGAGCAAAATGCAATTAGACAATATCAAGAACACTAAAAGCAGATGCTTTCTGCCCATTTTGAGATAGTAGGGTGCTACTAGTGAGTGAACCAAGAGTAAAGTTTTTGAGAAAAAATTATTCTTGATATCCAGTACTGACACTTGAAATATTCAATAACTTAGAAAACAGTACTCCAACATTGCAAACACATTCTTACTATAAATACATGTATAACAAGTTCTAAACCAGCAAAAAATATTTTTAAAGAAACAGCCAATGTTTTTGGAAGCCCTACTCTTATGAACAGTAGTAATCCCTATACTTAACATAGTTTGAAAACCTCCTTTGCTGCCCCGTGGAATACGACAGGAAGCCTCAAGCCTCCGCTGAAGCCAGCCTGCAATAAGGGCATTTTGCCAATCGGACTTAGAGGGCATGTTCTCAATTTGGGTCTTTTAGATTTCGTTTGAGATACATCTGAAGCTGCATTTTAAATAAATTTTAACAAGAGGAAAAAAAAATCAGTCTTCTCAGTTTTCTCACCATTTAGCTAAAACCAAAGTCTTCTCAATCTGTCCCCTGTACTTTTACCAAACAGCAATTTAATCTTGCAGCAGTCAGCAAAACACTAACCTGGTTTATTTCCAGCAATAATGCATCAATTTGTCTTCTCCTATGTGTTTTCCCCACATCTGTTAGAAACATTTTGTTTTCCTCAATACTTTCCTCTCTCCCCTCTCATTCTTTGCTTTTATTCTAAAATACTGTGCAGACAATTGAAAATTTCCTCCAAACTGCATTCAGCTTTCCTTCACTTTTATCCAGTGGGCTTACCTAACCTATGAATTTACTTAGCAAAGATAAAAAGTTCACCCGGTCCAATGCTGAATTTGATTTAGCAGGAGAGAAGACGAAAATGTATTAACACGCATTGGCAGTAATTTGTTAGATGTAATCATACAAGTAAATTCATAATCTGACTACCGGGCATCGGCCAGAAGCAGGGAAAAGGATTTTCTTTCCCTGTTTAAATGTCTCTGCCCCAAGGGTCAGGCATACACCACGTTTATAGGTGGGAGCAACAAACCCTACTTGCACTTCAGTCCAAAAAGCTCTGGGACTGCGTCAACGCTATGTGGAAGCCGTCACATGGCTGCTGGCCTGCCGCCGGCTCGCATTCTGCTGGTTCGGAGTTTGTTCCCTTCTATTTACAAAAGGCTGTGTGCACACACCGCAGGGAAAAGTAGGGTAGAGGCAGCGGGCGATGACCTGGGGAGAGGTCGCGGGTGGTGATGTGGGCAGGCGACGTGGGCACTGGCGAAGGCAAGGGGCGGCGGGCGCTGATCGGCGGGAGCTGATGGGGGCAGGGGCGGCCGGTCCCCCAACAGTGCCCTTCACCGGTCCCGTCAGCGCGTGACCCGCCGCGAGCCCGCACGAATTCCAGCGGAATCGCCCG